>WBNM01003793.1:0-23548 GCA_013399055.1 Ramphastos sulfuratus
ACTCCCAAACCTACATCAGTCAGCTAGAAAACATAGGTCAATTATTAAGGGTTCATCTGTGCATTGAGTAATAGCCTGATAACCTCTGAGGTATCTGTGATTTCAAATATGAAAGCAATCCTAGGTAGTGGCAGTGCAGAGTAACTCTGAGCTGCCTTGACATTTATTTTCTGTCACAGTCCAGTCTGATGTACTGGCAGCTCAGGGTCTTTTGTTGTCCCTCGGGAGCACATGCTGCAGCAAATATCAGCATTGCACTTGAAGCACCGGGGGAAAAAACAACCAACTAACCAACCAATAACAACAAAAACAACCCCAAACAACTGATAGCAACAAAAAAAAAAGCCAAAATCAACCAAACCCAGCAAAAATGGAAACCAACCAACCAATTGAAATGCCCAACCCCAAAATCCTCCAAATGCAGTAGCAGTGGTGAGTTCACATTTTATGGTATTTCTTTCATCCCAGAGTTCACTTCTGTCCCTGGAGTTTGCTGCCAGCTGGAGTAAATGAAGCATGGGATGAGTTCGTTTGCTGTTCTGAAATGTGTAACTCGCTGGGGAGAGCAGGGTAGAGACACATAAGGGAAAGGAAGAGAATGATCCCCTCTCAGCAGGTAGAACAAAATGTCTGATAACCTGAAGTCAGCACAGTGTGAAGTTGTTTTTTGGACAACAGAATGAATTTTATGATGGAGTCCGGGAAGGATGTTACACAGTCACTGCGCAAGGAACTAGAGGACTCTCCAGGGAACAGCTTGGCTGCCATTAGACATGCCCAAAGACTTGGAGATGTTATTGTGGACTGCTTTGTTCAGAAACAGCCACAAAATGAGAACATTGTGTGAGGCAAGGAATAATTTTTCCAATATCTTGCACATTTTGGGTGTGTGCATGTCTCCCATTCAGATGAAAATAAAATTCTATGAGATGGATTTAAATGTCCTTTGGGTTGTTTCATTTTATCCAGCATTGCTTGGCTCTAATTGGCCACAAAATCTTCCTTGATGAGCAATAATCACAGGTTTTACAGAAATTAATTCTGGCTCATGTTCTGCAAAGAAGTGGTGGCATTCCCTGTTATCTTCAAGCTACTGATGAAAACAGTCTGAATTTTAAAGCAAAATAATGCATACACTTCAGGACGAGGCTTAGTGGTTGTGATACTGTTGGGTTGATAGCTGGACTGGATTTGCTGATCTGATAGCTCTTCTCCAACCTTTATGATTCTAGGATTTTATGATTGCTTCACAATAACTCTGTCAAAAAGGAAAATGACAAAAACAACAAACAGCCCTGAGGAGAAGGACTTAGGGTGAGACACTGGAATGGGTTGCCCAGGGAGGTGGTGGAAGCCCCATCCCTGGAGTTGTTTAAGGCCAGGCTGGATGAGGCTCTGGATATCCTGATCTAGTGTGAGATGTCCCTGCCCATGGCAAGGGGGTTGGAAGTAGATGAACCTTGTGGTTCCTTCCAACCCTAACTGATTCTATGATTCTGTGATTCTAAACCAGGACATTAGGACTTACAGATCATAGTGAGGTAGGCAAATATACCCAAGTACTGTAGAAGTTATTCAGTCATCTAGATCCAACCTGAAAGACCTTGTCTTCTAAAAAAGATTAGTATGTCTCTAAAATGGCAATTAATGTGGAATTTTTGCCTCAGCTCTTTTAATCTGTTTTCCAAAGCAAACCAAACTCACCAGTTGGCTCACATGTGTAAAGACATGCTGAAAGCAAGCCTAGTCTTTTAGAATTAATTTCCCTACAAAGATACACACACTGTTGTTGAACACATAATGTATATTTGCACTAGGGTCACCAGTCCTATTTTTGCTAAAGGAAACAGAAGGTCCACATTGCTGACAACAAAAGTAGCAACTTCTACTCTGAATGACTTGAGTGAGAAATGAGGACATTCGGTACTACAGGTCCAGATATCTTCAGTACCACAGGTACACATAGAATTAATTTAGTTCTGAGTACAGATGTACCTCCTTTCAGCACCAATACAG
Organism: Ramphastos sulfuratus; assembly: GCA_013399055.1. Taxonomy (NCBI): domain Eukaryota; kingdom Metazoa; phylum Chordata; class Aves; order Piciformes; family Ramphastidae; genus Ramphastos; species Ramphastos sulfuratus. The sequence continues at coordinate 2,017 of WBNM01003793.1, forward strand.
GGAAGCACTAAAGTTCTCTTCATTATTCTTTCAAAGTAGTTTCCTTTTTATCTATTTTCCAGCATGTAAATAGAACTCCTTTGCATTAGCTGAGAGGTAGTTGAGATTTCTTCATGAAAATGTGCCAGGACAGGGGCAGTGGACACAAACTGGAGCACAGGAGGTTACATGCAAACATGAGGTTCTTCATTTTGACAGTGGCAGAGCACTTGAACAGACTGCCTATAGAGATTGTAGGTTCTCTGTCTCAGGAGGCACTCCAAACTCACCTGGATTCGTTCTTACTCTGGGTGATCCTGCTCCAGCAGGGGATTGGACTAGAGGATCTTCAGAGATCCTTCCAGCCTCTATCATTCTGTGAAAACAAGTAAAACTTTCCCTTCTGCTGACCCTCTGTAGAAATAAGATGCCCACCATCATGCATAAATCCCACAGTGCTTCAAACTGGCAGCCCTTGACATCTGCAGCTGGCTGTGGACATGTCCCTCTCCAGCTGTAACCACGCTGAAAAGAACTTACTCCAAGTCATTTTAGAGAAAGCTAATCCATGCCACACAGCCTCTGATTCACCCACTGAACTGATCCTACCAGCACTGCCTAACTCAATTTACTCCAAATAAATTGGGTTAGTGTAAATAATAAGGCTTTGCTAACCAAGGTCAGCATGATACAATCAGGTCAGCAAGTGCTTTTGCAAGCAGCCTGGTTGGCAGATTCAAGATCTGGTGACAAAATGGTGGAGTTGGATGGAGGTGGTTGTCTTCAGATAGCTACAGGACTTCATGGCAGCTGCATAGACTTCAGACTACAGAACTGATAGCACCAAGGTCTTCCTATCCCACAACTGTTTGGGTTGAATTTTCCCCTTTTTCTTGTATGGATTATGCCTCACTTGTGATGCTCATAATTTTAATTATCATCTAGGAGATTTATTCTGCCACTCTCGTAAAAATGGATCTTAGTAATGCATATATTTGAATTTTGTGAAGAGGAACATTTTTCAATAAGAGAATATGCAGCAAATTCTCCTCAAATTGCTAAATAATCAATGTGTTTGTATCATGCACATTAAATGGAGCATCGTCAGTTTAATTTGTTAAGCTCTTATTGTGGCTTTCTCTTTTTCATCCTCCTTGTCTCCTCTTTCCTCAATACACAACCAATAACACAGTATCACACAGTATCACAGTATCACACAGTACCACAGTATAAGCAAGGTTGGAAGAGCCCTCAAAGATCATCAAGTCCAACCTGTTACCACAGACCTCAAGACCAGACCAGGGCACCAAGTGCCACGTCCAAACCCGCCTTGAACACCTCCAGGGACGGTGACTCCACCACCTCCCTGGGCAGCCCGTTCCAGTGGGGAATGACTCTCTCAGTGAAGAACTTTCTCCTCACCTCGAGCCTAAACTTCCCCTGGCACAGCTTGAGACTGTGTCCTCTTGTTCTGGTGCTGGTTGCCTGAGAGAAGAAAGCAACCTCCTCCTGGCCACAAGCACCCTTCAGGTAGTTGTAGACAGCAATAAGCTCTCCCCTGAGCCTCCTCTTCACCAGGCTAAACAATCCCAGCTCCCTCAGCCTCTCCTCATAGGGCTTGTGCTCAAGGCCTCTCAGCAGCCACTTTGCATCTCACGTGGGATTTCTCTGATATAAACTAGTAAACATTTTAATTCCTAATTTGATATTTTGCTCTAACACATTCACCCAGGAAAGGAGCCCAGAAGGTTGATGCTAAGAAAAATCACTTTCATTTTCTTAGGTACTGCTGAGTGGTTTAATGTAAAATACACATGCAGAGTACAGTTTGTATTCTCAGATTCATTCACCTATGACTTTCAGAGTTGAGTCAAACCTGATCAGGTTTTTGATGAAAGGATAAAGATGCAAGTCTAGGCTGGAACCACTTAACAACAGTGAATTACTGAAAAAAGCCATTGTGTGAGAGCAAGCAACAGTTCACTACAGAGACTGAAACTTGATTCTAGACCACTGATGTGAAATCTCGATACCAGCACAGGTAGTCCAAAGCAGAACTTTGAGTATAATTAACACTGCTGCTTAGTTATCAGGGATTTCCATTTAAATTAATGGTTCAAATCAAAGTGCTAAAATAACAACCAGGCAATCACAGAATCACAGAAACATCCAGGTTGGAAAAGAACCTCAGGATCACCAAGTCCAACCTATAACTCTACTCAACTTAAACCATATATCCCTAAGCAGCACATCCAATCTATGTTTTAATCATAACTTCTATTTCTGTTCATCATTTACACTGCTAATTTTTTTTTCCTTCCCCTTCAAAAAACAAAAACAAAAACAAAAAAAAAAAAGTTGATGGTAACAGACTTGGGAAACACAGCTTGGAAATTATTTTTAATAAATGAGGAAGGTATTACAGGAAGTAGATGTTTAAGTAGACATATACTTTAATTACTATTTAAAAATCAATTTTGCTGTATTAGACCATGCCCCAGGATGTATTCTGATTTACTTTACCACCATTCATAATGTAATCATGATCTGCTGTGTCAGAATCGAGCAGAAATTAAAACAACAGCAATTAAAAAAAAACCCACAACACAACATTTAGACACGTACACACACAATGCCCTAAAGCCTCACTGCTCTGGCTGAGGAAGGAAAAATAAAGTTCCCTGTGATATTGAATTTTCTTTGTAATTAAGAGATGTCCTGAATAAAGAAAGCATCAAAAAGTGTTACAGAATTGACTGTACTGCTCCTGGTCAGCAGGAGTTCTTCCCAGTTAATTATTAGCATTTAAACTATAAGCAGAGATATTTGAAACTTTTTTCTACTGTTAATAAAAAGAGCCAGACACCTCCACTGCATGAATCATATTTTCACTTCAGGCATTCTTTTCAGGTGCCTTGCTCTCCTCTTTGGTTAAAGAGGAAGGCTACACTGACTGTACTCCAGACATGGTAATAGATTTTGCTCTTTAGTACAATCATTATTGGTTCATTTTTTTAGGACTTCCTTCTGTCCTGACTCATAAGCACTATGACTTTTTGCCTTGTTATCCCCCAGTTACACTAGCACCCCTCAGTTTCCAAACTGCACTTTTTTTTCTGTCAATTTCTGTCTTGTTGTCTTGGGTATCACGGAAGATAAATTCTTCTGATTGTGCTCAGTCTTTAATTTTTCAGGGGCAGAGTGAGTGCTTATTGTATTGGGCTTCTTCCACAAACACTCATTGCTAAAGTACTCTCATTCTGCAGCTAATTCCTTTTTTTCCCAAAAAATCATCTTCCAAATTTTGTTTTCAAAATGCACTGTGTATAGAGACAGCTATGAAGGTTGCTGGCTTATGTCAAGATTTGCTTCTTAAACACAATTTTCTACTGTTTGTTTCCATTTTGGTTTGGTTTTCTATTTTACTTTCCTGTTACAAGCCCTGTTTTGATGGTTGGTGAGTACCTTCTCCTTGGAGTTGGGTAGGCTTTAAGGTGTATCTACCCTACACGGTCTGCAGCACTCAACAATGAAGAGATAATATCCCAGCTTGCTACCATTTGCTAGACATTAAAATTTCTGCAAGATCTGTTCTTTCAGCTCCCATGGTGTCTGTGGATTTGAAAAATGCCAACAGTATTAAGACAGTATCCTTACTATAAACAAGAATTCTTATGTGCCAGTGTGAGCTACAAAAGAGAAAAGAAAAACAAACAAACCCCATTCCCATCCTTTCTGCAGAGATGTACCAGTTGTACTCTGACTTCTGAACATAGCTAAACCACTAAAAACAGACATGAAGAGAGTACTCTAAAATTGTTCTTGTTGTTATTGTCACTAAGGAAACAGCTTCCTAGGAATCTGCAAATTGAGCATACAGGCTCTTTGATGTGCAGCCAACTCTCTCTTCCAGCACACTTCCCAACTCTCTGGAGGATCAAGTCCGCCCACCAAGGGAGATCTTGCCTGCTCTGTCTCAGCTGAGTCCTTACTTCACATGGAGATTGAACTCTGATGCTCCAGAAAACCCATAGTCCAGACTTAGCACAAGATGAGATATCAAAGCATAGAGTTACTTCTAAGCCAAGAGATTTTGCCTTAAGATACTTCCCTCTGCAGTCCAACAGCCAGGAGACCTAGAATAGCAGAGAGGCTAGAGAACGTGGGAGGCACAAGGCAGAATCTTTTTCTCTCTGTTCACTTGTGGTGTTGCTTTCAGTCATGCTTCAGCTCCTCACCACTATAGTTTGGAAGCATGGGAGGTTTTGCATGGAGGCACCAGGTACGTACACATTGTTTGTCTGTTAAATAGAGTGGCCAGTCTCAAAATGTCATTTGGGAACAATGTATGAAGTCTGATCATCTCTAAACTGTGTCCTGGCATTGCAAAGAATCTTAGCTGACCTGTCTGTAAATCCATTCCAACATGACATGCATATTATTTAACATTCATTTCATAGTCATTTAATCACAGGTGTGTGACCAAATCTCAGAGGTCTAGGATGTTCTCTATTGGTTTTCAATTTCTCAGCAACAGCACAAAAATGTATTCCACAGTTGTAGAGCCCCTTGTATCCCAAAGAACTTGGTGAATGACATACTCTGCTGAAATATTTTCAAACAGAAGCACACATGCAGATAGCTCATCAGTAGTTCTGCTGCAGTCTCAGAAGCAAATAATGGCTAAATTCATTGAAAAGAGACATTGCTCATAACAGGCAGTGACCAAGGAACAGAATTACTTGTTTTAATTATCAAGGACTCAGTCAAGACTTAAAATAGGCCAAACAGAATACATGTAAAGACTTAACTGTTTTTGAGCATTTAAGCTTTGAAAATACTTTCTTATTAACACTAACAAGTGTCCATGTCAGGTCCTACTTCCTAAGGCTCTTTGGAAGTGCCAAGGTGAGCTTAGGCACTGTTATGTTTGTCCAAGAACCAGAAAATGTCCCCACTGGTAAGTCTCCTTCTGATGTGTCTCTTCACCTTGCAGTCCCTAGTCTTCTATTTCCCTTCCAAGTCTCCTGATGTGTCTCTTCACCCTGCAGTCCCTAGTCTTCTATTTCCCTTCCAAGTCTCCTGATGTGTCTCTTCACCCTGCAGTCCCTAGTCTTCTATTTCCCTTCCAAGTCTCCTGATGTGTCTCTTCACCTTGCAGTCCTTAGTCTTCTATTCCCTTTCCTCTTATGTGAATGCTTAATCTGGCCCTCTGTAACTCTTCTTTGTGCAGCCTCTGGACCAAAAATGCTTGAAAGGTCTAACAGCAAAGACATTCTATCTAAGCAAACAGCTGGACCAGAGTGAATCCATCTGTCAATGGCAAAAATTCAATAACCACTGAGCAACCCTTTACCAAGATAAACATCTATCTGTCCAGCCAGCCAGGAGCCTTTGCTTTTATGTTAAATTCATCACTCACCTTTGTATCAGAAGTCTTTTGTCAGCTACTTGTTTGTGGATAAGGAGCTCAAGGAATTGAACTGAGTAGCCAATGGCACTTTCATAGCAGAGGCAGGGAAAATAAATGGACTTTAATATTACAACTATATTGCTAAATACATCAGGTCTAGGACCCTTCCTTGGCCCTCAGGTGAAGTAACATATCACCACTTTCACCCACTCTGCTGGTTTACCACAAATTACAGCAACCTCATCCAGACTGCCAATAAGAACAATCTCTGGGCCGTGATTTTCCCTGAGCATTGTTTGAAATGGTGGTGCTGGCCTTTATTTGCTAAATACCTTATTTAATTACATGTTGCACAGAGAGCAACTCATTTGGAAACCAGATTCTCCCAGGTTACTGCAAATTCTTCCTGGTTTCCTCCCATCACAGCAGGGTAAAAGATTATCTGTTTTCCTAACCATTGCCAGTCTAATTGGTATTCATGCCACTGCTGAGCCAAGTAAATGCACCATTGCTGAACAGATCTCACTAAAAACAGTTGCTACCCTACCAAGAGAGATCTGTTTTCTCTTGAAAAGACAACAGAAATCTGTGCTGGGTGGCATAAAGCTGAAAAAGGGCACTGCAAAACTGTAAGCAGTTGATAAATGTTTGACAATGAGTTTGTGCTCCTCTGAACACCTAAGAGCTCTGAGGTTGTATGTTTTCCACAGATCATTCCTTATTAACTGCTGTTTTTTGGATTGTTGTGTTGGTTTTTTGTTTGTTGGTTGGTTGGGTTTTTTTTTTTAAGGGGAGTGTTATTTTATTTATTTTTATTTTATTTCAATTCTAATAACCTTAATGCCTCATCCTTAACATGGAAGTCCTTTGTTTTGTAAATCCATGAGGAGAGTTAAGAGAGGGTGATAGAAACAGTGTATAAAACCTCATAGAAATTGTACTCAACTGTTACCTTTTCTTCAAATTTTCAGTATATCTTTATGCAAATCAAAGTGGATTTCCTCACAGGAACTTCAGACATATACTTTGTGGATGTTTAGAGACAACCAGGTCACCCCAGACTCCCTTAATGGACGATGAGGAGGAAAGGCTATTTTGGGGTACAAGTCATCTGATTCCCTTGAAATTACTTCTCCAGGTAAAGACCTGACTCTTAATATTCTTATGCTCCTTAATTGTATCTCAGATATACAGCATTTGTAGAAATGTATTTAAACTGTCAACTCTCCTAGTGTCCCCTGTGCAGGATGCTGTTCTTTTACAGTAAACCATCACTGCTGTTGGAGCAACACATTGAAGAAATCTCCAAATCAACAAACAGGTTTCAATACATAGACTGATTCATTTAAAGGATTTGTTTTAAAAGAATTCAAAGAACAGTGGCAGAATATTTGCTGGGAGACACATTAATAAATCAAGTGTCATCTGATACTGCTGCTGGAGCATCTCTGCTATGAGAGCAGGCTACGAGAGTTGGGGCTCTGCAGCCTGGAGAAGAGAAGGCTTCAAGGAGACCTTAGAGTAGTCTTCCAGTATCTGAAGGGGGCCTACAGGAAGGCTGGGGAGGGACTATTGACAAGGTCTTGTAATGACAGGACAAGGGGCAATGGGTTTAAACTGGCAGAGGGGAGATTTAGACTGAATGTCAGGAGGAAGTTCTTTCCAGTGAGGGTGGTGAGACACTGGCACAGGTTGCCCAGGGAAGTTGTGGCTGCTCCCTCCCTGGAGGTGTTCAAGGCCAGGTTGGATGAGGCCTTGAGTGACCTGTACTAGTGGGAGGTGTTCCTGCCTATGGCAGGGGGTTGGAACTAGATGATCCTTGAGGTCCCTTCCAACCTAAACCATTCTATGATTCTATGATTCTATGATCTCTTGTTGATTCAGTGGCATTGCAGTAAAGCCAAGTTGCAACGAGCAGGAAGAATACATTTGACAAACACTTCAACAGTGCTGACATTAATAACAGTGCTTCCTTCCCCTAGCTCATTGCAAAACAACCACCTCGGAGCTCCTCCAGAACTGTTCATGGGAAACTAAGAGGAGAAATATCAAAACAGGTGGTGCAATGTAAAAGTCACATTATATGTTGCCTGCTTTGTGTTGTTACTTCTGGGCAACTAAAGACAGCAGTCTATTGATACAGCCAGTAAAGCAAAAGATGTGGAATCATATAGAACATTTAGTAAAGGCAGGGGTGAAAACATAGAGCTGCCAGCCATGGATCCCATCTTAATGATGGCTGAAATAGTGACGCTGGTAAGCAAAGCTTGAATCCCAGTGAACAAAGAAGTCACTTAGCAAAAAAAGGTATTGAACAAGCATGGCACATAAAGGAGCAGAAAGTCCTTGGAGGAATCTGCATTTGTTTACTGATTTCCTCATTTGACTATTAAATGGTAAATCAGTATGGTTCATTTCACTGACTATGGAGGGCTTTATACCTTTTTAGGGACTAGCTCTTTGTTGGAAGCTAAGGTCATCTTCAGATGATGTCACTACTACCAATTCCACTTAAAGCACATTAGATTTTTTTTCTTCATGTTCCCTTACATCAGTCATTTTTCTTATCCTTCCTGATCTTAGAGGAGAAAAAAATGCCACAAAGGTTAATACAATATTTAGAAGTGCTGAAAGTCAAGGCAGGAGGATGACAGGACAGCATTTTGATCTAAGTTACTCCACCAGCCAAAGCAGCCAAGCCCTGAGATGAGTCTTGAGGGAAAATGGACATTGCACATTAGAGGGCAGTTGCAGAGATGGGAAACAGCAAGAAAGGTTCTGCCAGCTTCAAGTCTGCCTCCTTCACGTTTGTCATTGTTTTTTTTGTAGTAGAGGCTCTGATCTCTGGTCTGATCTTTCACCTCATACAGGCTAAATGTAAACACTGAAGCACTAAAGCTGATGACTTTTCAGAGACACAGAGAAATAGTAGCACAGCAGGATGATGAATTTTGGAAATGGCAAGGACACAGCAGAAAGTGCAGGGAGAAAAAAAATAAAAAGGCAAGTTGGAGCCAGCCTACGAATCACAAGTTGTAGTATTTTGGGGTTAAAGCTCTCAAAACTGATTTATAAAATGCAAGCTTGAACACGCTGTTAGGAATGAGATGTATTAGCTTGGACATGCAGACAGACACACGTGCATATTATTTTCAATCTGGTCAGCTTGGATGAGATGTGTAGATCTCATTTAAATTATTTAGATCATTTTGCCTGTCTTACCTGTCTCTTTCACAGCACTCACTGCCCAGTATCCCCACATAACTGATGGAGAAAAAAAAGATGTCCAACTCACATGAAATATTTTAGCAATCTGCTTTGGGATGAGAAGAGCTGAAATCAGGACACCACTGCCTGTGAAGGTGTTCAGAAGAACAGCTCTCCCTGGAGGTGTTCAAGGCCAGGTTGGATGAGGCCTTGAGGTCCCTGCCTATGGCAGGGGGTTGGAACTAGATGATCCTTGAGGTCCCTTCCAACCTTACCATTCTATGATTCTATGATTCTATGAATAAACATCTACTTAGGTTCACTCAGAAATGGGCTGGAGCACCTGCCCTGTGGACAAAGGCTAGAAGAGTTGGGGGTTGTTCAGCCTGGAAAAGAAAAGGCTCTAGGAAGACCTTATTGTGGCCTTTCAGTACTTAAAGGGGGCCTGTAAGAAAAATGGGGAGTGACTTTTTAGCAGGGCTTGTTGTGAGAGGATAAGGGCTGATGGTTTTAAACTAAAAGAGAGACACTAGAGAAAAGGGAGACATTTTTGACACTGAGGGTGGTGACACATTGGCTCAGAGAGTTGGTAGATTCCCCATTCCTGCAGCCATTCTGGGTAAGACTGGATGAGGCTTTAAGCACCCTGATCTAGTTGAAGTTGACCTACTGCAGGAAGGTTGGACTAGGTGACTTTTAAAGGCCCTTTTCAACCCAAACCGTTCTGTGATTTCTATGAAATCTGCAAATACAAACCCGCAAGTATTTATAAGAGAAGCAAAAGGGAAATTTCATCAAATTCCATAACATTGTCTGAAAATTCCACTAGTCTCTGATTTAAATGAAAGGATTTTGCAATTCTGACAGTTCAGTGGATGACATGCAGCGTGGAGCAGCCTGTCAGTTCACTAAGTAGAATGTCAGGTGAGAGTTTCTCCAGTCAGCAAAGAAATGAATAGCACATTAATGTTCAGGGAGCTTCCTTCTCACCTTTTAAGAAAATAGTGATGTGTTAGAAATTGTCTGATCTAAGTAGGGTAGTTGAGCTCTCATATTGTTGCTTTCATACTCATATTTTTTTATAATATTGCACACAGTTTTATGGCTGTGAATAGATTTGACAATAGGTCAGACCCATTGCACTATGTATTGCAATTGATGTCATACATGGAATTGCAGCGAAATACATATAATCTTCTTGGGCTTGATCCCAGAAGCACTCTGGCAAAAGTAGAGTGCTTAAATTATGCCCTTGTTGTCCTAATTCAGTAGAAACAAGGGGAAGGAAAGCAAGAGGCCAATTTAATGAGCTATCAGAAGAAAAATAAATTTTAAATCAAGGCGATAGAACCAAAAGGGATGCTCTGAGTCTGGAGAGTGCTTTATTCTTTCTGCTAGAAAGATGAGAGGCCTATTTTGCCAGATCAGGAAGCTATAGATAAAATGGATCTTGAAAAGTTTAAAAAAAAAAACAAAACCCAACTTTTTCTTTCAGAAAGAGGTACATCTGAGGTTGTCTGAACTGATGCTCACAGAGCATCAGAAGAACTTGAAGAAGCTGGGCCTATCAGCATAACATTAATGCCTGGTGCTTTGAAGAGTTTTGCTTTAAATGGGTCATGTTTCCCTTTAATCACCTTGGACCCATGTTTCCTGAAGACAGAGAACATAGAAAAAAAAAAAAAAAGGAAAGTGAAGAAAAGCAATGCAAACCTTCTGCAAAGCAGGCGTGCAGCTGACATTCCTCATGTCAGACAGGAGAGCCTGTGGAAACTGGGACAATCAGGCAGTAGCCAACAGCATCAGAGAACTTAGGCAGAAAGGTCTTTTTGCATTGTGGATGCAAACATTTCAAGAAAGCTAAATCTCAACAAAGCTAGGAACAGAAATCAAACTGAAGCTGGAGCTGCCCCTAAGTGGCAGGGGAATGCTGGGCAAGAGCAGAGCTCTGTCTTGCACACCCAGAAGTGTTAGGAGAAAGTGAGAATATTTACTCAGGGTGTCAGAAGGAAAGTAAAGCGAGACCATAGGTATGACCCCAACACATCTGCTGTGGATTGACCTTTTTCTCTGTTGGAGATTGGGACAGTGATGATGAACAGATGAAGAGAAAATGTCTAAGGTAACAGGAAAGAGCCAGCATGGTCTAGTGAACTGTTCAAGGCAACTTAGCGAAAAATGAAACACAGGCTGGGAATACTTCAGCCCTAAATCGTACAGGGGGAAAAACACCTTCCAGATTATTCAGTCCTGAGATGACCAGGAGGTGCCTATGGGAGTTGACTCTGGAGAAAAGTGAGTCAATCTCAAGGCTACCTCAAGGAAAATCATTCCATGAATAGTTTAGAGCTAAGTAGATACACCTGCAATGTAATTATTCCTTTAACTGTTCTATCCCAAGACAGCAATACCGAGGGGTATTTTCAAGCCCTGCATGAGAGTATGTGAAAATCAACTGAACTTTTGTCTGTGTGGCAGGGACACTGGAGCCAAGATTTGATTAGTCTCATTCTGAACAATCTGGAGGGATCAGAAACCCAGGACAGGATTTAGACTGCAGATTAAACCATCTCAGTGGCATTTATTGAAGGCTTTTCAGGCTATAGACTTACAGAGATCACTCTATATTACATACCTATATTTATCTACATTGACTGGGTGCTGGCCTAAGGCCAGCATCAGTAGTTTAAATGCTGGTGTTTGGAGTCACCAATATCCTGGGATATTTTATGTGCCCTCATGCAGAGGGTAAAAGACATGGCATAGAGAAGCATCATACCTACAGGCCCCTAGTTGATATTAGATATGCTGGAGAATCTCAGATGGCACTTAACACACACGTTTAGGTGTCTGAATCATGTCCTAAATCTCCTCTGACTATAACAGGAGTTCATGTACTGAGATACAGGTAGACACTTCAAAATACACCTATGTTTAGGTGTCTTAATCTGCAGGATGAATCCCATTTCTGATCAGTATGAGAGAAGCTATCACAGTACCACAGTATCAGCAAGGTTGGAAGAGACCTTAAAGATCATCAAGTCCAACCCACTACCACAGACCTCAAGACTAGACCATGGCACCAAGGGCCACGTCCAAACGTGCCTTGAACACCTCCAGGGACGGTGACTCCACCACCTCCCTGGGCAGCCCATTCCAGTGGGGAATGACTCTCTCAGTGAAGAACTTTCTCCTCACCTCGAGCCTAAACTTCCCCTGGTGCAGCTTGAGACTGTGTTCTCTTGTTCTGGTGCTGGTTGCCTGAAAGAAGAAAGCAACCTCCTGCTGGCCACAACCACCCTTCAGGTAGTTGTAGACAGTAATAAAGTCTCCCCTGAGCCTCCTCTTCTCCAGGCTAAACAATCCCAGCTCCCTCAGCCTCTCCTCATAGGGCTTGTGCTCGAGGCCTCTCACCAGCCTCGTTGCCCTTCTCTCTCTCTATCCTAGCATAAAAGACCTGCAAGTATTCCACACAGAGGAAATGGAATTAGCTGAATACCAGAAGTGAAAATCTTTCCAGAGTACACTTGCTGAAGTAACCAAAAAAGCTGTGACATTCGTTTCTTCTCTTCTGAACAACATTCAGACTTTGGTAAGCTCTGAAGGCTCTTTTCCATGACCATCATTACTACATCCAGCTGTGGCACAAAGAGCAAGTCAGAGAACAAAAGCTAGAGAATAGAGAGCAGTGTCCAGAGATTTGAGTGCTGCAGAGAAACAACTTCAATATGGCTAATAACGGCTTTTCATGCTGCTCTCTCCTCTGCAGTCACCAAGCACTACTCTCTAATGAAGTTTGTTCCAGCTGTTAGCCCACTGTACATAATCATCTCAGCTAACTAACCCATTCACTAGCACAAAAGCACCATCCAAGATGTCAAACTACATGCAACTCAAAAGAATGATTGTGGATTGTGGAATCCAAGGTTCCAGTGACAGCTGTGACACATTCACAGCCTTAGTCATGAAGAGCTTATGCATCTGCAGTATTTCTGATGCTCTCTCATCTCCTCTGCATCTTAAGTTAGAGCACAAAACTCCTGGAATGAATCCAAACATCCAGCTCTCTAAAACACAGGAAATGAGTAACTTTACTAACTTTAACTTGGACCTTTATGTAATGCATTTGTGCTGGCTTCTTTATATAATTTGTTTCTAGGCCAGATTTGAGAGAGAAAGTTCTGTTGTGTGTCCAACATCTTATATCTGTACTAAGCCCAAGCACATATTTGGCTCTTGGTACTAGTTGCATCAACTTAAGGATTTGGAGTTATATATAAATATCATTAGCACAAAAATTCTTTTTTTAAAAGGAAATGTTGGGTTTTTTTTACTTATGACCATGACTGTGCCATTTTAGTTTTTGCTACAATAAAAGAAAAAAAAATCCAGCCTTACATAAACCTAATTCAGAAATGTGACAGTAAGAGTAGAAAAAGAAAGGTTATGGCTTAATAAAGTCTTACCATTCCAGGAAAATGAATTAACAGTTAAGGAGATCTTAGCTATTTAAAACTACCTTTCAAAAATAAATGTAATTTCTTTCCACTGTGGAGAAGTGTATCTCTTACTACCATATCTTTAATTCCAGCCTCCATATCAGGGTTCTTAGAGATTCCTTTTTTTTTTCCTTAGTTGGATTTCAGTAGATAGTTTTAAAGGCTATAGTTAAGGAGGAAGGTATTAGTTAAATCCATTTATCAATTAACTGGGGGATTTTGTTAGCTTAGGACAAAGGGTTGATGCATTATAATAAGAAAATATTGATTTATGGCAAAAAGCTGCCTTTTAGGTCACCTAATTCTAGCCATGTCAAGTGCTCCAAGCTGCCTAGAATGTATTTCACTGGGTGCCAGCCCTAAGCTGATGAGGTCTGGTCAGCACTCCTCTCCATCTTCTTGCAGCTCACAGCGTAGCTGTTCACAAGGAGTGTGTGTAGGATCAGATTTAGAACATCACACAGTTTCTGACTGGCTCAGAGAACAGCCAGAGTGAGCTTGCATCTGCCTACAGAGAACCACGTAGCTGTCCTAGATGTGTCCTTACGTTGATATACCCCCACCTATCTACAGAATTGCATATAGCCTTCAGCTGGGAAACCCTTTGCAGTAATTGGCTATGCTTTGAAGGCAGAAAGTGTTGATACACTGAGGAAGCCTCTGAGATTTAGAGTAATCAATGAATAATTCTAATAAAAGACAAACAGGTAGGATGTTGCCTGGGACATGTGGCACGAATTCTCCCTGCAAAAGACAGGCTGAGGTCTGCTCTTGCTTGAATAAGGGGAAGATGTGAGGAAGTCGTGGGGATCACCACAGCTTTTTCAGCAAACTTAGCATCTATCACAATTCGCTATTGTATGGTGAGATAGCCCAAAAAAACCACCACAAACAAACAAAAAAAACCCCAACAAACTATCAATCTGCCTGAGAAAAGATAGGAGGAAGAGAGATACTGCACTTCACAGGACTATCTCTGATATACCATGGAAGGGTTCATCTCACCGATTCTGAATGTATACTTCTTGCAGCCAGCGGCTGCAAGTGACTCCACAGGGTGAGCCATCTGACCCACCTCAGGATGGGATGAGCTACCCTCCCCACCTACAACATAGTGAAATGGAGTACTCAGCTTGGATGTAGCCATCTTGTTTTCACATGTTCGAGAGATGAACAGCATCCAGGATGCCAACTATCTCTCCTGAGTGAAAAAGCCTTCCTGCACATTAAACAAATGATAGTTTCACCAAGGGATTCTTTGGGGCCAAGTTTCCACTTCGGGAATGAGGAAATTAATAACTTCTCTATTCCTCAGAGAGGGACCTAATGATACATTTGCTTCCCATGTAAGAACAACTTCATTCTGTCACATTGCCCTTCAATAAGGCATTTTTCCATAAGAATCTCAACCAGTCAGTTAGAACAACATGGTGCTCCTTGCAAGAAAACAAAGGAGCAAAACTTCTCTCATCTTGAGAATTTAGGAACAAAAATTGTAAAACGTTAGGCTATTAACCCACCATGCAGATTAAAAGGGCTTTTCCTGCCCCAACCCTCAGCTCCATTTAGCAGGTCCAACAAATCATAGGTAAGAGACTATAATTATCCTTCCATTTGCAGCTCCTAGGCAATCATGACCCAGTCATCTCTAATGGAGTGCAAAAGCCACTGTGATTCAGGCTCTCTGTGAAATGCCTCAACACTGGATGGCCAAACCTCCTCCCATATGTGGCAGAAGTTTAATGTGGTATGTTCAGTAAGGAGTTCTTCACTGTGAATATTCTCTATAGATTACAATTTTGTATTATTATTATTGTCATAATGATTATGAAGAGGAAGAATTAGACCACATAAATATTCACCCCCTTTATTGTTGATGCTTGAGTGAGCTAGAAATGTTAATTGTTGGAGGGGGTTTTGGTTTTGTTTTTCAGACAACTGTTATTAAGCAGAGCTTTTCACACCTTTTAAAAATTGTTTTCAAAGAATCTGTCAAATAAATAGATGAGAGCAGCTTCAGAACATAGTCCTACCTTAAGCCATCCAAGAGTAAAATGTGACACCTGAATGAGCAGAAGTGAGATTGTCAGGATGTCTCCTGGGTAGACAAAATCTAATGACAAATGGAAATCAGCTTATTTTGTGGGATGGTTATGTCAGAAGAATTTGGATTCAGCAGTAGCATAGAATCAGAGCAGCAAACAGGAGCCCCTGCAACTGCCTCTGTGTATTCCTGCAGGAGCCCTTCCAAGGGAATATTCCGTAACACAACAGTCACATTAGCTTTAAATGCACTGTGTGATGATGCTTCTACCTCTTCTGCAGGAGATGAAATGATTTAGCACCTCCTAAGAAGTTTTACCTTGAAAATATTAATCCATCTACTCTCCAGATTAGCTGATGCTTGCAATTGGATCGAATCAATGAACTGCAGTGAGTTACATAAACAAGACTTGAACAATCTGGCTTGGTTTGCATGAGTTCCTAGTTTGTCTTGTGGAGATAAAAGTTCAAGCTAAAACACACAGATAGATAAATAGAGAGAGCAAAAAGTGATCAGAGAAAAAAATCCAAGCCATGGGGCAAGAACTGAACATTCTGCAATGAAGGAAAAGTCTCCCTGCCTTTTTCCCATGTGCTTGTGCCCACTCAATTACCATCCAAACAGTGTTTCACTGGGCACCACAGACACAGGAGTTCTAGTACTTGTTAGAGCTCTGAAAAACTACTGAATATTTTCCTGCATGCAAAGCATTTCTCAAGAGCAGAACAAGTTCATCACTCGGAGAACCGGAATAGTCTCATTAAGGGACTAGCAGGGGCACTCTGAAACAAAGTGGTGTTACAGCTATCCCTAAAGATACCTTGTCAGCAAGGACAACTTCAAGGTTGCAAATAGGGAAAAAAGAGAGAGTTCCTCACTGGTGCACTTATATCCCTTTCAGTAGAATTCCTCCACATCTGCAAAACTCGCTCCAAAATCCTGTTGAAGGCAATGTGTACCCAACCCTGCCCTCGCTGTCCTCACAGGTGATTTGAGAGGACTGGGTGTGAGAGGAGAGCAGGCAATGGAAACAAAGGAACATGAGCCAATGCAAAAATACACATCAGTGATTTAAAGGCTGAGTTTGCACTCTCCGGACCAAGTAATGGGATGGCAAATAAATAATTCCTCTGTTACACCAGGACTAACCATAAGACTCGGTGTTTGTGCAGGTCTTTCCACCAGATACAAGTTACAGCATGATCCTGTCCTTAGTTTACTTTTTCTCAGTGCTTCCTAACACAAGTATTCTGGTTTCATTAAAAGATAATCTGAGCTAATTTAGGAATTAGGCTGTTTGTACTAAGTGTGCTCAGAAGGAAGGAAAGGAAAACAAAATCTGCTACATTGAAATGAATCAGCGTGGGGACACAGGTCTCAACTTATCAAAGGCGTAGGCACATATGGAACTCGATCCTAGAAAAAAATATCTCCAGGATGCCGGCTCAGTCAGCCAAGTGAAGAGAAATGTGATGAACGAAGGTCCGAACACCATCAACTGCACAGCCCACGGTCTCAGAAATCTCTGGTTTTCTCTCCCGGGTAGCATCCCACTGTAAAGCTTCTGCCTTCATGTTTATGGGCTTCACACATACCCCAACAACAGCAGATGTAGAGAGCTACATGCAGTTATGGCACCACCATGCAAACAGCAGACATCTTGAATCTACAGGGAGGAAGAAGCCCTCCTGTTCTCTTGCTGGGACACCAACAAATGATGGAAGGCTACAGCCAAGGAGCAACCACAAAGCTGGTTCCCTCTTTGCAGATAAATATGTGTACTTATCACTCACAAAACCTTCCTTGACCTTGGAGTTTGTTCAGTACCAACGGGTACCCTTCCAGTCCCTGCACACATGCCTCAGACTGAAGAAAACACAACTGAAACCTTCCACTCTGATGTCCGAGTTAGATTGCTGGTACAGTAACAGAACAATTGTAGCTGTCCTCAGTGAACAACAAAGCAGCAACCATTGCCCTCGGCACACAGAAACAGTGGGAGAAAAGGTAAAAGATCATACCCTAGAACTGTAACTGAGACACAAGCAGAGACATCAACTTCAGTCCAACTGTCATTATAGTACTGAATCGCATTCCTTAATTATTCATCAAATGGGAGCAGTGTTGCCTTACCCATCCTATCGGACGATTTATTTCAAGATAGCTCCAGCATGTTTTGCATGAGCCAAGTATAGATGCTTGTATAATGTGTTCTTTCTCTGTAGATATACTGACACCACTTTACAGAGCTTGACTTCATGCTACCGTTGACCTTAACTAATCATCCGCCCCCTTTGATTAACATGTGCAAGCCATGGACACATTTCCCCACTGCACCTGACCAGTGAGATGGCTGTGCACCCAAATAATATCAAATGGAAATCCTGTCATTGTTTATTGGCTTAAATAGATTTAAAAATAACTCTCAAAAATCTTCTTCAATTCCATGACATATTCCCTTATCAGCCCAATACCTGCACCGTAACTGATAAACACAAGACTCGTGGTAATACATAGTACTCCAGGAAAGAATCAGGTCACATTGCCACCTTATTTACTTTGGCTAATATTTTTAATTACTATTATAATTGCCTCTACTCCAATACATTTTTCTCATTCTATAGACCAGATTCTGTTTACCAGCAGATGAGATGCAGTGAAAAGCCACTCACTTCCAGGGAGTTCTTCCAGACCTGTTTCTACATAACTGGGATGATCATCTAGCCATAAACAGCAGTATGTCACTAAACACATCTCTCTCCTTTTTTTCTCATGTATTTTCCAGTCCTGAACAGCATGCTGCATTAGCTTCCTCTCCCTGGCTCTAAACTATTTGGATTCCAATACATACCTGAACTCTTCACATGTTAAATTCGCAGCACAGCAGTAAAGTCTGTCCTGTATGCTGCTGTCCCTCTGACTTGAGATGTGCTTTGCATAAAGATGGTATTATCAGAACCAGCTGTTCAGATACTGATAAGGACAAGTGCACCGAGGCATGCAAGCAGAGGTCAAAGGCACATTAAAGGCAATTTTTACTACGACCCCACGGTAAAAAATGAAGAAGTCCTGGTGCTCTGCTTGAAGGGTGAATCAGAGTTTCTGCGGCAGGTGAAGACGCAGAACTGCAAAAGGGAGCCTTGAGCTCGAAAATGCCAACAGCAGCACCGGGTCTGTTAGCAATCAGGTTTTATTTACCAGCCATATTGTGTTAAAACCAGACGTGATTTCCATACCGAGCACGTTAACCTGTCACCACTTGCAAAGGGAGATTTATGGGTTTGAAAAGAAGCAAAACCATCTCGCAGACGCATCCTCAGAGCCTGCAGTTCTGGCTGAAGGCAGAAAGCCTGCATGCAATTCGCCCCGAAAAGAAGTATTCCCAGGACGTGGGGAAGATGAGGGAAAAGCCGGTAAATCAATGTCACTCTGAGCCAAGCTGGTGGCTCCTTCTCCCCTCCCCGGTTGCAGTAACAGCGCTTTGGCATCTCCAGGGTCGGGCCGAGCGGGGCAGAGCGCGACTGTCGCTGCCTTCCATCCTCCCGCCCGGCCGGGGAGCCGGGACGATGCTAACCGGGATGGAGCGGGGGGAGAGGCCGGCGGAAAGGACTTACCATTGCAGCAGGGATCCGTCCCGGTGCTCGAGATGCTGCATCCCCGGCTTGCCGGGGCGGGGCGGGTGCCGATGGGGTCGTAGCCAGGCGCGGGGACACACGGAGCCGTTCCCCGGCAGAAAGTGGTCCAGCCCCGGCTGCCCGTGGGGTGAGTGAGCGGCCGGAGCCGGGCTCCCCCCACCCTCTTCGCACCGGGCGGAGGAGGGGTCGGCGCCTCCGAAGGGAATCCAAATTCCTCCTCCCTCGCCTGCCGGTCATGTCCAAGCCGCCTTTGCTCAGGGGATGGGCCAAGTCCTGGCCGTGAAGGAATTTGCCATCGCTAAACCAAAAACACCCAAAACCAAACAGAAGCAACCACAAAACCCCACCAAAGCCAAGACGAGAAGCAGAAGATTTGCAAACTTTTTCCTCTTCTTTTTTCTTTTCTATGCCTTTTTTTTTCTACTATTTTTTTTCTTTTTTTTTTTTTTTTTTTTCTTTTTTTTTTTGGNTTTTTCCCTCTTTTTTTCGGGGTTTTTTTGGTTTGGGTTTTTTGGTTTCCCCCCCCCTTTTTTTTTTCTTTTTTTTTTTTTTTTTTTTTTTTTTTAAAGGGAATTATTCGTGCTTGGAAAGTAGGAGGTGGGGTGGGGGAGGAGAAGGGTGCTCAGACTGGAGCAGATGCTCTGTCTGCGAATCAAGGCTGTGCTGTGCTCGTCCCTGTGTTTCTCTGTGTGTGATTCTCATACCCAGACAATGCTCTGCAAAACGAAGCTGGTCCTGCGGAGAAATGCAAACACCTCCTCCCCCTAAGTGCCTGAGGAAAGGAAAGGGGAGATGGAACCAATAGCTTCGCTTTGGCTACTCTCATTAATATGGAGGAAGGAAAAGAAACCAATGAGGAGAAGCGGGAGGAGGGGTTCATTCAAATTCAGTTTCTTAAATCGAACACTTCTTTTCTTCCCCCCTTTTTCCTTCCTCCTCCAAATCCTTCTTCTCTCTGTCACCTAAGCACCGTTTCTGCTGTCCCAGAGATTTTATTTCATTTTTTAATTAGTGTGACAGGGTCAGCAAAACAAGGTGATGGGAGGGAGGATGGCATCGCTGCTGGGAGAGGGGGCTGTGGCAAGGAGGATGAAAGGAGGCAATTTCTCCTTAAGCTGCAGAGGAGTTGATTGCAAAGAAAAACGATAAAGTATCCGGAGTTGTCAGGGAGAGGGACCGAGGGGAAATAGAGCTGGAATTTCACCTGGAAGCATCATTTTGCAGATGATATTTGCAGGCAGGAAGATGGCCTGTGTCCAGAATGAGCCCTTTGAGCTTATGGAAAGGATCTCCTCCCCTCCCACAGCAGAAACACAGGCACACAGGAAGGGAAGTGACTGCATGGGAACAGCAGCATCTGCTCTGTCCTGCATTGCCTCAGAGCTACGCGGCAACAGGATTCCTGCAACAGCAGCACAGAAGTGGTACCTGTTGCTGGAAAACCAGTGGATTGGAGCTGCAGAGAGTGCTGAGATGGTTAGTGAGACAAGGGATATCCCTCTGGTTCCTTCAACTTGTATCTGCAAAAGAGAAGGGTGGCACATGTGCCCTGCAAGGCAAGCGCACAAAAGCATCCCATCACTGTCCCCTTTCACAGATAGTAGCACTCAGGTGAAAGCTCTCCAGACCTGGAAAATGATCACTAAAGGAGTCTGAACATCTATGACAGGTGTATAGAAGCCCTCTGCCAGGGCATCCTATGGGACTCCTTTTGAATGCCCAATTCTTACTCAAATTCTCTGAGACCAGTGCTGTAACAGCAGCTGCCTGATGACATGGATCTCCTAATTACCCTGGAATTTCACAGCAGCTAGGCTATGGATCTTGTTCCTCTTCCCTTTCGTCTGTTTATCTTTTACCACTCCCCCTTCATTTTCTGCAGCTCTCATCTTCCATTTCCCTTAGCATGTACATTAATTTCAAAGCCTCCTTCCTTTTACTCTGTCTGAGATTAAACTAAGGAGGGAATAGGAAATTTGGTCATGAAAGTGACTAAATACATTACCTGCCCAGTGTGAAAATCCCTGACCCAATTACTTTTATGTTCTAGTGTGTCCAGGCACAAGATTATGAAGTGACAGAGCTTCAAAAGCAAAGCACCAGACCAGACAGCCCTGCTCCCACTCCTTTAACACAGTAACAGTCCCATGGCTGCATGGGTGCCTTCTCTTGAGAAAACCATGCACAAGCACATTGGAAATGCATTCAGCTCTGGCTTTGTTCTACCATCGTGGGGCAGCCAAAGAACCAACAAGACTTTTCAAAAGTTTTCCTTTACATGTTTCCCTCCATTTATGCCATCTTCTCAAGTCACATCTGACACCTTTCAGTAAACTCACTAAATACAAGGGGGAAAACTAAAAACATTTAAAAGATAGAATCATAGAGTCATAGAATGGTAAGGTTGGAAGGAGACCTCAAGGATCATCTAGTTCCAACCCCCTGCCATAGGCAGGGACACCTCCCACTAGTACAGGTTACTCAAGGCCTCATCCAACCTGGATGTGATGTGAAGATGTGAATGTTTACATTGTACAGCTGAGTTAAGTGGCTCTACAAAGACAGGGGAAAAAAAGAGACACTGTTAAGATGTCATCCATTGCACCTTCTTTACAAAACACCTGATTATATTTTTGTAATGTACAGAGCCAAGACTAACTAAATCAGATGTAGACAACTATTTGATAGTTGTATGTCAGCCAGCCTTATTTTTCTGCATCCTAAAGGGTAAGAGGCATGACAAAAAAAAAAAAAA
>WBNM01003793.1:23565-84968 GCA_013399055.1 Ramphastos sulfuratus
AAAAAAAAAAAAAAAAAAAAAAAAAAAAAAAGCCTTACAGAAAAATATTCTTCCTACAAAAAAGCATCTATGTACACTCTGTAGACTTAAAAAGCCCCTTCCCCACCCTCCTCCCTGCCCCCCTGACTTCTAGAATTTATGACAATGCTACTTCTAAAACTGTAAGATCCACTATGAAATGTTGTCATGGGTTGATAAGCACGGAAGAAGGTTCCCAGCTGTTCAATTACTATGTTCTGCTCCAACATCTGCTCACATTTTTTCCCAGGAGAAGGGCAATGGGCCAAGAGAATCATCTAGTGGCCCATATCCAGCCACTGTTGGACTGCCTTAGGTAATCTCAGCTGATATTCATATCAGGTTTCCTGCTGAAGTAGTCAGAAGAGTCTTTCTAAGAACTTTGTTCTTCTAAATAAGACAGTTTTCTATAGGAGAAAACAATTAAGCTATTTTTAGGCAAATGATGCTTTATTGCTATCATCCTGAGCAGTCTATTAAAGAGGTCCCAGGGAGGTTGTGGAGTCTCCCTCTCTGGAGATATTGAACTGTCTGGATGCATTCCAGTGTGATCTGCTTTAGGTGATCCTGCTCTGGCAGGGGAGCTGGACTCTCTTTCAAGGTCCCTTCCAACCCCTATGATTCTCTAGTCTCGAGGTCTGTGGTAATGGGTTGGACTTGTTGATCTTTGAGGTCTCTTCCAACCTTGCTTATACTGTGATACTGTGATACTGTGATATGATTTAAGTGTGTGTAAAGCATAAAAGCCATTATTTTGGTTAGCATGAGTCTGACAGGGGCAGAAAGCTTCCTGAGAGAAAACTACAAATGCAAATGCTAAATGACCCAGAGAACCACCCATCTGTCATCATACATAGGCATAAGACACCAGCAAACTGGCTGCAAGAGTGTTTGCTGGGACAGGGTTGTAGGTATTTAGTTGGAGAGCCCTTGTCCTCTTCTGGTATTCTGACACCTCAGGTGTGGTTTAGTTGGCCAAACAGGTAGATTTGAGCTACTCAGCTACTTCTCCCTTCATATGAAGGTCAGTTCTTAGCAGTGCAGTAAGCTTGATCTGTCTCAGCTCAAGGAGATACTGAATACAGCTTGGAGGAACTGTCCCCTCAGTGTGCCTATTCCTCTCCACTGATATCAAGACACCCTGGGAACACTAGTCCAGCTTGTCAGCACCTGCAAAGCAGACATCTAATGAGATGATTCCTTCTTTCACTATCAGATTTGACAAGTCCAAAATATTGAGACTCACCAAGTTGGATTGTTCTCCTCCGCCAAGACAAGAACTGCCCCCAGATAATGCCTCCCACCCACACTGAGATCCCACCTGCCATTCTCCATTGGTTTGCAGATCATCTGATGTGATGATCAGCTGTGCTGGAGATCAAAAAAAGACCCAGAGGAAAGGAAAGTTCTCCTGTGCTGCAGCTGAGATGTAAGGCTGAGATGCTCATCTGATTCACTTACATTATTTCTGCAGCCCCTCACAGTGGCATGCCTGAGTGTCTCACAACCTTACAGGGCAAATTTTCCACCATCCTTACAAGATGGGGTGTATGAAAGGTTTAAGAAGCATTGGCATGGGTAAAAATCTAGGTTTCAGCTCATTTCCTCATGCCAGATTAGACTTTCTTGTCTATATATTCCTCAGTCACTTCTTATCAACCAGTAGATGAGGCAGAAAGAGACATTTCCTGGCTCCTAAGACCAAGATCTTGTGGAGGTAGAGAGTGGGAGAAAATAGCTATTTGTGCTGACAACAGCAGTCACTTGTTCCCTTTCTAGGTCTGTAAAAGAGCTGTACAGTTTAAAGACATTTCTACTACTAGAACTGTGTCCACATCCAGGGAGAACACAGTGTGCTAAATACTCCACCTGCTATAGTTAACTGGGACATATTGGGTGTGTAGGCAAAGGTTTACGTCACTGTGATAAAGGCAGTAACTCTGATGGTGAATTTAAGGAGCAGTAGGAAAGCTCTTGTGTCCCTACTCTTACTTTGTAGTAAGTATATGGTAGTTTAGCCCACAGAGATGAGTACCTCAGGATGCTGTCTGGCCATGCAGATGTGACCACAGAATGATGATGTGAGAAGGGTACTGACAGGCAAGGGAGACAATCATAGAATCCCCGAATGGGTTTGAATGGAAAAGACCTCAAAGATCATCAAGTCCAGCCATCGACCTAACACCACCATAAATGTCACAATCATTTTCCCACAAGAACAATCTCAGCAGATAATGTCCACCTTCTACCACTCAGCTCTATGCTGCTCTCCAGGAGGAAGTTTTCCCAAGCGTGTGGGAATTTCTATCCTTCCCAAGCCTGGATAAAACTTGGATTGAGAGACCAACAATGTTTACACTGTGTCTCTGAACTTGGCACTTAGACCCAACTGTCTATCTTCCATCTCCAAAGGACAGACACCTTCCTCAGTCTTTCAGTCTTTTCTGCTTCAGCTGAAACATGCATTACACACTCCTTAGGCAGCTCTTACTAGAGTTAGTAATGACCAATTTGCAGTTAAACTCTAAGGTCACACTTCCCAGCTGAACTCTCTTGATTTATGATCTGGTTTTGTCACCTTGGATGATTCTTCCTAGGTATAGACAGATCATAGAATCATAGAATGGTAGAGGTTGGAAGGGACCTCTGGAGATTATCAAGTCCAACCCCCTTGCTAAAGCAGGATCACCTAGGGTAGGCCACACAGGAATGTGTCCAGGTGGATCTTGAAAGTCTCTAGTGAAGCAAGCTCTTTGGGAAGCCTGTTCCAATGTTCCCCTAACCCTGCATTCAAATGATTATCTTCTAATTTCATTGATAGGACCTTTTGAATTAATTCCTTGCTGCACTCCTCTTTGGGAGCTGAAGATCATCCAACTATGGTCATTGTCTTTGATTCTAGCACTCAAAATTACTGAAGTCCAGTATCTGTTGTCCTCATCTTGCATGGAATACTTTTAGAAGGAGGATCTCCTCTACTGCTGAAGGAGAACAGCTGAACAAGTTTTCAGCTACAGAAGACAACCACAAATCTCTTCTTTTTCAAGAGGAGAAGGAAGCAAATAACACTCTAGTGTGGGCTGCAGAAGGTGTGTGATTAGCCTGAGTATCAAATCTGTGTTAGCCAAGCCATAATGAAAAGGATTTAATGGATGGAGGTTATTGCTACATCTGCCAATGCCACTCATGGAGTTGTCTCTTGTGGGACTGATGCCTGCTGGCTCTTTTACCTGGCACAATCCTTTACGTGGAATTAGGAAATTATCTTTTGTCTAGAGAATAAAATTTCTTTGGTTTATATTTCTTTCAGAACTTCTTCACCACCTTCTTCTTACTCTTTTATTACATATATTTGTTTTTTCTTAATACACTGTCTTGGGTCCTAGGTGCAGAGCATTTATTATGTGAAAGAGCACCTTCCAAGATGAGTCATTAGCAGCAAACAAAGATGCGACTATAACCATTACAAAGTATCTCATACTTGCACTGGCATCAAAGGAAGAGCTGTGACTGTTGCTAGTAGTAGTTTGTCATCATTTAGTTAGCCAGACTCTGTAATAATGAATATACTTTGTCACTGGAACAGAACTGGTAATTACATTCAGATATGTTCTTTTTTTTCCTCCTGCTTTCCCCCTGTATACGTATTTTTCTTTTCCATTTAAGTTGTCTTCCTCTACTTTTGGCTGAAAGCCAGTTGTCTTAAACCAAATATAACCGAGCTAAATATCATTTTCCTTTAACTTCTAGTAGATATCTCTTCTGCTGTTCCCATGCTTCATGTCTAGTGTACACTGTTAGGAAATCTTATCTCCTACAGGAAACTGTAGTCTCTCTCCATAATCATCCACTTCCCTTCTCTGAGTGTGAAACTACTATGCAAAGAATCAAGGACAGGTTCACACAATATTCCTGTCTTCATCTCCTGTAACCTGAACATATGAAAACAATAAATTAGATTAAACAGTCACAAGAACAAAATTTTCCCTTGGGGTCTGTTAAACCTGGCAGAGAAGAGATAAAAACCCCTAGTGACTGGAAGCAAAAGCCAGACAGATTTCAGAAAGGAAAAATGTTTTCTTAAGTAGGGAAAGTAACCATTAGAATAATGTACCAGAGGAAGGGGAAAAGTTCTTTAAGAGATTCATCTTTAAGAGATCTTTAAGAGATTCTTTAAGAGATCTTTAAGAGATCTTTAAGAGATTCATCTAGTCAAAACTTGGATGTACCTGTAATGTAGCTGAACCAGTCCTTGTTTCCCTTTCTAATCAAAAGAAGTCCAGCTCATGCAGTCATTAGAAATCAGTGCATGCATCACCTCAACCTAAGGGAGACATGCAAAATAAATGAGAAAATCACATCCTGAAATTGTTATTACTCTCCACTAACTTTAAAGGAACTTATAGTCAGGAAATCATATCTATGTTGTCAGTATCTAAAGATGGGCCAGATGAATCCCTCTCTAGAAGGCAAGTCAAGTCCATTTGTTACTTTGAGAAATTCTTTATCCAGACAAATCATTGACTTCAACAGCTGGATAAAAAAAGTGGCTTATGGTGGTCAGTAGAATGAAAAGATGAGGAACTCAACCCTGATAGAAGGAAAGACTTTGTAAGATGAGCTTTCAGTGGTGGAACACAGAATCACAGAATTAAGCAGGCTGGAAAAGACCTTTGAGGTCATCAAGTCCAACCTATCACACAGTATCTTCTAATTAACTAAACCACAGCACTAAGTGCCTCATCCAGACTCCTTTTAAACACCTCCAGGGAAGGTGACTCCACCACCTCCTGGGACTGCCCATTCCAATGCCAATCACTCTTTCTGTAAGAACTTCTTCCTAACATCCTGCCTGAACCTGCCCTGCTGCAGCTTGAGGCTGTGTCCTCTTGTTCTGTCACTGGGTGCCTGGGAGAAGAAACCAACCCCACCTGGCTACAACCTCCTTTCGGGTAGCTGTAGAGAGCAATGAGGTCTGCCCTGAGCCTCCTCACATTCCATTAACAAAAGATGAGAACGAGGGTACAGTTCAGAATGGAAAGGACTGGAAAATAAGAAAAATACTAAGATAATCCACAGGAAACAAATAATGTTGACTGATTAAATAAATTAAGTAGTATGTGTTAAAGCTTGAAAGCTTTAATCTATCCCTGATTACTGAAGGCCAGGGCAAAAATAACACAATAAAAAAAGACCCCAACATTATTGTAGGTATTAGAATCTTACACTTCCATTTAATACACCTTGAGAAAAGCAAAGGCTGGATTAGGCAAAGGATTTGATGGAATAAGGAGATGCCCACATTCTCAAAAAAACCTGAAAAAAGAAAAAAGAGTTCATCTTACTTCCTCTTATAAATAATAATATCAGATAAACCCCTCCAAACCAAACAAATAATCAACCCATTCACTTTCTGTTCTTATTTGTAGCTGCATTTCTATTCTCAGTTGGGATTTATCACTTTGCTTTTTTGAAGTTCTTAAGATTTCTTTACCCAAGTTTTAAGTTTCTTAAATGTGTCAGTTATCTTTCAACAGCAAGAAGAATTGTTATTAGCCTCGCAGAGAGAAATACATGTTACAGAAAACAAAATGGCAAGCCAGCTATTTAATTGCTGAAATCAAAGTCAGGCACTACAAAAGACCTCATGCTTCACACCCTAGCATGGCAGAAACAAAACATGGTGGAGTGTCACTTCAGGGGAAAGCACCCAAAATGATTCTTTAACATTCTCTTTTATCTTTGAACTATCTCATTTCCATTTTTATTAATCATTTATACTCATTTTACATAACCTTACAATAAACAGTGCTGAAAGTCAATAGGTTTAATATGACTTCTTTTGTGTTTTTGTCACAGCAATATTGGAACTTTGCTTTGCTCTACACATCTTCTAAATCTGAAATGAAGAGTTCCTCGAGGGTTGCTTATTTTAAGTACCAGCTTTGTTTCTACTCTCTTTTCAATCAAAGCACAGTCTCTTTCTAGCAGGTTGACACAACATAAAGAGGATATAACACATTCTCCTCCTAAAAGAAATGGATAGATTATGAGCTTGTTTCCCCCCCACATTCCAATAATGAGATTAGCAAGAATCAAATGCTGCCTATGTACAGGGCAAATAAATGTTTTTTCTTTTCTTTTTTACATCACTAAAAGTCAGCCTTATAGCCTAGTTCCTTTTATACTCATTTTAGTCTAAAACTTTGTAGAAAGGTTACAGCATCCTTTCTTCAACCAGTTCTGATCTTTGCACTTCATCCAATTGTAGCCATTTGCATCTCTCTTCCAGTTTTTGTTCCTCTGGTCACTCTCCACCCATCTCACTGCTTTAAAGATGCTGTTTTCATCCACACATGTCTTGTGTTTCATTTCTTTCTCTTCTCATTCTTCTGTGGACCTTTCCAAAGCAGATGCTCAGCCAGATGTCCATCTGATTCACTTACATTATTTCTGCAGCCCCTCACAGTGGCATGCCTGAGTGTCTCACAACCTTACAGGGCAAATTTTCTGTTACAAGAAGGGGCTTATGAAAGGTTTAAGAAGCACTGGTATGGGTAAAAATCTAGGATTCAGCTCATTTCCTCTTAGTGAAGGAATTCCTAAAATAGTTTTCACTGCTGAAAGTGAAAATACAAGATGTGTGTGTTCCATGAACTGAAGATGCCTACAGCATAAATGTTTACATGTATAAATGTGGAGGGACTATCACTGCAGCCTCCTCTTCCATATGTGCACATACTCAGCACAACTAAGGTCAATAATTTCTGTGAGAATACACATTGCTCATGCTGCTTTTAAGTGCATTTAACAGCCAGAGATAAAATACACCCTTTAGATGTCTCCCACGATATCCTTGGCTTTTCACCAAGTACAAACACACTTAATAGTATTAGCTCTACATACACTATGAATTGATGTATTACAAAACTGCTGTAGTATCATTTAATCTTTCAAAACAATTTCACCATGGCTTTGTTTTTTGGTTGGTTTGTTGGTTTTTTTTTTTTAAGTTAAAAATATACATCCAGTAAATACATTAAGAATCAAGCCAAAGTTATCCTTTTTCTGAAGCTATGGCTGATGTAGAAAATACCTGAACTGAAGTTGTGCCAGTGGGCTGTGACTGTGTTTCCTTATTTATCCTTCTCTTCCTCAGTTTCTCCATTTAAAAAAAAAAAAAAAAAAAGGTAATTATGGCACTGGTCACAAAACAACTATGAAACACAGAGTATTTTTCCTTAACCCCATGTGGACAGATGTGACACACACATGTGAGTTGGACCTGCACGAGCCTTGGACTCAGCTGTTTTCTCAGGGACTGGAGACTGGCAGCTCAGCCCAGGGTAACCTACATTCCAGTAATACTTTGCCATTGTCACGGAGAAGCCAAAACACAAGTTGGTTCTCTATGCATTTATGATTATCACAGAGAATTTTGAACCATCTATTTTGCTGATAAATATTTCAATGAACCATGGAGGCAATAACCTTGTAGCATTATGCAGTTGTCTGCAATAAGCATGAAAACATTCTCCAGCTGCAGTGCCTCTGAACACTGAATGTTCCCTTTATTCATTTCTAGTTCTTTTTTTATGAGCAATAAAGCACATCGTTCTATCAATTCTGCTCTTTTAGGCTTAGGACCATAATGAAATGCTCTGAATGAATATGGATTGAAAATAGAGGGGGAAAAAAAAAACCTAAACACAAAAAAAACCCCAAAAAAACCCAAAACCCCACACCAAAACAAAACAAAACAAAACAAAACAAAACAAACCCCACACAACCCTAACCAAAATGTCATCAGTGGTAATAAAGACTTCATAAACTGCGAAGCTGCAATTTCTGTGGACATCTCTTTCAGGTGTTTTTCAAAGAGCTTCCCAAATCGTGTCAGGCAAGCAGCCTGGCTTAACACAATCATTTCTCATTGCTCAGAATTGTCTCCAAGTGAAATTGCCAGTGATTGTTCTCATTTGAAGCACTTCATTGCATCTAAGGAGACATCGTGGGCAGAAATTTGCAATACGAGTCGGAATTACCTCAATGGGGGAACTGAATAGCCTGGGGGTTCCTGATTAACAAACAAAGTGTTGGTGAAATAATAATTATCCCCCTGTGCTTGCAACGTGGTTCATCACAGAGCCCTGCAGTGCCCTCAGGCAGGCTGTATAGGGTTTGCATTCTGCGTCACTGAAGAGAGAAGCACAGTCCCTGCTAACAGCGCATCACCCCTGGATAATTCAGTTTTATAGGAGGGATGGACATTCACAGTGATGCTTGGACTGCCTCTTGCCCTCTTTGCTTTCTATTTAGATTCTCTCCAAACATAAAAGTACTTTTCCTGCAGAAGTGACTATAAATGTCAACATGAGAGAGAGAAAAAAAAAAACAGAAAAGGGGAATAGAATCGTAGCATGAAGGGGTTGGAAAGGACCTCTGGAGGTCATCTAGTCAGCCCCAAGCTGCTAACACAGGCAGTATTTGGGATTGCAGAAAATCAGGTAAGGATTTTAAAGGCATTTAGGTACCTCAAAGCTCCTACAAGGAGCTATACAAGTAGCCTTGCCTTGGAAACTAGAAGCAACATTGTCCGTGCAGAACTTTCATCACAAACGTGTCCAGAAAACCAGCATAAGCAGTCTGCCAATTTTCTTCCTCAGTGTAAATATAAAGCACTGATTTTCAGTACCTTCTTATTTGTGAACTTCAGTATTTTCCCCTCCCTCCAGTACTATATAGCAAATTTAAGCCCATGAACATCTGGGTTAGTTGTCATATGGCATCAGGGAAAAAGGGGTCAAATATCATTCTAGAGTAATCCAAACTGATTATTTTCCAGGCCATGCAAAAACTGTAAGAGGCAGGAAAGGAAGAGTGCAATGACACCAGCCCCACCTTCAGGACAGGAAGGCTTTGGGTGCCAGTGAAGCAGAGATGGATTTAACCTCGTTCACAAATGAAGGCACATTTTTGATGGAATTTGGTACCTATATAGTGATGACTGTGTGATAGGACAGCAATAGAGAGTGGGAAAATTAGCAATTTAGTAAGAGGAAAATTCGGAAGAGATGAAGACTAGACCAGAAAAGTGATGGTGTCAGTCCCTTTGAAGCTATTTCAGGTCCATGTGCATGGCAATCACATCCCAGATAGAAAACTGTGGTTAGATCCCCTTGACACAGAAAGGCATCTGCTTCATCTTGTCTGTGAAACAGGTTCCTTTGCTTCTTATGATGCTTGTGGGCCCTTCACCTTTAGAAGCTTGCACAGTACCTTGCACCATGGAGTTTAACTCATATTTTCTCAGCACAATGCTCCTCTCCTAATCTTAAGCAGCTAACCACAATTTCTTTTAAGTGAAAAGATAAAAGAACAGAAAAGGAAGGAGGAAGATAAACTACTTGGGGGTTTTTTTTTTCTTTTCTCTTTAATCTCCAGATAAGATAGCATTTATCAAGAGACATGATGTAGAGTCACCTCAATTGGTCCTCAGGAGCCAAACTTGGTTTGCTACTCTGCAGCTCTGCAATCTCTAAGGGGTCACTCACAGAGCTGCTGAGAAAATATCACTTATCTGTAACAGGCTTGTAGTGCTCAGCATGCGGCCAGCTTGAGGTCCATGCTGTGTGAACCTCAATAATTTCTTCCTGGACCAGAGGTGACCCAGAAAGCCAATATCACCACATTCATTCTAGGTATACGCTAACAAATCCACTAGGATCAGATAGTCTCTGCACAACACAGTCAGGGTGTCTAAAGGAAGATCACAGATAAATCACACCCAGACTGTGAGGAAGGAGAAGAATAATCCAGATTTTAGATAATTAAAGGAAGAGGAGAGAAAACTGAAAAGACCTGACATAAAATCTGAAAAAGCTACTCTCTGGAAGGTGTCTTTTCAAGAAGTGTTCATTTCTTAGCCAAGGACTTCCAGAGACAGCCTGAGACTCTCCCCTTCTTCCCAGGAAGAACTTATTTTACAGACTGACTCATGACATCCATCCATGCCTTGCTAGGCAATAATTAATCATCCACCCATCATAAGGTGGGTACTTGTGAGACTATAAGTCAAGAACATACATACATATCTGCCTCTGTTCAAGACAACATAAAAGCATGTCCATTTGTCCTCCATGAGCCTTGTAATGTGAGTCTTTTTTTTTATCTCAGGCAGTGGAAAGCTGGAGAAAGAACCATAGAATCAGAGATTGCTTTGGGTTGCAAAGGACCTCTAAGCTCAACCTCCCTGCCATGAGCAAGAACGGCTTCAACTAGATAAGGCTGCTCAGACCCTCATCCAATCTGACCTCAAATGTTTCCACAAATGGAGTCTCTACAACCTCTCTGAACAACACATTCCAGTGTTTCACCACCATCATAATAAATAATGTCTTCCTTAGAATCAAGGAATTATCCCTGTGGCCACTCTGAAGTGACAAAGAACTATGACACAGGGCAAACTGATGCTGAGCTGCCCCTGAGTGCTCTGGATTGGTTACAGGGTGGTTTGCCTCTCTTGCTTTTGGCAGGTTTATAGCTGGGCTTGTTACCTCTGCCTTGCTGTGTCCCTGAGCTCAGTGTCGTGTGCCTGGTAAGAGCAGCACAGGGAAGAGCTGAGCAATGATGGCACAGTAATGCTATCAGGGATGCTCAATTCCCAAACAGATTTGATTTGGGGGTGGGTTTTTGTTTTTTTGTTTTTTTTTTTTTTTATTCATGAGCACTAGCAGCATTTACTTGCTATGTACCATGGTTCAATGATGTAAGAGTGAGGTCTGGAAGGAATCAAAGATGTCATTCCTATCAAAGCTACTGGAGGTTGTTCTAAACATAATAAAGGGTAATGTTAAAATGATGCAACTGGCTATCCTAATTGGCAACAGACAGTCTTAAAAATCTATTGAAGGAGACTTAAAAAGTGGAGAGCTTTTTTGTTCATAAGCCAACAAATGCAAGAGCTTTAAGAAGCTACCCAGCTCACTGATGCTAAATGTAAATACAATTCCACACCATGCAGAGGAACCTTTCTAGTCTCATACAAAGGGATTGGTCAGGGAGGGGGCCCAGGACTCTAATATGAAAAGCAGACTCCTCACTTGTGGATAGAATTGTTTTCAGATGATCAAATCTTTTAATCACCACTAAAGTTATCACATGAGCCAGCAGTCCTGGGTCTATTTTTCCTTGCAGATAATGAGGCTAATTGACAACTACACTATCCTGATAAGACCTAGATGGAAGCTGAAATGGAGGCCCAGAGATAGCTGGGACAAGATAGCTCTAATGACCAGCATTGTCCATTATTAAACCTGTGCTTTCAAAGAGAATTTATTCCTAGATGTGATTTCTTTTGCAGCAAATGAGGCACTTACATCCATGAGGACCAGTGCAATGATTTCCAGTGATTCAAGGAGTTCCACTCCTGACATTTAGGGAAGAAGGATGCACCAAGGGTGTGTTTTGACAAGAAGTTATCTCAAAGAGATTTCAGAGGGAGAGAAGAATTTCTGTGATACTCTTTGTCAGTGCAAAATAGAGTGGAGAGAGTTACTGAGTATATGAAGAGGGGAACAGTGTGGTATTTTTGTTCTCTATACTGTTTCTGTGGAATGCATCCAGGAAAACTGAATGTCCTTGTGCACCTCTGCTAAAAAAAAAATGAATAAATGACTAAAGATTACAGAAAATGTTTGACACTGTTTATCTGCAAAACAGATATTTGCTGCTGAGGCAGCAGGCTCATTTTATAGCCAGTGGGGAAAACAATAGGCACTTTTCAGGTGAGATTCATATAGAATATTTCAGATATTTATTTCAGGGTGAGATAAGTCATGTCCTGACTTCCACTGACTGTTTTCACTGGCTCTTCAGTGACTGCCAAGAGTGAATAACTCCAGGAGAGGTATTTTTTGTGGTAAGAATAGATATTTAATTGCATAGAGAACAGAATGAAAAGAAAAAAAAAAAAAGTCAAATTTGTTCATCATAAAGATGATTGATAATGATCTAATATGAATGATGATCCTTGAGGTCTCCTTCCAACCTTACCATTCTATGATTCTATGATTCTATGAATGTATCATGTTGGAAGGAAATAAAGCCTTTTGATAAGGTTTTTAACCTAATGGCAAAAGGCATAGGAGGAATGGCTGGTAGTTAAAGTCAGATTATTTCATATTAGAAACAAAGCATCATTTTAGTACCTTAAATAGCAAACAACTCTAAGCCAAGCCATAAATTCTTATTTTCTGATATCTTCAAATCCATATTAATGTCTTTTTAGAGGAGATGCTGTAGCCAGAAACAAGTCTTTGAGCATAGGCTCAGAGTGGGTTGAATTTGATAGAATGACAGAATAATTTAGTTTGGAAAAGAACCTTAAGATCATTGAGTACAGCTGCAAATCTAACACTGCCAAGCCCACCACTGAACCATGTCTGTACCTGCCACATCTACACCTCCAGCAACTCCACAACAAGAACATATAAAGCTGAGAACTAGTTGCTTAAAATATTACATTCATGGTTTCCTGCCTGTCCATCACCTTCCAGAGCACTGGTTTCCTATAGGTCCTAAAGCAAAAGAAACTTCACCATTCAAGTATGTTAGATGTCTGAGATGATGGTGTTTAGGCAACTGTCTCCTATCCTGTCCCCAGTATCTTATGGCTAAGTATCCAGCTCAAGCAAATCACCTTAGATTCCTTTTCCAATGAACACAGAGTGATAGACTTTCCAAAGGGACATTCATGCAGGCTATTTTGACAAAGCACAACACAAAACTGCATAAGCAATGGTGACAGGACGTGGTGCAGGGTGATTAGATGACACCAAAGAATAAATTTTTCAACAGCAGCCTGCAATTGGATGAGCATCACTTGACTGAAACTGCAGTCCAGAGCTGTAACTCCCAGCTAGGATGGGAAAAGAAGTAACTTTCTACACAACACTGTCATCAAAGACTGCCTAGCCATGATTTTTCAGGTTCTTTTCACCACTATTAATGGTGTATCTTAAAATGCATAATTAAAAAAATAAAGTCATGAATCTTCTTGAAATAATTGCGGGGGAAAAAATGGTAACCATTTGATCACTGCTGGTAAAATTCTCCAGCAAAAAGTGAATGTTACCCTTCTTTGTGTTTTATTGCTCATCACAGAATCACAGAATTTTAGAGGATGGAAGGGACCTCCAGAGATCATTGAGTTCAACCTCCCTGCCAAGGCAGGATCGCCTAGGGTAGTTCACATAGGAATGCATCCAGGTGGATTTTGAAAGTCTCCAGAGAAGGAGACTCCACAACCTCTCTGGGCAGCCTGTTCCAGTGCTCTGTCATCTTCACTGTAAAGAAGTTCTTCCTCATGTTGAGAAATCTGTGTTCCAATCTGTAGCCATTGCTCAGTGATAGCTTTGTCTGAACTGCTGGGAAAGGCATCATGCTGATTCTCTTAGATCAGTCAGGACAGACCCGTCAGTCATTCTGGATCAGTCATCCTGACCAATCAGTCATCCTGGTCATTCTGACTTCTTACAGTATATTAGGACCCTCTTTTTCCTGTGTACAAGCTTAGGCTTCCATCCAAAAGAAGCCAAGGTGTGTAACGAGATAGTGTTATCCTAGCAGGTGGCTGAGAAGCATTAACACAGAGCTCTGCATCACATCTGCACCTTCTGGCACAGGCAGGGTGGTGGACAAGGTGTAGTTACATATACATGGTGCATATATATGCACATATACAGGGTGCATAAAGGGATGCACAGGAACAAAATTAAAACAGATAAATCCACCACACCATGCATAGCACAACACTACATAGATTCTACTCCTTCTGCAGAGGAGCTGTTTTAACTAGCTGGTCTTGCAATGACAGGACAAGGGGCAATGGGTTTAAACTGGCAGAGGGAAGATTTAGACTGGATGTTAGGAGGAAGTTCTTTCCAGTGAGGGTGGTGAGACACTGGCACAGGTTGCCCAGGGAGGTTGTGGTTGCTCCCTCCCTGGAGTTGTTCAAGGCCAGGTTGGACAAGGCCTTGAGTGACCTGTTCTAGTGGGAGGTGTCCCTGCCTATGGCAGGGGGTTGGAACTAGAGGATCCTTGAGGTCCCTTCCAACCTTACCATTCTATGATTCTATGATTTACGTTTCTTGTGAGATCATCCTAAGGTGTCCAGTGAAGCACATAGTGTTTGTATTTTAAGATGTGGTTTGCAAGGCTGTTGAAATACACTGGACAGCACATTTAGAATCATAGAATCATGGAATGGTAAGGTCATTGCACGACCTTGTCAACAGTCCCTCTACAGCCTTCCTGTAGGCCCCCTTCAGATACTGGAAGGCTACTCTAAGGTCTCCTGGAAGCCTTCTCTTCTCCAGGCTGCAGAGCCCCAACTCTCTCAGTCTGTCCTCATAGCAGAGCTGCTCCAGCCCTCTGATCATCTTTGTGGCCTCCTCTGGACACGGTCAAACACTGACCCCTGAGGGATGCCACTTGTCACTGGTCTCCAGGTGGACATTGTGCCCTTGATCACCACTCTCTGCGTGTGACCATCCAGCCAATTCCTTATCCAGCGGATTTCCATGAGAAGTACATCATTCAGTGTAACAGGGGTGAATTAACAATATGAAGTGATGACCTAGAAAAGCAACAAACAAGTTTATCTCCCTTCCCTAGCTTTTGGGAAAATCAAAAGTCATTCCAGGGAGGAAAAGGAAGCTAGTTAGAATGACAGTTCTATTTTTTTTTCCCCACCAAAAATATGTTTCAAAAGGCATTCTATTATTTGGATGAGAAAGCCTTTCCACTAGAAAAATGAAATTAGCAGCTCTTCCAACATATTAATAGCATTTGTCATTGTTAAAATTTTAGCTTGTTTCCCGTGTCATTTAGGGAACCTTTTGAGAATGGCGTAAAACAACATCTTAATCAAGAAGTAATTATTATTTTTTATTCCCCTCTGACAAAACAGGAATCTCAATCTGACTGCATTGGGATGAATTAAAGACACAGCCAGGAATGGGAATGAGTTAGCCCCTGTGGTTAAGACTTAACATGCCAAACTTCAGGGAAAAGGTCAACTTACCCACATGGGAGTGGCCACTGGCATTAGGGATGATCTCATTGAGGGTGCCAGAGATCCACGCAAGCCTAGTGGGATGTATAGGATCAGTTTTGTTTAGGAGTTTACACCCTACCCTACATCTTCCCTGACTACAAAGAGATCAGTGGATGCTGTCCTTCTCAGAGGTAAATGTCTGCATAACTGTTAGTGAGCTGGATCTCACTCATCCTCATACAGCTGTATATCACATCAGCTGAAGATTACAGACCAGATTCCATTTCAGCTTTGGCCCTTTTGATGTGTAGCATTGCCACAAAGAGGCCCAAACTGAGGAAGGCCAGTTCATCTATGACTGCAGGAAGCATTTGTCTGGTATAAAATCAATGTGCTATGCTCCTATGTTTCTATTTCACTCCATCTAGGGAAGACTTTTTTATTTCCTCACTGATATCCCAAGTCAGGAAAGGAGTAATTTCAGTTAGAGCTGCACTTCATCGTTTTACTTGGGTCTCCGACTGCCTCTGAGGGCTATAATGCCAGATGGGTGAAGAGAGAACATTCAAGAAAACACTATAATCTTCATTGACAATGATATCCACAACCCACACTGGTTTCAGGCAAATATTTGGACCATGGAAAGTGAGCTAAACAACCAGACAAAGCCATTGCTCACCACAAAGTGTTTTCTACCAAGTGCAGATTCAGCTGCTCAGTAGGGACTGAACAGGCAGCTACAATTATCTCGAGTTCTGCTGTGTGCAGTGTCAATCCTTTCTACATGCCTCAATGTGGTGACCTGAAAGAAAGTTATGGTTTGCTGCACACAATTTTTCTTCCACCTGGCTTGTTCTAAGATTGAGAGGAAAAAAGGGAGAATGAGTGGAAGGGGTGGAGCGAACACATGCAGCCCTAAGTGTTTTCAGCAGAGCATTAATTGAAATGTTGTAGATACTCTTTGCCTCAGCTGTGGCTGTTCATAATAATTAGGCCAACAGATCCAGATAAGAACAAAAAACAAAACAAAACAAAAATCTCCTCTTTTCTGAAAAAGAAAGAAATTCAACCACCAGATTGGAGATTTTGGAGTCTAATAAACTCCTGATCCTGGGTAAATTTGACATGTGCAAGTCCTGGAGCCAGACCAGAGATATCCAACAGGGAAGTGGCTGGCAAAAGGCTCCCACTCTCCATCCTTGAAAGTGTGCAGTGATTGAGAGAGGCCCCCAATGTTAATAAAAATCATGAACAGAATTAATAAAAGCTATGTTAAATCCTTACAAAAATACAAGGAGGAGAGTACAGAGACCTCTGTGCCAACTGCCTTGCTTCAGTCCCTGGGAATGAAGCAAAATCCCATACAGGACATTTTTAAGGTGCATAAAGGAGAAATTTAGTTGAATTCTGCATGGGCTATTGTAATGTGAAAGTTCATCTTTTGTTATTACAGGAGGGAAAGGGATCTTAAATAGGGATAAAGTAATTTTAATCATGTGATCTGGTCCCCAGGACAGGTACTGGGGAACCTGGGTTCCTCAGCACTGCTTTGGATGGGTGATTTGTTACCCTCTTCAATTCTGATGTGACTGATTTTTGACTGCAGGTCAGTGGAGCAGCAGTAAGCACACAGTCAGCTGTGTCACCAGGACAAAAAACATAGCAACTTCTCAAAATGCAGTTACTGGTGATCCTCTGGTTGTGCCTTCAAGCAATCATTTCGCCAGAGGATTTACAGCTTGTTAGACTGGTGTTTGCTTTTACAGCAGCTCAGGTGATACATCACTGAATGTGCAATCTGATCTTGGGCAAATCTCCAGGAAAGCTGCGTCTCAGTAGATGCTTATTTCATTTGCCAATGCCATGACCACAACTACATGAGAATTAAGTAATTGCTTTTCCTGGCAAAATAGGTGCCCACTATGACCTTAACTGATATATCACTTGTGTCTCCAGCCAGGTCACCATGCCATCTGCTGAACAGGAAATTGCCCCAGCAAACTTTCTAATCTCAGAGTCAGAAGTTGACAGATTGGAGTTGGAAGAGTGTCTAGGTCAAAAGCAGAGCTTCCTCAAGCAACACCAGGCATAAGGTTCCTCAGCTACCACAGGCGTAGGAGGTGTATCACCAATTCTTTGTACTATATAGAGCTGACCATCAGACCTGCTGTAACAGAGGCACTTCAGCTATGCACTTGCAATCTGCATACAGTCAGCACTCCTTTTCTAACTCAGACACCTAAGCATGTTGGCATGAAGAGCCTAACAGGTGGTCAGTGATCCCTTTTGGCCACCTGGGTCTCGCAGATGGATTTATGAGGTCTGGAAGGGAAAAGATGACTCCAACATAGTTTAATCCAGATAATGCCATCCAATGTGTCAATGATCCACCTTACAGTCTTGTGGAGCTTGACTGTATAGTGTGAGCTGGATGGAGGTCACTGCTGTTCACTGAAGGAATGCTTGCTTTTAGCAGTTGCACCCAAAGAGCTAAAAATGGCAACAACCTTTTATAGGATCACCTATATCCAAAGGCATCACTGGAATAATGAATACTTTTAATTACCATAGTTCCTTTTATTTTGCTTCCTGATTTCTACAGAGAGATCCTGACACATTTTAAAGCCTCTCCATGCTAATCAGGAAAGGTGGATACTTTAATTTTTATTTTTAATTTCAATTCTAGGTAGGTTTTTTTTTTTCTTTATTCATAACAACACAGGAGCTGGGGCTGAAAGAAATAAATAAAAAGGTTAAAAATTGGGGTTTAATATAAACAGTCTTTTACAGAACAATTTTATATTAGATACAAGATGTCTAGGCAAAATCACTTATTGGAGATGCCATTCTCTTTTTACTGACCATAGAAGCAGCTGAGACAGATAGTGTGGATTTTATTTTATCTATTTTTTTTTTTTTTTTTAGTATGGATGCTTTTACATAGCTACATTAAATTAATTTCACCTTCCTTCCTAATACTTACAGTAAATATCATGCCAGTTGGGAACACTTGGGTTCTTTTGTGCATGGCAAGTATTATTTTTTACTTCATTGTCATTCTGGTGAAATGTCAGAATGGTGTTTTTGTTCCTTTCCTAGCTAATGAATGTTAGGCACCAACTCCAACACTTAGCCCTTCCTGACAGTATCAGAACAAACTATTTTTAAACAATTCCATATCCATAGTGGGTTATCCTTACGGGTTTTTTTTTTGCTCATTTGAGTAACAAGTGCAGATTCAAATTTCAAGTTGATATTTGGGGGTTCAAGAGCTTTATTTTTGGTGCCTACCAAAGGGATGATTTTTAGTAGCAAGAACACGTAGGAAAAAAGGGCTCTGTGCTCAAACTGACATTGAAGTTGTATCTTTTGAATAAAACAGGGCAGGGGATGCTAAAAAATCTCTCAGTATCAGACCAGACAGTATGTCTGCTGCAGCAGTCATATATTTGCTTCTGCTGCTCATTTTTTCAGCTAAAATAACAACCTTTTGTTTGAGAATCCCCATTAGTTGCTGTGGAGATAATTATGAGTCCAAAGGAGGGGAGGGAAAAAAAAAAAAAAAAAGGCAGTTCTGGGTAAGGATATGAAAACAGGGAAAATTCCAAGAGCAGGAGTGATCTTATGTGCAGATTTCAGAATAATTACAAAATTGCATGACAAGCCTTTCTGGAAAGAAATTGCTCTTAATGTCCAACCTAAACCTCTCCTGGCACAAATTGAGGTCATTTCCTCTTGTATTCTTCCTTGTTCCTTGGGAATATGGATTAACCCTCACCTCACTACAACCTCCTTTCAGGTAGCTGTAGAGGGTTATAATGTCTTCCCTGAGCCTCCTTTTCTTCAGGCTAAACAATCCCAGTTCCCTCAGCCACTCCTCATAAGATTGCCACTCCTCATAAGATTGCCTCAGCCACTCCTCTAGACCCTTCAGCAGCCTCATTGTACTTCTTTGATCACACTAACATCTCAATGTCTTCCTTCTAGCCAGGTGCCCAAAACTAAACCCAGTATTTCAGATGCAGCCTCATACAGCTTTTGTTGTGTCTGTGTAACAGAAACATAGGTCCTGGGCAACCAAAGCATGCTGCAATTCACACATTTGGGTTTAGCTTATATACAGAAATAGATCTTGAGATGTAACTTGGAAGAAGAATAAAAAAAAAAATACTCCTGCACTCAAGGATTTGAGAACAATCAGAAATATACACTCATACAACTGACTAATTTTGAATGCTGCTCTTATACATAGAGGTTGGCCCAAGGAAATAGCTTGCTTGTTTCAGAGCATTTAGACTTTTGGGTGCTAAACTCCAGAGTGGTCCTCAGCTCTGGGAAAGGGAAAAGTAAAAGAGAAAGGGAGAAGTAAAAGAGAAAGGGAGAAGTAAAAGAGAAAGGGAGAAGTAAAAGAGAAAGGGAGAAGTAAAAGAGAAAGAGAGAGGTAAAAGAGAGCGGTAAAAGAGAAAGGGGAAAGGAAAAGGGGAAAGAGAAAAGGGAAAAGGGAAAAGGGAAAAGGGGACTGCTTCATCCCAGGACAGAACTATCTCATTTTCCCTGAAAAAAGATCCCCTAATATTTTCCTTTTGAGACAGGTTCTGCAATAGAGCCTTCCTGGATTTATTTTCACATTTTACCAGCTCCCCCTCTGGAAATTTCTTGCTTGTAAAAACAAAATTGAAAAGAGTCACTGGAGTAGATTATGTGCAAATTAGCAAATGGTTCTGCACACTTCTGGCTCTTTTATCAGCCTAGCTGCCCTTTGCAGGTTAAGTGGGAGCTGAGAAGGAAAAGGACAATTTATAGATAAGTGCTGGAAGGAAAAGGTCAAGACCTCTTTGGACAGTTGAAACTGTGTAGTGTTTGTCAGCTTCACATTTTTTTTGCACTTTTGTACAAAATACTTGATTCTGAGCATTAGAGCACATGCCAAGCTGATAAGACAGTGCTCAACTCCAGGCCATTGTGATCTTTCAGTTGCAGAGAGTGTGCTCTAGTTTTTACCAGCCACTGCAAACTTAGTGGGTATCTATTAGCTGAATTCTTCTGAAGTCATCAGTTTTTTTCCACAGATTCCAAAGTGCAATTTGTAGCTCTGCAAAGTCACTCCCTGGTGGCCTCAGTCAAGCCTTAACACTTGTATTGGGAAGGAAAGCCTGACACATTAACCTTTGCTTCATTGGTTCTGCAAACAACAAGGCTTAATAAGCTGTGAAAGAACATATTTAATTAAAAAAAGTAAAGTTGAAAGCAACAAGACACTACAAACTGCTATAGTAAGAAGAAATCAGCACGGGCTCCATTTCCAAATACAGCAAATGTATGTGATTCCAGTAAAATCAATGCTATGGGATCAAACTATACTGGTTGTGGGTTTGGAGCCAGGTGGATAAGTCCATGCTGACAGCAGTGACTCAAAGACAGGTGAAAACACCGGTGAACTAAGCTAAGTGTTCCCATCTGCCTCCAGAATAAAGAGATGGGAAAGCCAGGCTATACCTCTGCTGTATTTTCACAGCTTCCAAAATAACCCTGCTTTACTGCTTTGCTTTAGCATTGTGTGCTGCTGTATTTACATACACATTGCCACATTTCTCTTCTTGCCATTAGCCCAAATTAAATTACAGCCTTGACGACTCTGGATAATTCACAATGAGCAGCGATTTGAAATTCCCAACTGTATTAGTAAAAATAAAATGCTCAGGTATCATTCCTCTGTCATTTGATATATCAAAAATGAGATTTTTTTTTTTCTTCTTCTTCTTCCCTGTATGCTCCTCTGAAGCAGGAAATAATTTTCTTTTTCCTTAGCTGTACCATAATCAAAGTTCATAGGCATCCATTCGGTAGTTTAGCTTAATCATACTTATGCAATTACTGTCAGAGTATGACATTTTCCTTTCACCTTTACAATCCCTAGAGATTAAGCTATCAAATCTTCAAGATTATTACAGTTGTTTACATGTAGGCAACAAAAAGTGTCTCAAACAGGCAGAAATCTTTATTTCTGACTGCAGCATGAACTGAGCATTGTATTTGGTTGGGTGTTTGGTTGGGGTTTTTGTTTTGTTTTGCTTTGTTTTTTATTTTGTAGCATGGAAGAATTTGTTGCTGGAGAGAGCCCAAAGAAGGACAACAAAGCTGGTGAGGGGTCTAGAGAACAAGTCTTGTGAGGAACACCTGAGGGAATTGAGGTTGTTTAATATGGAGAAGAGGAGGCTGAGGGAAGATCTCACTGTTCTCCACAACCACCCAAAAGGAGGTTGCAATAAGGTGGGTGTTGATCTCTTCAGCCAAGTAACTGGTGCTGGGACAAGAGAAAACGGCAACAAGTTGTGCCAGGGGACATTTAGGTTTGATATTAGGAACAATTTCTTTACTAAAAGAGTGATCAGGCATTGGAACAGGCTGCCCAAGTTGGTGGTGGAGTCACCATCCCTGGAGGCATTAAAAAACCAAGTACACGTGCCACTTTGGGACATGGTTTAGTGGGCATGGTGGTGTTGTGTTGACAGATGTTCTTGAGGAATTTAGAGGTCTTTTTCTAGCTTAGTGATTGTGTGATTCTAAGAACTATCTGGGGCAACAGAAATGTTTCTGATTCGTTAGGTAGCCACTCAAAGCTACTGCACTTTTCCATGTTCCCTTTTGCTCACTAAGGTAAGGGAAAGATAAAAGGAAAAACTCTTAGTCAGATGCTTTCAATAGTTCTCCAATAGAGTAGTCCCCATAGACACAATAGTATCTCCAGAGGGAACTTAAAGGCTTTTGGGTGCTTGAACATGTCCAGAGCAGGGCACCAGGGCTGGTGAAGGTGCTGGAGCACAGCCTTGCAAAGAGCAGCTGAGGGAGCTGGGGTTGGTCAGCCTGGAGAAGAGGAGGCTCAGGGGAGAACTCACTGCTCTCTACAGCTACCTGAAAGGAGGTTGTAGCCAGGTGGGGTTGGTCTCCTCTCCCAGGAAAGCAGTGACAGAACAAGAGGACACAGTCTCAAGCTGCACCAGGGCAGGTTTAGGCTGGATGTTAGGAAGAAGTTCTTCACAGAAAGAGTGATTGGCACTGGAATGGGCTGCCTGGGGAGGTGATGGAGTCTCCATCCCTGGAGGTGTTTAAGAAGAGGCTAGATGAGGCATTTAGTGTCATGGTTTAGTTAATTAGAAGGGTTAGGTAATAGGTTGGACTTGATGATCTCAGAGGTCTTTTCCAACTTGGTTAATTCTGTGATTCTGTGAACTTGCCTCACTGAAAATGTGTTTAAGATCAAAAAGAGTATTCTGGATACATCTTTCACTCTTCATGAGCTAATGAAGTCAAACCAATCAACGTAAATCCAATACTCCCATTTCAGAGAGTGGCCTCCTGCCTCCTTAAAGGGAAGACTAAATTTTTGTAAAGATCACAAGCTGACCTTCACTAGACAGGAAAGATGAAAATGTGGATGTTGTTCTTAGAAAACAAGAAATTATTTATTAGGCTGCCAAAGCTTTAGGGAAGCAACTGCTGTGGAACAGAAATAGCTGTTCACCTTGGCTGTTAATCAGACATTAATCTGGAATAATGCCCCAACTTTTAAACAGAATTGGGTTTTGAAGAGAATTTTGTTTCTTCCATACCCAATCCTCTTGAAATTACCAACCTGCCT
Organism: Ramphastos sulfuratus; assembly: GCA_013399055.1. Classification (NCBI taxonomy): domain Eukaryota; kingdom Metazoa; phylum Chordata; class Aves; order Piciformes; family Ramphastidae; genus Ramphastos; species Ramphastos sulfuratus. The sequence goes on from WBNM01003793.1 coordinate 46,281, forward strand.
TAGTATAAGAACAGACTGAAAATTTCTTAAGCCTAAATCAAGAACCTTGCCAGGTTTTGTAAGAGCTACAGTGAAAGCAAAGTAAAAGCTGCTTGATCCCCAGATGATGTCATACCACACACAGGAGTGTGATAAATTTAACCTGCCTTTCTGCTCTTAAAAATACAAGCCAGTATTTGGATGTGTCATTACCACTGCATGAACATGTGAAAGGATCTGAAATGAAGTGGTGTTTTCTGCGATTTGGCTTTATGCAATTTTTCTTCCTGCTCCTATATCATCAGCTTAGGATATAAGAGCCATTTGGAAGTTGGGGAGTTTACTCCTGTTGCATTTCAGATCAGCTGGCCCAATTAGGAATATAAAGTCCAAGTGGAGTTTTATTCTTTCTCCTTATTCTTCTGGAAGCTACCTTATTAAGCAAGAGTGGGTGAAACCTCACAGAATCCACTCAAACTACAAAATCAGTGTAAGGTTGATTTGTACCACAGAGCAAATTCCAGCCAAGAGTATCCTTGTGCTGTCAGATTCCCAAGAAATATTGTTCCACAGATATGCCAGAGCCCATGCTTACCTGCTAAAATGGTGGGAACCATCTGTGCATTAGATAACACTCCAAACCCCTCTTTCCTTGTTAAACTGGTGTTCTTAGGTAGATGTGGTTGTTGCACTGAGATACAACTTGGCAGCAGTGACAAGTAGTTGAGGAGGAAAGAGCAGCAGACGAGGCTGACACGTTTTTATTTTCTACTTCTGTTTTCATACCAATTAAACAGTAATTTCTGCAGGTGTTTCTACCCCTGGGGAGACTGTGCTGAGCAGTTGCTCTGAGGCTGACCAGCACTGAGGCTGTGTGAGGTTCTGAAATGTCAGGCTTCAAAACTAGTGGCTGATTTTGCAAAGCTCACATAGATGAAAGTTGCTGACAGAGACTTGGAAAATCTGGCTTCTCAGCCATGCCCTCACTTGAACCTTAGAAAAGAGTTTGTGCTCAGGTGAAATATTCTTCCAGACACACACTCTCTAGCCAGTCTCTGGACTTCCACACGTGTAGATTTGCTTAGGAGAGCTATAGAATATCAGCCTAATTATACATCTCCTCTTTATTAATTGCCAAACAAAATAAGCCTTTGGTTCCATTTTAACCCACCCAAAGCCCAAAGTAACTTACAAAATGCAAGAAGCAAAGAAATCTTAACATTGTTTTTCTTTTTTAATTGGCTTCACATGGAAAGGAAGCTTCTGCAATCCTGCTGTATGACCTCACTGATCATTAAATAATGTTGGACAGTTTCAACCATCATTACACAAGAGATATATTGGGCTGCAGCAAGAGCAGTGTGGGCAGCAGGGCAAGGGAGAGGATTCTGCCCCTTTGCTCTGCTTTCCTCAGACCCCACCTGGAGTCCTGTGTGCAGTTCTGGAGCCCCCAGCACAGGAAGGACATCGAACTGTTGGAGTGGGTCTAGAGGAGGCCACGAAGATGCTCAGAAGGCTGCAGCAGCTCTGCTATGAGGACAGGCTGAGAGAGTTGGGGCTCTGCAGCCTGGAGAAGAGAAGGCTTCAAGGAGACCTTAGAGTAGCCTTCCAGTATCTGAAGGGGGCCTACAGGAAGGCTGGGGAGGGACTATTTACAAGGTCTTGCAATGACAGGACAAGGGGCAATGGGTTTAAACTGGCAGAGGGGAGATTTAGACTAGATGTCAGGAGGAAGTTCTTTACAGTGAGGGTGGTGAGGCACTGGCACAGGTTGACCAGGGAGGTTGTGGCTGCTCCCTCCCTGGAGGGGTTCAAGGCCAGGCTGGATGAGGCCTTGAGTGACCTGTTCTAGTGGGAGGTGTCCCTGCCTATGGCAGGGGGTTGGAACTGGATGATCTTTGAGGTCCCTTCCAACCTTACCATTCTATGATATTTGTTTCAAGGATATTGTCTGCTAACGATAGTTAGGAAGAAAGCAGAGATGGACTACAGCTGGTGTTACAGTTGTAAGAATTGGATGTTCAGGATTTCAATGAGAACATTTGACACCAGACAATCTACAGAATGGAAAAGAAACCAGATTTTGTAAAGCTGCTTGCTAATAAACATCCTTTTCCCTCCCTTTCTAAATCCTTTTGGCAACTAGCACAGTTTGTGAACATTTATATAGTCAACCTTAGTGGTGTTGTTCATGCCGTATAAATATGAAGATTATTTGTTTAATTAGTCTGCTCCCTACAATTGTTACAACTCTAAGATACCTTCCATTTCTCAGTATTATTACCCTCTTCATTTCATTAAGCTGGAGCAGATACTTAATGCTTGTAATGCTCACAGTCAGGTCTGGATCTTCAGCTGGGGTAAAATTATTCCAACATAGGCACAGAAATCAGAATTGCCTGAGGACCTCTCCCTCCTTTCTATCATTATATAATCTTCCCCTTCTTTATGATGTAGGACTAAATATTCTATTATTGTTACAGAATGTTTAAAAGTCATTCAAACCCCTGATGAGCCTGTTTTCAGAGGCAATGGGAATTGAAATCATGAAGAAAGCCATTTTCAGAGATTTCATTAACTCTATTTCTTCCTTGAAACTATGTTTGAGTTTGAAAAGTAACAGTGTGGCCATGTCAGTGAAAAGTACTATAAATCTGGTGAACTGCATTGTGTACAATATCAGACAAGCTATCTGTTAAATAAGGAATCTCTTCTTTTAACATGGGTGAAGGTGATAGCACATTTTTAAACTGCTCTTTCAAGCTAACAAGAAAGGATGCTATTAACATTGTGGGGTCAGACCCTACAGTGGTGCTCAGCAAGAGGAGAAATGGCAATGGCAAACCAGAAGACAGGAGGTTTTGTTTGAATATAAAGAAAAACTTCTTTCCAGTGTGGGTACTCTGAGTTCCTGGAAGTTATGATAGCAAGCATTCTGCATTACTGAAAACATGAATCTTTGGGCTTAATTTTCAGGCTCCTATTCCTTCAAAATCTTAGATGAAAGCATTCCATTTAAGTGCACTCATTTCTTGCTTAATTACTTCTTTTTTTGGCTCCTAGCTCTGTACAATAATAAGTTAAAGAATTTGTCCTGAGGACCAAGACCTGTTTTGCAAAGAGATTAAAAAGCATAAGCAAAGTGATCAGAGCAATGTGTTCTGTGGATTCAATCTGTTCCCAAAGGACTGTAACACTGCATTAGGCAAAATATTTCTACAACTTAACAAAGCACTGAGCAGAAATAAGAAAAAATGTGAATTTCCTTTGATCTTCCTAAGGGAAAAGATGAAAAATTAAATGAAAATGTATGGCAAATCTCACTGTTGCCACTACCTTGCGAGTCACAGGTTGTAGCTCCATCTTTCATATCAGACCTTGTCCTGTACATTTCCTGATCACTCCTTTGTAACAGATTTTCTCAAGATACTGGTTTTATTATATTTTTTTCTTAAAACACAGCTAACAGGAAACAGATGGTATCTAAGTCATTCTGCCTCCAAATAAACAAGACAAATATCAAACCAGAAGAGTGACTCAATGATTTGCCTAGGTCAAATTATTTAAGATTGTTACTTCAGCATTAATTGCTACTTTAACTACACTGACTGTCAGTGCACTTTGTAAATGAGACTCTGTGGGGTGATTCAAAACAATGCTGGGTTTGCTTTTGGTTCTGCCTTTACCTTCCCATGTTAGGTACGTTGAGGCACCTGAGCTCTGTCTCCTGTATTTCAGCTTCAAAATGGTTAACACTTTGCATCCTTTAATTTGTATTCTGTATTAATTTGTGTTCTGCTGTGCTTCAAACCTGGCATCATCCATACAGTAGAGTAACAAGGGATAGGATCATATGGCTAAATGCAAACGTGTAATCCAGGTGTCTTCCTTTGATCTAGTGACTCCTGGGCCCCTCTATAACTGGAGGAAAACAAACAGTAGTTTGGAGACACAAATTACATATTAATTATTCCCCTAAAGTGTATCTATTGGTTGGAAAGAGCCTAGCTTGGCTGGTGCAGATCTGAATGTTTATGTTAGATATCAAAATCTTCTGACAGCTAACCTAATAATCTTCCCAGCTAACCTAATAAAATTGTTTTCCCTTCATGACTGCAAGAGATTGACTTGACACCTAACTACTTTGAAGAGCCTGTGTAAGCAAAAACATGAGGTTTACTTAAGTGCTTATAAATGTTTATGCACACATACACAAATAGATCATAGAATGCCAGATTGGAAGAGATATCAAAAGTCCTACAACCAATGGGTCCAGAGAAGGGCAATGAAGTTGGCAAAGGGTCTGGAGGACAGGTCTTATGAGGAGTGGCTGAGGGAACTAGGTTTGTTCAGCCTGGAGAAGAGGAGGTTGAGGGAAGACCTTCTGACTCTCTACAACTACCCAAAAGGAGATCATAGCCAGGTTGTCATCAACCTCTTCTCCATAGCAGCAAAAGAAAAGACAAGAGGAAATGGTTTCAAGTTGCACCAGGGTTGTTGGATATAGGTTGGATACTAGAAGAAACCTCTTCACTGAAAGGGTTCTCTAAAGTGGAACCATATTCCCAGGGAAGTGGTTGAATCTCCATCTTTGGATGTAATTAAAAGCTGCTGGGACATGGATTAGCACCAGACTTGGAAAAGTTAGGTAACAGTTGAACTCAATGACCTTAAAGGTCTTTTCCAACTAAAATGGTCCTATCATTCTCTGATCCATAAAGTGGACTCAACAGCTGAATTAATTTGAGCAGGTACATTCTAATTCCAGGCAACAAGAGCACTCTTACCTTCCAAGCATGAGAGCTGAAGCGTGTTATATACACTCTGTATTTACAGGTACACTGCACTCAGGCTGCAAATTATCCTTTCAAATCCTAAAGTAAAATTGTAGAGGTCTGTGCTATAAAAATGTGCAAGCAGACACCAATGTAATGGGCATTTTAAAGCAGAGATAACCTCCTGTGCCTAGTTCCTGAAAATGAAGAGCTAGGCTGCTGGCAATTATCTCTAATTACAGGTGGTACAAAAGGGTTTTCATAATGCTCTTTTGTACAATGTGCAACCTTGAAATGAGGTCCCAGGGCTGAAACATTTGCTCCCCTTTTCCATTAAGTGCATTTTAAAAAATAATAATTAGAAGATCATTCAGGAGGAAAGATAACACTCTGACATGGTCACTTAGTAAATACAGAAGACTTATTATTGGCCTCTCAAGAGGCCTGACCCTGTCCCAGTGATTTAATATTAACCATCATATAACCATTTCATTATCAGAGCTAAAAAAAAAAAGAGTGGAAAAAAGTATCATTAAACCCATCTTCTAGGTAAGGAGACTGCCATAGAAAGTTCTTGCATGCATTCAGCATCAAAGCTAAGAAACTTACCAGCCTGCAAACTCTCAGCCCAAGGGTGAGCTGTAGGACACAAATAACTTGAAATTTGTCAAAAAACCTCACTCCAACAGCTTCAGTTATAGGGTTTCTTAATATTTTTTCAGCTTAGGATTTTGCCCTGTCCACAGTGTGGTGATTAACTGTAAAGCAAAGAGCTCAAGGTATCGTGGTAAGATAGTAGAGGGATAATGTTGCTGCAGTGCTTGGAACATAAACATTAGCCTGGTCTTATCAAGCAGATCCTACTGTAAGATCTTGCCAGATGTTCCGAGCTCATTAATCTTTCCAATCAGAGCTTTCTTGCTTGGACTTCTTTCTAAAGCTGATCTCTGTTGCTGAGAAAACCTCAGGATTAAAATTCTGCCTTGCCTTAAACAGTGTTGGTAGGGAACATAAGGGGATATGAGCTGAAAATGGAAAATAAGCCCTTATTTAGATACTGGGTAGAAAATTAGTTCTTCAGTGCCTGTCTCCTCACATTCTCCTTCGGTTCCAGGATACCGTGAGTATTTACTGACTCATAACATTTACCTAACCCACTGCCTTTACTCCGTTTAGAAGTAAGATGAGTTTGAATACCCTGCTAAAATAATTACTGGAAACAGCAATTATCAAGGTTTTAACAGGGGAAAAAAAAAAACCAACCCACAAACAAAAAGAAACCACTTACTTGTCTATAATTTTTCTCACTTAACTAATTTCCAAATAATGAACTTTATGAAAATTGCTCTGAAGCAAATCATCTTCAGCACACTGATGTTCAACAATTATAATTTGAAGGGTCTGATTCTGTGCAGGGCTGGTTGTGCTTTAAAAAAAACAATAAAAAATTGTGTCACCTTCAATGATCAAAAGATCCTCTTGATCCATCATGTTAATAGCAAAGAACTGAAATAGAATACTTCATACTTGCAGACGACCTAGAGGTCTGCAGATGAAGGTTATCACCCCTATTTTACAGATGGGAAGGAAAATTGGCTTATTCAAAATAAACCAGCAATAAACCCAGAGGAAGATCTTTCAGTTCTCAGTTCAGTGCTCCAGGCTTCATTTCAAAGCACCATTCCTTCACCAGGAGAATATATACTCTCTGCTGCCATTTCTAGGTTGACATGTTAATCATTTTACAACACAGTGTGTTGTAAAAACACATGACATTAGCCATTAGGACTAAAAGGGTATTTAAAATGAGTTTATTTATGAGGGCAAAGCTCTATCATGCAATACTGATCTGAAGGAGAATAGCTTGAAGCAACGCTGGGAAAAGTGGCCCACTGAACATGATCATTTCAGATAATACCTTATTCAGTTACTCCAGAGAACTCCTACAGCTGTACAACAGAGCACTGTGTTTGCTCTGCTAGTCATTATCACATTTTCAAACCAATGAGCACTGGGATATGTTGGGTCTGATCTTCAGCTTTTGTTAACTGCAGCTCTCACACTGTAGGTAGGTTGAATCTAGCTGGTTCGTGAAGTTTTCTAGGTAAAACCAACGAGTAAGACACAATTAAAAAGAACCTTTCTATACATATAACTTCTTTTAGACAATTCTGAGATTACCCTTAGGGTCCAAAACAGAAAACCTTTTTTAAATGGAAAATTCTATGGAGCAGAAGCGGGGGTGTGCTTCGTGTCTTGTCTCAGCATCAGGTATGTTGCCCTGGAAACACAGCAAAGAATGTTTGACAAAGGCATTCTCTTTGCTGTACAAAAATATAAGCTGTCTCCACTGTGGTCCTACTTGATGTAGTGACCATGCTAACAAATTTCAGGAAAACTCCCACTCATCCCAGGCTGGGAAGTCTAGAGATGTTCAAATATGTGCTTTTCAAATACATCAGGAAGCAGTTTTGCTGAAGACTGAAAGAGACCCAGCCTAGCACTGAGACTCAAAGAGAAGCACCAGGTTTCCCCAAATAGATAGTCGGAAGACAGATTTGTGCAAGTGGCTGTGGTGTCAGAAGACAAGACACTGAGAACTAGCTAGAACTTGCTAGAGGGCAGGGATGCCATTCAGAGGGATCTGGACAGGCTGGAAAGGTAGGCCCAGGCCAACCTCATGACATTCAACAAGAACAAGTGTAAGGTCCTGCACCTGGGTAGGCACAATCCCCAAGCACAACTCCAGGCTGGGTGGTGAATGGCTGAGAGCAGCCCTGAGGAAAAGGACCTGGGGGTNCTTCCAACCTTACCATTCAATGATTCTATGTTACTGTCTCTTATGCTTACCCTAAAGAAAAACTCTAAGTAGAAGCTGGCCTTTCTGGCAGCATCTTCTAGCAGCATCTGATACTTTTCAGCCCTACAAATGAAAGTTGAAAGAGTCATCGTCAGGAAGCTGCTATGATCATCAGTTTTAAGGAAAGTTGGAGGTTCCACAAGTTATAGTGGGAGAAATTTAAGGAAGAATCTCTTCTTACTGGGCTGCAGAGCGTGAGTTTTGCAGTCCCTCTTGCTTCAAAATAGCTTTACCAGCTGCCATCAAGCTGACATGAAGACATCACACTGTTCTGTAGCTGCCTAAACAGGGGTCATAAACCTTACAGGACTTTTCTAAATCAGCTACCAGCTCTTTGTTCCTGATAAACAGGATTCTTTTCCCCAGCCCCATATTCCTTGGGTGTAATGAGGCTGTAGGACCCTTTCTGGGTGCCTATTGCCCTCTTATGTTTCTCCACAGTACAAAGATTTCTCTCTCTCAAAGTTGTCTTTCTGCCACAAGCCTGTGAATTTTCACCTCATCTGTGAGTTCCAAACCCTAAAGTTCAGTGTGAGATAAATTAAGGATTTGCACCCAGAGGACTCTATACTTCATTTCAAGCCAAATTATTTTAAGCAGCATAATACATACATTTATTTATCCCAGAGACAGACATTTTCCTGCCTTAGCTTTCTTTTTAGTATGGGCAGCTCTTCAAGCAATTTTCAACCTGCTTTCTCCCCTGAACCAGCCTTCCTCTTATTCTGCCCCTCCTCTTTTTCCTTGCTTCAAGTCAATTTTATTTGATTTTTTTTGTTCTACTTGACTTAAAAAAAAAAAACCAAAAAAACTCTTTTAAGGCATTTTTCTGCTTAGTTCTCTTTGCACAGGAACTGACAAAAAACTCTTTCTTTTATAATCTCCACTCATACACTCCCAGGACTCTTTGCTTAGCCACATGAGGTAGTTAAAGTGCCCCTTTAACTATGAGTTGCTAAGTTACCAAAGGTAAAATCTAGCTAGTGTAATATGGACTCCTAAAAGGTGGATATATAATTTGGAGCTGATCATTCTTTTGATCCTTTCAATCAATAGAAGGAGACATGTAAGATATCTAAGAGCGTAGCGGTGTCTATCTTGGATATTTTGGTTTGCATGACCTGAATTATTCTCTGATAGTGATTATTATTTAACTGTAAAATGATCCTATCATACCAACTCAAATATTAATTTTTTTGGTTTTTTTACAAGGTTATATTCATCCTTTCCCAGAAATATGACTCAGTTGAGGCACTATCTCCAGGAGATGAGCCCACATCCTGTTTTAAGTGATTTTGTTTATATTTTCTAGTACCAGTATGTGAAAAAAGTATATGGAAAAGGTTACTAAAGATTCATTCACACAACAGTTTAATTAGGAATTAAAGAACAATAAAAGAACAAAGTGTCTGTTGAATCACAATGACAATTCTAATACCTGTATAATGAAAATAACTATGTTTCTCTGCTAACCAGCTACTGACAGGCTTATTTGGTAACTTCTTTTGCAGGGGAAAAAAATAAAGCAGACACTAAATGCTTAACATTGGAGTCGTCTTTGATTCTTTGGCTTACTGATAGTTTCAAGACAGACAAAGGGAAATGACATTTCCTTCTCTGAAACTGCAGAAAATTCAGACAATACCTAATTGCTTTTCATGTGTAAAATGACATTCCAGCTTCCTCAGCCAGCTGATTGTCAGATGCTGAAAGAGTAGATCAAGACAGGCACTGGGTAATATTTTCTCAATTTCTTTTACACCTTGTCAGATACGATGCTGAGTTAAGCAGAACTTTCATCTGACCAGAGCAAATGTTCTCACAAGCCATTAAACTGAGGTGTCAGTAACAAAAGGCCATCAAAAACCTTTTACTTATTTTATAATAGTCATGGAATTGGGATGAGATATGAATAATGTGGTGGTCAAAAACTCTATATATGAAAAAAGCAGTCATTTTGTACTGATGCACATTTTCCCCTTCCTTTTCCTAAGGCCAGTACAGAAAAATAGTACTGACAACATGGTAGAGTTAGATAATGCTTAGACCAGATCTTAAAGGTTTTTCCCAACCAAACCAATTCAGTGATTCTGTAAGAGGTAAGGGCATACACAAGTGCCTGATAGCTGCTTTAAGGATTCTTTAAATATCACACACAGTATATTATATTATGAAACTTTGAATAAGGATTTAGATTTGGTGAACCAAAAATTAATTTCTCTGGTTAGTGCCAAAGTAATAAGAGATCACCTGTCATAATTCCTTATGATCTAACAGACAAAATGGATAAAGATCTGAAGTAAGACTATACCATGTCATTATCTGCTGGGGTTTTAAAATTTTACCCAATAAGATTGGTTTTCATTTTTTATTTTGCATGTGGTGAGGTTGTGCTGGCAGTGAATGCTCTGTAAAGTACAGAGAAGTACAATTTTTCTTACTCATTTTTTTTTCCAGAATTGCACAAAAGGTAATGGTTAAAAAAAGCTTTCAGCACCAGATGTTCAAAAGTTAAAAAGCACCTTTCATGGATTGGACAACCTACAGACACATGGCTATTTTTCAGAATGTGAATCTTCTTCATTCCCCACCATAAGAATGACAGATGACAAAAAGGGACAGCAGTCTTAAAGCTGGCAGTGGCATTTGGTAAGCTGAAACATTCTCTAGACTCTTCTAATCAGGATAAGGTTTTATTTACTCCAAAGTCATGACAAACAGTTTTTGAAACAGGAGTACTGAGATATCCACACAGAGGTGGCAAATCCAACACAGAAGCTATGGAAGATCCATGTCATCTCAAAGACTAAAGTAATAAGATAACTTAATGTACTGCAAACAGACACAAAGGTGTGAGCAACTAAAACAGACCACAGAAGTATGGAATCATAGAATGCTTTGGGTTGGTAGAGATTTTTAATGGTCACCTAATCCAACCCTGCTGGAGTCAGCAGGGTCGTTTGCAACTAGCTCAGGTTGCTCAGAGAACTCATTCAACATGGCCTGGAATGATTCCATGGGTGAGACATCTGCCACTTCTCTGGGCAACCCGAGGCAGTGTTTCACCACCCTTAGCATAAAAAATGGCTTCCTCACATCTAGTCTAAATCTCCTTCTTTTAGTCTAAAACCATCATCCCTTGTGCTGTTACAATAGCTCCTGCTAAAAAGACTGTCCTTGTCTTTCTTATAGCACCCCTTTAAGTATTGAAAGGCCANAGATTTTTAATGGTCACCTAATCCAACCCTGCTGGAGTCAGCAGGGTCGTTTGCAACTAGCTCAGGTTGCTCAGAGAACTCATTCAACATGGCCTGGAATGATTCCATGGGTGAGACATCTGCCACTTCTCTGGGCAACCCGAGGCAGGGTTTCACCACCCTTAGCATAAAAAATGGCTTCCTCACATCTAGTCTAAATCTCCTTCTTTTAGTCTAAAACCATCATCCCTTGTGCTGTTACAATAGCTCCTGCTAAAAAGACTGTCCTTGTCTTTCTTATAGCACCCCTTTAAGTATTGAAAGGCCACCAGAAGTTCTCCCTGGAGCCTTCTCTTCTCCAGACTGAACAACCCCAACTCGCTCAGCTTTTGTTCATAAGAAAGTCTTTGTTCATAAGAACATTTTTGGGGCCTCCTCTGGCTCTGCTCCAAAGGGTCCATGTCTGTCTTGTGCTGAGGACACCAGAGCTAGACCCAGCACTGTAGGTGGGGGTCTCAGAAGAGCAGTGTAGAAGGGAAGCATACTTTTAAATATTTTTTAATATAAGCCTGCAAGGCTTCCAAGGCTGGGTTGGTTTGTTTGCACAGAGTTGCTCTGTTATTTCAGTGACCAACGTGGCAAATAGGAAAGGCCTCTCAAAGATGCCTGTGTGAATATTGCTCGTATGCTACAGCATGCCTGAGACATTCAGCTGTTGTGGAGGTGACTATGTATAGTGACTGGAGGAAACAAAAGCACCCAAACAAACACAAAAACAGTCCCTGCCTTGCAGCAGAGAGACAACATGGACAGAATTGCAATCAAACAGAGCAGCTGTAGTAAAAATCTTACCACAGAAAGCCCAGCAAAGCCACTAGGAGGGTGGTGGAGCAAAGTAATCCTGTTATAAATTAGCTTGCGCTTCTTGCTCTGAATGCTTGAGCTACCCTCTTTGTCTCTAGAAAACGTGATTTGGGAAGCTTAGCTTGCACAAACAACTGAGTCAACAAGTCCTTAGGCTGCAGGGAAGAAACAGGACAGCTCTGGTTTGTACTGATTCATGGCTGTTTATTCAAGTTTTGAAGGTATGGTCATAGATCACCAGAATCTAAAATCCATTTTAAAAAGATAAACTTTGAATTATTTGGTTGATGAGGTTGTTCCTCTTTCAGATTTGTCAGTGAAGCATGGCTTAGTAGGTTACCTATGTGTAAAGCATACATCAGAACTACGGACTCCAGTCTGATGAGTCCTGGTGCTCATAGATCTTACTCATACATATCATCTAGTTAAAAGATTCATCTAACTAACCTGCAGCAAAAGCAAATAAACACTGAAAGGAAGTGGGGATAGTTTGTCACACCTGAGATTGGCCAGAGTCAAAACATAATTAAGGTGGAAGTCTGCATCCTATTTGTGCTAATCATTGCATTTGCCTTTTTCTTTCTTAGAATCATAGAATCATAGAATGGTAAGGTTGGAAGGGACCTCAAAGATCATCCAGTTCCAACCCCCTGCCATAGGGATCTCCCACTAGAACAGGTCACTCAAGGCCTTGNTTCCTCAGGGCTGCTCTCCAACCATTTACCATCCAGACTGTATTTGTACTTTTGATTGTGCCTACCCAGGTGCAGGACCTTACACTTGGCCTTGTTGAATTTCATGGGGTTGGCTTGGGCCCACCTCTCCAGCCTGTCCAGATCCCTCTGGATGGCATCCCTGCCATGTCACATGCCTTTTCTTAAGAAAACCCAAATTAAATTATAATAGATCGAGACTAGCTTTTTTCATAGGTCTGACAATTCTATTCCTCCCTTATGAAGTTGAGAACATTTATAAAAACCAAAAAGTCTTTGCTGTTCAGCATAGGTTTCATAAGACAGTTTTACATTAGGTGAACATTAAATAATTGCTAGATGAGATCTTCAGGCATGATAAGTAAATAAGAGCTTAATCTACCTGCTATGTAATTATCTTAAAATTATACATGCAGTAATATGTAATTTACAGTACAAAAATAGGAGTTTAAACATGAGAGCCACAGCTATCCTGAGACAAAAAAAAAAATGATTCACCATTAACCTGTTTTATCTGTTCATTTCCACAGACTTTAATGACTCTAAGTACTCTAAGTATGCTCAATGAGAAATGGAACTATTTCTGAGTCTTGACCTAAAATGTATGAAGAAAACTCTCTCAGGCCAGATTTTAAAGTTTAAAATGCATCACTGAATAAGAGAGCTGTGGGCACTGTCTTGGGGTACACCAACAGAAAGAGAAATATGTCTCCTGAAGTGGTGATTCAGGATACCTCTTCAGGTACCTATTCCATACTATGCAGTACAAAAGGATCTGGGGAAAACAACATAATCACAGAATGGTAGGGGTTGGAAGGGTCCTCTTAAGGTCAAGTCCAACCCCCCTGCCAAGGTGATCCTGCTTTGGCAGGGGGTTGGACTAGATGATCTCTGGAGGTCCCTTCCAGCCCCTAACATTCTGTGATTCTGTGAGAAGGTCACAAAGAATTGCAGAATCAGAGAAAACATCTGGTTTGAAGAGACCTCAGATATCATCCAGTCCAACCCCAAACTCAGCACTGAGGGATGCAAAACCATGTCCTATGTGAGCACGTTCAGGTGGGATTTGAATTTCTCCAGAGACAGAGACTCCACAACCTCTCTGGGCAGACTCTTACATAACCCTTAAAGAATTTCCACTGCATGTTTAAGAGGAACTTCTTACATTCAAGTTTGTGCCAGTTATCCCTTATCCTCTTGCTGGGCACCACTAAACAATGGTCTGGTCTCATCCTCCTGACTGACCCTTTAAGTATTTATAAGCATTTATAAAAATTTATAAGATTCCCCCCTCAGCCTTTCCTTTTCCAGGCTGAAAAGACCCAATTCTCTCAGTCTGTCCCCATATCATATCTGTAGCCCTTTTCTGTACCCTTTCCTGCCTCCTAGAGAGCATTTAAAGTACCATAGCTGTGACTTACACTGAGTCAGTCTGCCAGTCATGGTAGTGCAGCTGATGCTAGGATTCATCTAATTTAATTTTAGCTGCCAAAAAGTTAGCTGTCTACACTAAGCCAGTCTTTTAGGCTGACTCTGCTGTCAACACAGAGAGACAAGTACCCCCAGAGGGAGATTCATCCAACCTCTCTTTGCATTGACTCCAGAAAGAACATAATGAATGGCTTAGATTAGATGTCTAATTATTAGATGGTGAAGGTTAGGGAAGATGAATCTCATCAGAAAAAACGGGTTGTAGGAAAGATTATGCAGGGTCTGTGCCAGCTAAAGACTCCTCTGTGCAGTGACACTTGGCAATACTCCAGCTTCTTCTCTCTTCCAAGCACTGTGCAAGGGAAGAAGCAGTAGAAGGGGACAACTTGACTTCTACGTTCCAGAGGCAGCCTATTTTTTCTGCTTGTCCCTATGGTGAATTAAGAAGGAAGTACTCTTTGGAGTGGCTTCAAGTGAGTAAGCTGGGGTCAGTGTGCCCAGGCTTATTTTCTCTTCCCTATGGTGCTAACTAATTTTTAATGTATAATTGCATTTTATAACTTTGCTGATATATCTTGAAGAGCTCCTTTTGTCATGAATAAGTAATAAAGCAGCAAGCCATGGAGCATCACTACTGGAAGAGAAATGTTGGGAGCACTGTTAAAGCTTGTAGAAGTTTGTAGATCTTATTCCACGTTCACAGAAAGAAATTGGTAAAATATTCTTCCTTCTCCCACTATGCTATTTCCTATGCAGATAGTGAGACAGGGTCTTGGTCTACAGAAGCAGCAGATAAAACTACACCTACTTTTGGTCTGGAAAAGGGGATGAACAGAAGGCACTCATATCTCCGTTGCCTACCAAAGAGGACTTAAGCAAATAAAAAGCTGATAATCCACAGGTTAAACTTTTTCCATGTGCCTTTCCTGAAGGATTTTGATGTGACTAGGAAGGAAAAGAGCAGTGTAACTGTTGTATTCGTTTGTATTAAATTGTTCACTGCAGGCTTCTTTTTTAGTCACTGAGGGGAAAAGAAATAAATAAATGTTTACCTACCTATAGAGCTAAATTCTTTTATTTCTCCAAATAACTTGGCTTAAAACAAGAGAAACTGCCCAATGAAAAAAAAACCAAAAGAAAACAAACAGAACCTCAAAAACCCCACAAAGAAAAACCACCAAAAAAACCCAAACAACCAGAAAAAAACAAACACAAACAAACCCCCCCCCCCAAACAAACAAAAAACAAACCAACAACCCAAAACATTTGCTTCCCTAACTCTAAAGTGAGCTTCAAAATTGACATTTACCTTTTAAGTTCCTAAAGTGAGGATAAAGAGATTCTACCTTAGATGTCTCATATTCAGGATATTGAGCTCAGGAGTTGTGGCAACTTCCAGACAGCTTTTAAGTGAAAGAAGCACATAGTAGGTGGTGTAACACAGCATTGAATTTTCAGTTAACAGAATAATTGACTTTCCTCTGCTCCACAGCCAGGCAGGAAGTCATTAGTCAGTGCTTAGAAAGCAGCTGACTGATTCAGCCCAACATCAACAGATACCTTGTAGATGTAGAAGTGCAAACAACATGGAGAAGGGCCAGGTTGTCAGGCTGAGTTCAAGATTTTGCCTTTCACAGGGTTTCAGGCACATATGGTTCATCTCTGTTCATTTAACTCATTGGCATTGTGATAACGTCTCAAAGTAATAATAGAAATGGTGATGATGCCACCAGAGACCTGAAGCTGCACACATTGACTGGCAATAAATAAGTCCTGCCAACTATCATGGCAAATCCTTTGGGAGGACAGCTCTCATCAGATCCTTAAAAGATTAATTTGCTTCAAGTAGATTACATCTAAGAAAAAAAAAAAAGTTACTTCCTAGCAGGTGTTATCTCCTCTCTGGGACCACTTTTACAGGGATTTTACACAGGAATCTCTATCCCAGAGTCAGTCTTAGTCTGGTCCACCTTCATCTAGCAAAGAAATAAGGACCTAAAGCCTAGTGGCAACCACCTGTGACAACAAGAAAAAGTTTCTAGCAGATCTTAAAACACTTTTTGGACTGACTTTGCAGACGTGATTATTTCTTGCCTTGTCACATAGCTATGAAATGAATGGAAAGACAAAGAAATGGAACTGAATCTGATTCCTTTACCAGCTGTTCCAGCACAAACACAAACAACAGAAACAATGTCAACGATTATCTCTCCCAATTGCAAAAGCAATGGTTAAAAATAAGATGTTCTACTGCTCATCTAGTGCATAGGGCAGAACTTCTAAGACTTCACCAAGGAAGATAAAAACAGAGACTAGCAGTGTAGCACCACTACACTTCAAAAAACAAAAAAAAGAAGTAACTTTCAAAGTCAATAATATGGATTATTAGAGTTGGAAACCATAATTTTCAGGCTCTGGTCTTGAAATTACATTTCCACAGCTGAGAGCAGAAGAATTATCTTCCTATCTCTTTAGGAGGATGCAACACAAAGTATTTTGATATAGTGCTTCTGCATAAATCCCATTACCTTCCTGCTGAAAACAATGTGTAGTTTTGAAGCAGTTGGAAGTAAAAGTCATCTCTGTGTTTGTATTTTCCCATAAACTACACTAATGAAGCAATTTATTTTTAAGTACTGCTCCTCTGCATGATTCTTTTTCGATCAGTAAGTTTCTCCTTAAATGTTCACATGAAAAATGTAAAAACTGTATAATAGCAAAAGAGCAAGAACTTAACATTTCCTCCCTAGCAATGGTAATTTGGAGCAGGGATTACTGTGGTGTTACCACAACCACTTGTTTGGCAAGGAAACTACACTGTCTCAAAATCAGTTAAAATGTTCAGTTGCAGCCTACAGGCACTTCAGAAACTCTGCTTTTTCTCTACTGTTCCCATGCTTGCTGCTTTTCCAGTTGGCAGCTGCAACCTATAAATAGCTGGAAAGATGATTAGCCTGAACGATGAGACTAAATGATTCACAAATGAAATAATTACACTGCATCTGTGCAGAGCTCTGCAATCGAATTCGCAACACTACTCACTGCACTCGTTGGACACAGAAGGGGAAGAACCAAAGACAAGCATCAAGACCTTTTTCACACCACTGTTTCTAGAATGCTAAAGAAATCACTCATGCTTCATGGTTACTGTTTTTAAGGATCTGATCCACAGCCTGTTGTCTTCTAAAGAGTTCTGCATTCTCCTACCAGCATGCCTTTTCCATGTGTGTTTGTAGAAATTCAGCTGCAGGCAGCAGCAGCGCAATTTGGTTTCATTATGTGGCAAATCCAATCTCTTCATGTACTGTTCATGCAGCATCCTGTCTTTCAAATAACATTATTGTTGGCCTTGCTTAGATAGCTGATTCAAAAAAAAAATTGTTTTTGGTTTTGCACACTGGCTCTTGTTGTATTGATTTCTCTCCTGTGGTTTGTAAAACATGCTCCTTCTCACTGGTTCCCAGGATTACTTCGCTGCAAGAAGCAATGTCCTACTGCAAAGGCCCCTCTGTGTTGTTGTAGAATGCCTCCACTTGACATTATCTTTCCTATATCTTTACTTTCTGCTTTCTGAAGTTCCAATAAATGTTTTAATTTCAATTACACTTACGGAATTCAACAACAACAACAAAACAACACAACAACAACAACAAAAACAACCCAACACAACAACACCAAAAAAAGAAGAAAAAGATGCTTTTACAAGACCAAGATCACCCTGCTTGAAAAGCTAGTAAGAGTCAAGTGTGCACTGAAGTGCATTTATTTGATAAATAAAGATGGAGAAGCCCTTGCATTGTGAGGTGATCTTCAAGGCTTCGAGGAGACCTTAGAGTAGTCTTCCAGTATCTGAAGGGGCCTACAGGAAGGCTGGGGAGGGACTATTTACAAGGTCTTGCAATGACAGGACAAGGGGCAATGGGTTTAAACTGGCAGAGGGGAAATTTAAACTGGATGTTAGGAGGAAGTTCTTTGCAGTGAGGGTGGTGAGGCACTGGCACAGGTTGCCCAGGGAGGTTGTGGATGCTCCTTCCCTGGAGGTGTTCAAGGCCAGGTTGGAGGAGGCCTTGAGTGACCTGTACTAGTGGGAGGTGTCCCTGCCTATGGCGGGGGGTTGGAACTAGATGATCCTTGAGGTCCCTTCCAACCTTACCATTCTATGATTCTATGATTCATCAAATTCAGAGTCATTCAGAATTGCCATCAGAGGTTATTAAATTCCTCTCTGCACCGTTAAATTCCACTGCCACTCCACATCACCTTCCCTGAGTTTTTAGAGGTTTCTGAATTCAAGACAAAAATCACAATTCAATCACAATCACAGCAGAGTTATTCAGCTGCAATATGTGAATGTTTGCATCGCCGTGCTGCTTTCCTTCCCCCATTTATTGCTGGTACAGCAACAAAAGCAGTGGATTGATGTAGGGCTGGGTATTTCTGTGTATCAGTCCTTTGATCAGATGCTGACAGCTGTCAATTTCTAAAATATGTATCCAAGGACTAAAAGAAATGACAATGACAAACTCCCACAATTTCATTTGCCATCTCGTTCTTGCAGATTGTTGAGGAACAGAGGGACACACTATAGAAAAATTGGCTATGCCAATAGATTGTGCAGCAGGTAGCAAATATGACCTGGAGCCAGAAGCACAGAGGCTGAGTACCTCCATACCTTCCAAAGTCAAGGTATCTTCTCTGTCTGTCTGAATCAAAGTTGATCTTCCACTGCTATTATATATGTTTGGGTGCATATAAAGTGGTGTTCACCTACTATCATTTTAGCCATACAAAAGTCCAGTTTGAGCCAATTCTCTCTTCTTCTTTTGTAATTGAAGAAGAGACAGGCAGTTTTGGAGACTAAC
Source organism: Ramphastos sulfuratus (assembly GCA_013399055.1). NCBI lineage: Eukaryota > Metazoa > Chordata > Aves > Piciformes > Ramphastidae > Ramphastos > Ramphastos sulfuratus. The sequence continues at coordinate 64,962 of WBNM01003793.1, forward strand.
TCATCTTGGCACTTAAAATATGGGAAGTCTGTGAATGTGAGTATTTAGAAGACTGTTTAGAGAGCGATCTGGAGCATATGACTCTGTAATACTTGGGCATCTTTATCTTCAGGGAAGATAAAGCTTGACTCTTGCAATTAACTCTGTAGGGCCACAAGAAATTTCAGCTGAAATGTATCCTACACACAGATCTCATAATTTGACAGAGATTGTGAGGAAAATGCAAACGTGGTATCCATGGATGGGAAAAAGCCCAAACAGCGTGTTCTTGTGGTATGATACTAAGGCAAACAGCCTAGGACAACTAAACAGCAAAGTGGAGTCAGAATTTTAAAACCAGAAATGTGGCTGCCCACTGGAATGTTAAAAATTAAAAGCAAGGTCAGTGAAACATCATTCATTGCACAGAATATAGGCAGGTGCATTTGCAAGAAAAAGATGGAGAAATGAAACAGAACTAAGAAATTACTATGGAGGAAGTGATGCAGCTAACCAATGAGGTGGAAAAGGAACAAAGGAAACTGGGGCTGATAAAGCTTGTGTGGGTGTGTGGGACATGAGGTAATGACATCAAAACAGAGAGTCACATGGAGGAATAGGTGAATGGATGATGACTTGGTCTGGTGGAAATGCAGCCTAGCCACTAAAGCTAAAACCTCTCAAGTGTGTAACACAGACATTACCATAAAAAGGCAGCAGATTGTAGAGCACAGCTCAGTATTGTAGGAGTAGCTGTCACAATGTCAGGAGAAAAGGAAAAGTGATGGAAGAGTGTTTGCTCATATATTCTGCTCATATAGCCTCATGCATCTTGTAGCCATCGAGTCAGGGAATCTGTTGAACATGTTGGCAGATAGTTCAACAAAATTGGGAATTGCTGAATAGCAATTAAACACCACAGCCAAAGCAGACAGAACAGAAAGGGGATCACCTTTAGCCAGCATATGGGGCAGTTGTCACCGCTCTGCAGGGAAAGCATATACAGCCAAATGCACCTTAGAAAGATGTATCATTCTCTCAGCACCACGAGTAGAACAATCAATTTAGCATCTACAAAGATTTTAGCAAGACATGTCCTCCATTGTCTTAAACTGGTTGCTATTTCCATTTACACTACACAGGAAATGTTTGTGCTTCCAGCACCGAGACACATTTGGAGACCCTCCAGTCAAAAATGTCATGCAAGCCATGATTTGTAATGCTATGGAATAAATTTAAGGCAGAGGAACAAAGAGTTTGGAACAAAGCACAGAGTTAGGAACAAGATCACAAGAAAAATGGAGGAGAAAAAAAAAATAAGAAAGAAATTAATGTTTTTCATCTGTTCCAGAAGTTGTCTGTTTGCTGCCCACAGAATATATGGCCCAAGAGAAAGAATCAATTTTTGTCACCAAATGCAATGCCTCACAGTCAAGGCAAAATCACTGTTCTGTGAGAAAACACTGCTATTAAATACACTAACAGCTTAATAAAATTTTAAAGGAAAATGAAGTACAAAGTTGTTAATTTGTCAATGAGATACTTACCTTTATGATCTCATTTGCCCGTGCTCTGAGCCACCATCAAAACCATATTTGTTTACACATGTCCCTTTTGGATAATTCATCACTGGTTAAAGCCTAACTCACAATTTCCAAGAGCACATGCATGCTAACTCAGGGTGGAATTGACTCCTGTCAAATTGCTGAGATACAAAACCAACACAGAAGCTTAGTATTTAATTTATTGTCAGAGACTGCAATGCATATTTACAGAAGACTCTCACATGAGTGGCCACGTTATGCCACATGTCAAGTCACTGGCAACATCAGCTGCAGCTCAAGACTTAACACTGACAGCAGTAACTATGAGAAGCAAAGCCCATCCAAGCACTACGTTAAGCAAGAAGGTACAAACCCCATGAGAAATTCCTTGAGCTAAATTGAAAGTAAACAGATGTTAATAATTCACAGTGCATTCGTGAGCTACATTCAACTGGCTGGGAAACAGAGAACAAGTATCAGCATAATACAGCAGCCCACATTTTGTCTGATTGAAAAGAAATACACACAGCACAAAAAATGTCCACATGAAGTCTTGCCTGTTACTGTGCCTATGCAGTGCTCATGCAGGCAGTCAAGGTTATGGTCTTTGACTGGCAAGCATGGCTAAGTTTGCCAAGCAATTACACAGTCTAGAGTTCCACCAAAAGAAAACAAACACAAAAAACCCCAAAACCAAATCCAAACCAACCAAACAAGCAAGCAAACAAAAACAACCAAAAAACCACCACTAAACAACAGCAACAACAAAAAACCACAAATCAATTCAAAAGAAACCAAACAAAAAAAACCCAAACAGGATTTAGGTATTTTGCTGAAGCATGATGGAATAGGAACCTCTGGAGACATTCACCTATTGGGCATGATTTCAGAGTCTTGAAAGCAGAACAAGCCCTTTTCATATCCTCTTCCATTAGAGCACATAACTACAAACACGTAATGTTCTAATACAGGTTTTCATGGGTAATCTTCACTTTCTGAAGAACAAAATCTACCAGGCATGTTCTGAGCCTCGTTCAATTCAAAATGAATCTGCAGTCTGCTGCACCAGGGAACAAAAACCTGGAGATTTTAAAGTCCATTACTCATAGAATGTCATTGTATAATACCAAGTGGTCAATGTACCCTCTCTGCCTGCAAGTTCATCCTGTGGGACTTCAGATTCATTATTTAAAATGAGACACACATTGCACAAAACACTAGAGTAGAAAGTGTAAAATTCCTGGTACGTTCAGAGGATTGCAGGATAGTTGATTTTGGCAGGATCCTCTGATAATCATCTAGTTAAACCACCTTGCTCAAGCAGGCTGAGCTACAGTAGGTGTCCCAGGACTGGGATGAGAATTCCACAATCTCTCTAAGCAACTTGTTATGATCTCAGACCACACTCACAGAATGTTTTTCTTACATCTGAAAGACATTTCCAGTGTTTTGCCTTATTCTCATTACATCTTGTTCTGTCACTGGACACTGTCAAGAAGATCCTGGCTCCATTTCCCTCCTTCCTCCTGCCAGGAGCAAGTACACATTTAAACCAACAGGTAATTTCAGAGCAAATATTAAAACACACATTGCACCAACACTTCTACTTCAAGAGGTTGATTGAATACAGTGACCTGCAAACAGACACTGCCAGCATGGAAATTTGGATTTATAGAGTAACACATTGAATGATAACATTTTATTCATACGCACACAACCAATACAAATGGTTACAAGCCCTGGATTTGTTGTAGTCCCTCATCATGGATCTCTTTGTTGGCTGGGCTTGGGGTTTTTTTGCTAATGAGCAGGACAAATATCAAGGCTTACCAGAAAAGAAAAAAACACAGAGAAGCTTTAGAGCTTAATTGGCTTCTACATTTGGGTCAGCAAATGTTCCTGCTACAAAGCCAGGGAGGGATTCTTGCAACTTATTCTCACCAGCACAACAGCAGCTAAAATATAGGCAACCATGGCTACCGTTGTGGGATCAGCAAACTTCTTTTCACAGCTGTAAATATTTGTAGTGGAGCCAATTAGAGGCAGCATGCTTTTGTCAGCATTGCCTAGGAAACATCAATACCTCCTCCAAAGAATCCCCCACCTCTCCTTATCCTGCTGGCATTTATTGCACAGCGGTGTCAGCTCTGGTGGCTAATGTTGCCTCCTACACACACAGCATTAGAAGCTGTTTGCACTAGGTGAGAAACTGGCTCTGACAAGGAACAAAGCTGCTTCTGAAGACACTGAGAATTTGGATTCTCACTCCTCAGCTCTCCAGTGGGCCTTTAAAACCAGTGGGGAGACGGCGAGCTTCATTTTAAACTAGCTGAAACATTTCAGGATCCCTTTATATAGCTATTTGTATACATAATCCCTGCTCTGAGCAAATGCTTTTCAAGTGCATTTGGAGACTGGCACATCTGCTTACAGGGCAATTCCACAAGCAAAAGAGCCACCACATGTACAGAAGTCATAAATTAAATGATATTTTTTTACACCTAGACCATAAAAGCAAATATAACCTCATAAATCCAGGAAACATTCAGAGAACAATTCCCTTCCATCCTTCTGTGCAAGGTACCTCAAAATATAAGGCACCCATACACAACATACTTCAGCCATAGATTCTTCAAAATACAGGAGTCTTCATGTCCTGTCAGTTTTACAGTCTTTACCATGTCCAAATATCCTCAGCTTACACTTGTCAAACGCATCTGTGTTCAGCCTGTATCTGAGGCTAAACTACAGCAGTGACCCCCACATCAGCAAAGAGGAATCAGGAAAAGCAACCTATAGATTAACATGAAAACAGATTTAATGTAGCAGCCAAATTAATGCCAATATAAAGTAGAGAAAGTTATACTCAGCCCAGCAAATGTACAGCAGTCACAATAAACAGATAGATAGTCCTCAGGAGAAGGAAGAAGATCAGGGTCAGGAAGAGAGGCAACAGCAGAAGTCCAAGCAGGAAGACCCTGGTCCTCAGCACACTTCTCCCTTTATAATGAGTGCCCTGAGATACACCTCAGAGCACTGTTCTGGCTGACTCCAAACTGCTAACAACCTACTGACTATGGCTGGCACATGATTCCCTCCCAGGAAAACCAGGACACACATCAGCCATGTTCAGAACAAAACTGTGCGAAGCAAAGGGGTAGCACATGAAGTAAGTCAGATGGTAATCCCAAAGCTGATTCTGAAGTTATATGCCATGTGGATGACAGACCATTTAAAAAACTTCCTATTAGCCACACACTAACATCTCTTCTCTGATTTTCAGAAGTTTTCCAGCTTATTCCCAAGATCTATAACAAAGTCTTTCCTGGGAAGTCTCTTTAACATGGAGTATGCCTCTAAGCACGTGAATTCATGTCGAGCAGTTACCTCTGTGCTGCACCTCAGCTCTCAACATTTCCTCTAGTTTCCTAATTTAAACTCACACAAGCTGCCAGGTGATCATAGAAACAGGGCTGTGGTTCCAAAGAGGAGCCACATTATGTTGGATGCATCACGAGAATTGATGCACTATTCTTGCTAAGTGGCAGCCAAACCCATGGTGAGTAAGTTGCAGAGGCTGCCCTGCCACACTATTAATGCCAGATATTTTCCACTGCCATGTAGGCAGCAGTATAGAAGCGGCTTGGCAAATGCAGCAGCAGGTAACTCATGTGTGGTATGAAAGAAAGTGAGCAAGAAAACTAACCTAGATCCCCCTCAACTTGTTAAAACAGCCCTTAAGCCTTTCCTACTTTTAAATAAAGGGAGACAGAGGGAAGCTGCCAAATGGATCTACTTTTTCTGAAAGCATTTTGAAAGCTGGTTAGTGTCTCTTCCTGTCCTTTTTATTGATGGACTGATTGAAACTTCACAGCTTTCCAGCCAGAAGCAGCTAGCAACAGGCACAACTGCAGCAGAAATGCTAAACTATCAATGTCAGTAGGTGAAGAAGCAGGAGTCACTGGCACCCTGCTAACATGTGCGAACCTGTCTAGCTTTACAGAGAAGTGATGCGGTTGTTTACCATCAGATGGGATAACAAGATCATTGCTCAGGCACTCCAGGATGCAAACATCATCAGCTTCCATGAACAGAAAGGTGACAGCTCATACTGTGATAGCTACTATGGTACCTCATTTTTCACGCTGCTGTATGAATCCTCAGGTGAATAATGGTCCACAGGCTTGCTCACAAGCATAAAAACAAACAAACAAAAAAATCATTCTGGATGTCAATGTCTCAAGATTAGGTGAACACAAATCTGTTGCTAGTCAGATTCAGATAGAACTGCAAAAAATATACCTTCAGCCTAACAAGTGTAACCTTGTGCCTTTAGCTGCCAAAACCAGTAGCACATAAAGCTGTGCCTTTGCAAGACTCCTGCTTAAAAACTTGAACAAACAACACTTTCTGGTCATGCCACCTTCAGCAGATTTGGACAAGTGCTCAGGTCACACTAACCTACTGCAAAATTGCACTGGCTCTTCTTGTAAGTTATGATCAGCACCAGCTCTCTGCACCTAACCTCTCCTAAATGCCATTCAGACTGCTGTTTCTTAAAAAAAAAAAAAAAAGAATTTATTTCATATTTTAATCTGCATGATGTTCATGCTTCTGTAATAGTAGAAGATCTAATGCTTCCTATGTGGTCTTGTCTTGTGCTTTATGGAGAAACAGGGTTGGAAGGGGTAGGGACAAGTGGAAGTCAGTATGCAGTGGGAATTACTTTGTGAAAACCTCACTAAGTGGTATCTTGCCTTTTCTTGACAAGCACAACTTAACAAAGTACAGCTTGTACCTTAGGCTAAACCAATTTCCATAGTGCTCCTCCTGCACCTGGGCGCAGTGACAAGTGCCTCCAGTTCAGGAATCAGATCTTTCACCGAGTGAACCCACTGCTGCCATCTCCTTTGCCTACAGAAACTGTATGCTTGTGCCCACACAATAAGCACATCACTTCACTGTACTGCCATCAGCAATATACACTTCTTTTCCTTCTTTTCTTTCCTCCTTCTTTTGACCTTTTCATATCGACCCAACCAAGGGTTAACAGAATATTCCTATTTGTCTGTCACAGTTGCGGTGAGTCTCCTACCCCTGTCGGTACATCACACCAAGGCATGCACCTCAACAGGAGAATCCAGATCCCTTCAGTTAATGACACCAACTATTCTAGGTTATTTTATGTATAATGTGCCTCTTGCTTCATCCATTATTGTGTATTACTGAGAAGGAAAGAAGCAAAGAGATAAAAGAGTATGGCACATCGTGTAACAGCAGTGCCCACTGCAAAAGTGCACTCCACCTGCCTCTGCGACTGGCTGTTCTGTCATTACACCAGGAGTCTGTGTTACTACAAGTTACCCCAAGTCCACTCTCTTGTCTTTCAAAGCTAAAGACTCAATTTCCAAACCTGTCAGTCACTCATCTTCAACAAACTCTCTGCGGTATTTGGTCCATTTGCAGACTTTCATTTCCTTAAAGTAATGGCTAGAAGTATCATAGATGCTTTTAGAAGCTTGATTTTTTTATTTTTTTTTCTCTCTCTCTTGTAATTTTGAAATCTGAGTTTCAAGTTTCAAAGCCTTATTAAAAATCATAGTATTGGGTAAAATTATGTGACCCACTTTACATAAGGGGACACATTAAAACTGTTACTGGCTCCCTTCAGGCCTTAAAAACATTGAATACCAGGAGCAACCTTTGAAGCTTTGCTTCAGAAGTTTAATCATAGGCTTTTTGAGAAGTTTTTCAGGTATTGAATCTGGAATACACTATTTATGGAACCAAGAATCAGCACAACAAGAGCATCTCCACTACTTTAAAGGCAAATGAACAGACTACACAAAGTATTTATAACAAACTACTTCAGTCTGAACTAGATTCAGTCCTTGGTAAATTAGAACTAGAAGAATGAAGGCCACTCTGGACACAAACCATCTTGATTCTGCTGTCAGTGTGCCATTGCTCTTCCAGCAGTTACCTTTGTCCCAAAGTCCTCTGGATCAATTTAGCAAGCCACCTCTTTTTTAGAGTAAAAATTATTATATATGGCCCATTTCCTCACATGCACCACTACCTAGGGGTTCTCCCATGGTATCCTGACCATTTACAGACAGCCTGTGGAAAAAGGGTATTTGAGTTCATTCTCATTCAGCGCAAGAAAGTAACAGCTGAAAGCAATAACATATATTCTATGTCATTTACTGCATCTATAATCTGCAGGTAGTTCCTGAAAGATCATCTTCAAACAGTAGGATAATCATAGAATCACAGAATCATTGAATCAGTCAGGGTTGGAAGGGACCNGGGCCCCTCAATTCAAGAGAGATGTTGAGGTGCTGGAAGGTGTCCAGAGAAGGGCAGCAAGGCTGGTGAGGGGCCTGGAGCACAGCCCTGTGAGGAGAGGCTGAGGGAGCTGGGGGTGTGCAGCCTGCAGAAGAGGAGGCTCAGGGCAGACCTCATTGCTCTCTACAACTACCTGAAAGGAGGTTGTAGCCAGGTGGGGCTGGGCTCTTCTCCCAGGCAACCAACAACAGAACAAGAGGAAACGGTCTCAAGTTGTGTGAGGGGAGGTCTAGGCTGGATGTTAGGAGGAAGTTCTTGACAGAGAGTGATTGGCATTGGAATGGGCTGCCCAGGGAGGTGGTGGAGTCACCATCCCTGGAGGTGTTCAAGAGAAGCCTGGATGGGGCACTTAGTGCCATGGTCTGGTTGATTGGCTAGGGCTGGGTGATAGGTTGGACTGGATGAGCTTGGAGGTCTCTTCCAACCTGCTTGATTCTATGACTCCATGATTCTATGAAATTCCTACTACCACCAAAATAAAAAGATTTTTTAAAAAATGTAAAAATAACTAGTAAAAGCAGCATGGTTGTAGTCCATTCTCAGTTTTCAGACTATGCACCCTTCCTTCCTGCTGGGAATTCAAGGAACCTGAGGTTTACTGACCCTGTTAGCACAACTCTGTTGGGAGCCACGTTTTAAAACAGAAAATAACTAACTGCACATATTGATTCCACAGCCCACTGGTGTTCTGAGAAACTGAATTGCCTTTGGGAACAGTTCACCTTGTCATTGCATACTGACAACATAAAACCTCACTAGTTAACTCAGCACAGGCTCTGCCATCCTCCTGGAACAGGGAAAGTTACAGACTGTCAGGTTGGGAATTGGAAAAAGTTACTGATGAGGAAGAGAAGCTGTATGACAATAAAACAGGAGCTGAATAAGAATAGCCCAAGATGAGAAGAACGAAAGATGTCTGAGGTCAAGATGGTTGAGAAAACCAACAGCAGCAAAAGTACAGCAGTGATTGTCCCCCTGCAGTCAGCACTGTTGAGGCTGCACCTTGAACACTAGGTTCAGTTTTGGGCCTCTCCCTACTGGAAGGACCTGGAGGTGTTGGAGTATGTCCAAAGAAGATCAATAAAGCTGGTGAAGGATCTAGAGCACAAATCCATAAGGAGCATCTGAGGGAACTGGGATTGTTTAGGTCAGAGAAAGAGAAGGTTGAGGGGAGACCTCTTTGCTCTCTACAGGTCCCTGAAAGGAGGTTGGAATGAGGTGGGGATCAGTCTTTTCCCACAGAACGAGTGATAGGAAATCTGGAATAAACACTGCAACAGCCTTATTTTAGACTCTTGACCAAAAGAAAAAAGAAAAAAAAAAAAAAAAAAAAGGTGAATTCTTACACTGAGAACTGCATGGCAATGGAGTTTGGACTTTGCAGAGATTGATCAACAGACATCTGAGATGATTCCTGCTCAATACAAAACTCAGAAAAGAGCAAGTGTTGGTGCCACTGCTGCCAGATTTGCTACTGCATATGTTGCTTTTTGGTGGCTGAGACTGCCAGCTCAAGAGGAGGTTTGTGAAATAGAGCTTTCCCTTCTGTCCTTCCTCAAGAGACAGGGGAAGAAATTGTGGACAGTTTCTCAGGGCACAGAAATGTCCATAGCCAAAGTTAGAATCAACATCACTGCCCTCCTTGCTCTCACCCCATCCCAGTTCTGCCTCATTCTTTCTCTCATGCTGTATTCCAGATGTCTGCAGGTTTGTCCAGAGCACTCAGCCAGTGCTGTCATATGAATAACCAACATTATATCAACCTAATCTGGAAGAATTACATTTATAATACACTGGCTCATTAAATCACTGGGTCACAGTATAGCCAAAGGAAGAGAAAAGAAGCAAAGAATTGCTTGCAAAAATTGTTTTCTGAAAGACAAAAAATAAATAAAATAAATGACACAAAACAGAAATAAATCAAGTCACTCTGGAACCCAAAAACTAAATGGGAAGTGCATGTTCAGAGACAGCTTTGACTTCTATGGCTGCATTTCTGCTTTTGAAGTATGTTTGGGCTGACAATGAAACTGGTCTCAGAAGGAAAAAGGGCAAAAAAAAACCCCATGGTTTGCAGAGAAACAACAAAGCTTTCCACTATCAAGCTAGCAACTAAAGCCAGTGGCAAGTTGGATGTAAAGCAGAAAAAAATATCTATTATATTTTCTCATGAGATGCTCCCTGCCATAATTTCAAAGCCAAGTTTTCTCTCCAGGAGCATGCACACTTCTCCAGCAATGTCCCCTCCTGTGAAGGCACATCAGTGCCTACATCCTGAGAAATGCTGGAGAAAGCGTGGGTTTGGCTGGAGTGGAGTTGGTGTATTTTTCACAGTAATTAATATGAGCCCTATTTTGGATTTGTGATGGGCACAGTGTTGGTAACTGGGATGCCTTAGCTATAGCTGAGCTGTGCTCACACAGAGACGAGGTCTTTTCTGCTCCTCACAACACCACCCTACCAGTGAATAGGCTGGGAGTGCCAAGGAAACTGGGAATGGACACAGCTGGGACAGCTCACTCCAACTGACCAAAGGAATATCCCATGCCATATGATGTCACACTCAGCAATAAAACACAGCCTAAGGGAACACAGGGAACACAGCCTAAGGACTGGCTGAACATCAGTCGTTTGGTGGTGAGTATTGTTTTTATTTGCACCACTTGTCCTTCTTAGATTTTATTTCTGTTATTTCCCTTTTCCTGCTTTCTCCCTAAGCAGGTGTAGGCCTAAACACACAAAGATCTGGCCAACCATTCATTGGCCTGTTTGCCCTCCTCATTTATAAGAGGAAAGAAGTGGAAGATCAAAGATAAATACAGAAGCATCAGCAAGAAGAGTGTCTAAAACACCAAGAGGAAACTACCTCTACATTTTACCTTTTCCACAAGCACAACTAACATCATTTTACATCCAATAAAAACAAACAAACAAACAAAACCCAACACTCTTTCTTTTGCATCTTTTTGAAGAAAAGGATGTTTACATCTGAATATCCCTCCCCAGACATCTTTACTGCCATGAACGTCAGTTAATACACATTTAACGTTATTTTATTTGGCACAATGTGGTACTTAGGAAAAAAAAAAATCTTAAATCAAGAATAATGTGCCCCTTGATGCTGTTAGAAGAGCCTGGCACATGGGGAAAAGCTGCTGCTGTTTAAATGCATTAAAAGAAAGGAAGTGACAGTTATACACAATAGCCAGGCGTGACAAAGACATAAAATGTGGTTTACTGCATGTGTAGACGGCAAAGATTTTGTATGTGGACCACAGTTTCATTCCCTACAGGGCAGAAAGTGAAAATGTCAATGTAATTTATGGTTGAAGTGACAGGTTGTGTATTGATGGTGTGAACAATCCAGGAACCAATGCACTCACACCAGATTTGCAGCTGATACTAAACCAAATGCCAACATAGTCATATGCAACATAGGTAGCTTAAGATGTCCAGCAGCATTCACGAATGGTCTTCAGAGGTGTTGAATGTTATATGAGTGTCTAAAGCAGTAAAGAAGAATCTTTTCAAGCAGTCAAAAAACTGAAGACAGATATCCTTCATTGCCACAGCTCTGAACAATCAGAGAGTGGTGAATGGATAGAAGAGTCACTGAAGCCTCTGAGTTGGGGATCTGGTAGCAGGCTTTCAAGGAAAGGCAGAGCGCTCTTGAGTCAGAAGTTTAAAGTCCATCAACTCAAAGTAACCTGCCTCAAAAACATTATCGTGCCAAATCCTTCTTATAAGCTTCACAAATACAATCACCCACTTCCTTGAACTGTTGTGCCCTGCATAAATGGTCCCTTAGAATGCTTCTGCTGAAAGTTGAGGCAACCACCTTGAACATGATTTGATTGCCAAAGGCTCACCATTATAAGGTCTTTTGTAGCCAAGGATCATTATGAGGACTTGAGCCTTTTTTTTTTCTTTTTAACATGTTTTCTGTAAAGTCCTAAAGCTCCATAACATTTCTTAACTATACACATGGAAACGTGAATGAGTGAAGTAATAAGAATTTTAAAAGGGACAGAGAAGTACATAAATACCTGTTAGTCAACAGCTGTATAGCAGAGAATCTTTTACTATGCCTACCATTCCCTTGAGGGAAATGATAGGCATAGTAAAAGCTAAGCTGCACTGGCCAAGTGGAGTAGCTCAGTTCAGCTCAGCTCCTGAATGTTAAACTCATTTCCTACTCTAAGAACTAGGTGGCCATGTGTGCAATTTGCCTGTCAAGAATAGGCTTTGCATGGGCTAGCATCAAATTGTGCCCAGCTGTCAGAAGGAAAGCTAATCAGCATAGATAAGCCCCTGACAGGGATCATTCTAAAAATGTAGTAGTATGGATAAGTGCCCACACTGCCTGTGTCCTATCACTGTTTAGTTTTGATAACACACATGTAGCTCTGAAGGATAAGTAACAGAAAAATGTATTCTCTTCCAAAGCTGCCTTCCTGTCCAGTGACAGCATAGGAGAACTGCTGCCTTTTCAGTCTACTGCCCACCAACAGCTTGGCTGCTGTGTAAGGCAGTTGTATGGATGGGTTTTGTGGACACAAGACATTACAGACTATGTCTCTAGTAGAGTGCAAGAAAAGAGGTGACACCTTGCAGATGATGCTATCTGATTTTCATGGCATAATTCTTTTTCCAATCAAAATAAAATGCATGGGCAACATCTGCAGAGCTTCGGGTTTTAAGAGTTTTGTGTTTGGTTGCTTTGTTTGTTTGTTTGTTTTTGAGGGGGTTAAAAGCAACAGAGGCAATAATGTGAACATGAAAGCAAACTTCTGCATCAGGCTGGTAACCTAGCAACAACAGCAACCCAACACTGAAAAGTCTTTTATTCAACATGCTGGTTAATACAGCAAGTCAGACACCAGGGGAAAGCATGTGGCTGGTGTAAGGTAGGTTTTTCTTTAAATCAGTTTTGGTAATACCTTTTATAGCCTAATCCCATGAAGTAGAACAGATTCACACAAAGCTGGAAATAGGTTTATTAATTACCACTACACTGCTGGCATAGAGACATGGAGGACTTCTTTGCTGATAACTTTGCCCTTGGAGAAGTGTCTCTATTGCTGGAAAGCCCATATTGGACAGAAGCTTCCCAAAAATTTTGGCAGGCAATTTCTAGTGGCTGAACATTAGAATCTAAGAATAAAGTGCACAAGGGTGAAGTACATTAGCCCCTTTCCTTCTCATACTCCTCAGGGGTAAAGTACACGGGAGAAGACTGCTAGCCCAAATAAGTGCTAAGTAAGTGGGGAATTATGGAGTGGAAGGGCTTCCAGGTGGTTGAAAAAAAAATGACTGGATCAGAAGGCTGAAAATGCACACGTCAACAGTTCCAAGTCTAATTGGTTATGAGCAGTGTTCCTCAGAAGGGACATCTCCCACTGGAGTCAGAGTGTAACTAGACAGACTCCAGCTGAGTTGCAGCTTCGGAACATTACCTGGTTTTAATAAACCATGACTCTAAGGAGACTTCAGCTCTCAGGACTGAAAGCAGTAGAGTAAAAACATTTCATTTCTGTGAAAAGGCAGCAGAAGGGTTAAGGCCAGGAGGTGCAGCACAGGAATTAAGAAACAACCTGGCTGAGTACTTGGAGTGCATTCAGTGCACTTCAGTACTTAATGCATTCAGGAAGAGCAGTAAGATCTACACAGAGATCTACCCAAGAGATGAACAACACCATGAGTTTCAAAGTTCTAGAAAATGTTTAGCAACCCAACACAAGTAGCTGGTCTGTGGCTTGTCAAAGAGCATTTTGTGAGTAGCATCAGAAACCAAATCAAGGAGGCAAAACAAATACTTTACTCTGATTTTACTTCAGTTGATTAAACTGTAAGGCAGATATGAACCAAAAGGTTAGTACCTTGTCACCACTACAATCTGCCTGTGGTGACAAAAGAGTTTAAAAAAAATAAGGCCATGTGGAGCATAACCTACTAGCTCCCTTAGCAAACACTCTGGATGAGACCATGGGTTCTTAAACACAGATTTTTTTTGATGGCATCAATAGTAATATCTATATAAAGAGTAGCTCTTACCTTGATTCAGAGGAGCACTGTGATATCTCATAAAGCCCAGCTCAGAGCTACTACACAGCAGAAACACACCAATCACTGTCCTTCCTCCCAGGTCTGCAGAGCCTGGCTCACTGGTAAAGCACCACTGGCAATCACATAAATTAACAGGTAAGTAAATTCCATTTGTGATTGTTTGTTGCTACTTATTTTCTCATCAGATGGTTTCTCTGTTCCTGATGTAACACCATGGGTTTGGTATTACCCACAGCTGTTTAAGTGAGAAAAGCTGGGACTGCGTTATTATTGTAAATGAACTTTTATTCCATGAGCCATAACAGGCACCTCTGTGTGATGCTGGTTTAGTACAAGACTCAGCACAAATCGGTTATGACGAGAAATTGTGCACACTAATATCTGTCACTTCACATTCAGAAAAAAAGCATTAAGATCTACAGAAAGAACTACCCAAGAGGTGGACAACAGCAATTCTGTGCCAGTACTACAAGGACTCAAAAAACAAGATCCAGATGCAGGTACCTGTTAACGGTGCAAGCTGACTTGATGCATTTATGTAGTGCACAATCAAGATTCAGTCTGATAGGTTTTGCTCTCGGTGTTGCAGAGCTTTCAAAGTGCATTTTCATGTACCTGACCATTTTACTTAAAAAGCATCTGTCTTTCAGCCATTTGTACTCAAGTGGATATATTTTACACCAGATAGATTAGGTTACTCTTGTCACACTTTAAGGGTGTCAAGAGGTCAGCTGAATAAACTGAAATATTGACAACTATGCATCAGCTCATGGGATATTCCTGCTTTCTCTTCAATGACTACTAAATAATAGAACCTGAAGGACCAATAGAATTCCCTTTGTTGCTACTGCAAGGACAGTTTTGGAATGGTGCAAAGTGCCAAAAGAAATACCAATAAAAAGAGTTCTTTTAGGACTTTTAGCCTGAGAGTTTTAACCATGCTAAGGACAGCATGGGAATCCTTTGGTTACACTAACACATCAGAACGCATATTGACAGTATGCATATTGAGATTCCAGTAGAGGGAAGGAAAACAAGTGAAATAATCTTTTCCAGGCTATGCAAGCAAGCATGTAGCTGAAAGAAGCCCTCCGTGGATAACCCATATTAGCCTGAGCATTCTGGTACAAAACCTAATGCTCCCAGGTGTTGGTGATAAGTCAGTGATGACTGAAATGGTGTGATGTCTTTTCAGGGTTTGTTCATTCACAATCACCCATAGAGGTAAATGAAATCATGCTGCTTGTCCAGATTGGACTCAGAGACCTCCTTGACTCTCTCTTTACATTTGCCTTTGTTTGACTTTTCATGCAGTACTTTATCTTCAAATAAACC
Organism: Ramphastos sulfuratus; assembly: GCA_013399055.1. Taxonomy (NCBI): domain Eukaryota; kingdom Metazoa; phylum Chordata; class Aves; order Piciformes; family Ramphastidae; genus Ramphastos; species Ramphastos sulfuratus. The sequence continues at coordinate 80,234 of WBNM01003793.1, forward strand.
CACAGGCACTCCATCGACAGTTTCTGCCTCCCTCAGATCTTCCTTGAACTAAAAATCTGTTTTCATCCTTCAGAGACAGCAATTTAACCATGGCCAGTAAGGTTAATTGCTTTTAACAGGTATCTCAGCATCAAAGAATTGTTTTTCTCCCTCCCTTCAGCTTCAGCAAATCCCTACGAAACCAACTCGATACATGCATGGAATAAAGGCAAAGCCTCCCTCTTTTCTATGTTCTGTACAATGTGTACCCTTCTCAACAATGTTGCTGTGAGCAACAGAAAAAGAAGGACCTTAATAAGGAGTATTTGTTGCAAATGAAAGGAAGTAGCCTCAGGATTTCAAAGATCATTTTTCAACTGAATGAATGATAGAAGCTCTGCTTGAGGAAGCACAGGATAGAAAACCTCTGCTTCCCGAGTCCCTCAAACACACAACTAAGGAATGAGAAAAGGAATAAAAGAGAAAAGAGCATGATAATATGGCTTCAAAATGCAGTAAGAGGTTTAATGAGGGAGGAAAAATAATGAGTTCAACAGAAATGAACATGTTTGTTGTTGGGAAAAAAAGCAGCTTCCCTACTGACAGAGAACAAAGGGACTCTCTGTACCCACCATGACAATATGCTTTAGGTAAGCTCAGTGTCTACTTGACAGTAATTGACAAAATTGAGATTAAAATTCCCAAATGGTACTTTGAATCCAGAAGTGTGTAACATCTGGTGATTCCAGAGACTACAGATGTATTCCAGGGTCCCTTATGAACAGCAAGAAAGTCACTCAGGAGTTAATAGAGAAGACTGAAATGCTGGAAACATAAAGCTGTTGGTGTTTAACCTTTGCTTTTCTGAATAAAACCAGAAGTATTTAAAGCATTAAATTAGCACTTTCCTTGTGTATATATGAGGGTCAAATTTAAAGGCATAAGTACCATGCTTGTTATTTCTTTTCACATTTCCTTATTCCCAGTGTGACTCCTTGAAAATTGCCCTGTGCTTGCATCTGAACTCCTGGCTGCTGTCTAAGGAGCCTCCCTTTTGAATTATTATTGACTTTCCAAACAGCTTTTATTTTTCAAACAGATTTCCTTCTCTATTACTCATTAAAAATTACTATCTGGGGATAAAAAAAAAAAATCTCTCTCATATATTGTGTAGATATTTTGCAAAGAAAAGGATTAAAGTAGAAATATTTCACTTAAAATACACATGTGCATTAAATAACTAACTAGGGAATCCACACAAATTATTTCACAGAGGGGAGATTCTTATTCCAAACAGCAACAGAACAATGCACAAGAAAATTCCTTTGTCCTTCTGAATATTTTTCATGTCTGTTGTTAAAGGTGGAGTTTAAAGTGAGTATTATTAAAGGGAATTAATCACAGTCTATCACAAAATATCTCAGCCAAGAGCTGAGCAGCAAGAAAATAATTCAAAATAGCATCCAGTCCTCAGAAACAGTTGCTATAAGGAGTATCCAGAGTATAGAATAATTTTGCTTTCAGATCATCAAGTTCAACTGCTAACCCAGTGCATCCAACTCACCACTAAACCACACTCCTCAGCACCACACTTGCACAACTCTTAAATCCCTCCAGGGATGAGAACTCCACCAGTGCCACAGGCAGCCTGTTGCAGAGTTTGACAACCTGTGCAAAGAAGAAACATTTCCTAATATCCAACCTAAACATCCAGTGGAGACCATTTCCTCTTGTCCTATTGCTTGTTCCTTGGAAGACTCTAAACCCTTCACCAGGGTTGCCCTTCTCTGGGCACTCTCCAGTAGCTCAATGCCCTTCTTACAGTGAGGGGCCCAAAACTGAACCCAGTATTTGAGGTGCAGCCTCACCAGTGCTGAGTACAAGGGGGACAACTGCTGCCTTAGTTCTGCTGGCCACACTATTGCTGACATAGAAGAGAGGAGAAGAAAGATTAACACCCCCTTAGCACCAGAGAAATGTGACATGTCAACCTCACATCAGCTTTCTCTCATGTGACAGTGGAAATGATGTTTAAATGATATAGACTGATCTAAAGAGGCTTTGATAAGAGCAAATGTGGATTAAAACTTGCTATTAGAAGTAGGTCAGGAAAACCAAAGCAGAGGAAGGATGGAAAAGATATCACAGGAAAGAACAGTAATCATTGGAATTAAATGAAGAGGAAAATTGAAAAGAAAGGTAAAAATTAAGGTGAATAGAAAAAGATAGTAGGAAATGGAGACATTTGATGAAGGTATATTGTCCTAGTCCAGGAAATGACAGACTGAAGCCTGAAATACCAACATTTGCCTTGCCACCAACATTTAGAGTATGATTTATTACCATATTTTTACAGAAACATCAGCAGCGAATGTCCTTCTTTACAGAAAAAAAAAGTGCAAGGCAACAGTATAATAGTTATAATTACTAGGCTGAGTAGAAAATCGGTGTCATTGAAGTCAGTAAAGGACAGAGTTGCAATATGTTAGAAATGAAATTAAAATGGATGGGCAGGTTCTTCCAAAGTAGCAGGGGAAAAAAAAAAATAAGGGTTAGAATAGCAATGACAAAATTATAGGATAAGGAACAAATAGTAGCTGTCTCATGAGACAGAAAGGGGGGTTGGACATATTGTAGATTTTTCTGTTTTTAATTAATGAAAAGAAGTAAAATAAATTAATCTGATTGTAAAGAACTATTCTTACATCTATTAGAAGATTGGAAGATTCCTTCATTGTGTCCATTTACTACTTGTAAAATAGACTATACATAAAAACACCTAATGACAAAGTCCAGGAGGGTTTATGAACTAATTTTACACAGCTGTTAAAAGCAGTGTGAAATTTTATACCTTCAGTCTCAGCTTCATCACGAAAGGCAAACATCTTCCTCTAGAATAAAACAATGATGACAGTAATAATACTCATGGAAGAGAGTCAAACAATGTGCTGCATATGAGTCTCTTAATTAGGAAGAGAGATTTAAGCAAAATCAATTGCAGTTTGGCTTGATGAATATATGAAAGTTACATAAAGATAGATTAATGAGTTGGGTTTGGGTTTTTTCCCCTGAAAATTATAAATAACATGGAAGGAAGGTGGGGACTCATTTATACAATTTTATTACTGTGTGTACACACAGAGACATGAGGTTTTCCAGATTTACAGCTCTGGGAATAATACAGTAAAATCTTTGGACAAAAATAATTGTGTCTAGAAAGAAAAGGAATGCCTGTAGATGCCATTCCGGGGTCAAAATTTGCTTTGGTATTAAATTTGGGATGCAAATGCTTGTTTTCCATGAAGATCCTTGAGTTTCTACACTCAGAAAGGAAACTTCCTTAGACAGGCATACAAAACAAGCAGCAGTGGTCACTGTGGGTGCTGATGACTGCCTTAGCCACGGAGCCCCTGGCCATTTTCATTAGTTTCAGGCACAAAGCAAAACAGATTAATGAGGAGATGAACAGAAGCAAGTGTTCATTCAGATGGCAATGCTGCTTTTGTACTACATCCTGTTTTGAAGTACTATTTCTAGGTATGTAAATAATGTTCCATCTCCAATTATCAAATCAGCCAGAAAAACAAAAAAAAAAAAACCAAACCAAAAGCAACCAAACCAAACAATTACCAAGAAGTGTCTTAGTAATTCTGGGAGGGTTGAGTAGGGTTTATCTGTGTGTGCAATGTAAGTGGGTTAAAAAGCATGCACTGTGCTGGAGCAGCAGTGGAGCTCGGGACTTCATTTTCCACCAACAGTGCTTATGGAGAAAGGTTGAAATGCTTTCAACTGAGATGATCAAAATAAATAGGCTTGTGAAGGATTTCCAAGGCCTACAAAAGCTCATGTTTCAGATATAGCCTAACTTCTCACCCTATAACAACCCCAGATTTCTCCTAAATGGTCCCTTCCTTCAGTTTTTCTGATTAAATATTCAGTTCATCCTATCTCTGGTCTTTCCCTTTCTATGATCTGTCCCAAGGTTGAGGTCTAAGGCTTAAGTTTTGCATAGACTATCTGACAAGCAACTGAATATTGTCCCTTTTGAAAGCCATAGTAGTGCCTACCTCATGCAATTCTTTTGCATTTCTCAATTTAGAAGGACTTTAATTGTTTTGTCTGAATGCAATATTAGCAACATGAAAAGGAAAATGCCATCCAGTATTTGAAGGGGGCCTACAGGAAGGCTGGGGATGGACTATTTACAAGGTCTTGCAATGACAGGACAAGGGGCAATGGGTTTAAACTGGCAGAGGGGAGATTTAGACTGGATGTCAGGAAGAAGTTTTTTCCAGTGAGGGTGGTGAGACACTGGCACAGGTTGCCCAGGGAGGTTGTGGCTGCTCCCTCCCTGGAGGTGTTCAAGGCCAGGCTGGACAAGGCCTTGAGTGACCTGTACTAGTGGGAGGTGCCCTTGCCTATGGCAGGGGGTTGGAACTAGATGATCCTTGAGGTCCCTTCCAACCTTACCATTCTATGATTCTATGCAAAGGAAACCCATGGATGAATTCAGAACCTGTCTTTTGTCTCTCTCCCACCAGCTTGATTCCTAGAAGGCTGCCAAGGGATAAACCCAAGTCATGTTCGGGGAAAAGAGCAAACAGAGCTCTCACACCAAGGTCTGAGAGTGTCTTTCCAGTACATGTTCATTATCATACTCGTGTCTGTGTTATTTCAATTATCTTCTGGGAGAAAAGAGATATTAGGAAGACTGACATTATAACATACTCAGACTGTGCTGTGTCATTTTTTTCCC
>WBNM01003793.1:91883-102226 GCA_013399055.1 Ramphastos sulfuratus
GAATTTTTTTCCCTGTGAGGGTGACAGAACACTGGAACAGGCTGCCCAGGGTGGGTGAGGAATCTCCCTCTCTGGAGATACTCAAAACCTGCCTGGAGCTGTTCCTGTGTGATCTGGTATAGGAGATCCTGCTCTGGCAAGGGGGTTGGACTGGACGATCTTTTGAGACCCCTTCCAGCCCCTGACATTCTATGATTCTATGATTTGACTTTGAAAAGGTTAAGTTAATCCTCTAACCACCAAAGCTCTCAGCAGACCCTGCGCTGTCCCTGGGAACACATTGCCAATTTACTGTTCTGACAGATGATTGTGAAGATCAGGAAACGATCCAGAAAAGTGGCATTGATTTTGAAGAGCAGAGGCATTTGCCAGTCACTGCTTGTTGCTAAGCTGGGGAAAAAAAAAAAAAAAAGGAAAAAAAAAAAAAAGCAGCTCCATCAGCTCTTAGCATGTCAGTCACACCTGTCAGTAAAACATGGTGCTTACAGTGTTTGTGTAAAACCGAGGGAATGAGTTTTGATTGCGTTCTTCCACTTAGAGGAGCTTGGATGAGACCTTAAATAGCAGGAGCCTCTTCACTTGGCTTCATGAAATGAGCTTTAGGATCCCCCTTTGAGCAGTTTGTGCATCTGTAAACTGTTATTCATTTATCCAAACACAGGAAAGATATTTTAGAGAACAGGAAAATCAGGTGACTTGAACACATCTGCAACATGTACTGCAAACAGGTGGGGTTTTGGGTTTGTTTTTTTGGGTTTTTTTTTATCATTCTCTTATAAACTACATGCCCTTTAGAGCATTAAATCTCAGCTCCCAGCCTGGAATTTGTTAACAGGAGTTGGACAGTAAGCTGCAGGCAGAATAAACCATTTTCATGGTGAGTTTGTGTAAGGAAACTGACTAAATGATCTATTCTTTCCTTCTTGGTCCAAATATTATGCATCTATAACAAAATCCATCTGATGTCTTTTCCCCACACTCCTTATGTCCTTAGAAAAATCTGATGCTAAATAGACACATTTTCAATATAGGAAATTTGCACTTGCTTTGTATCCAGGAGAAGGAGAGAGTTGGCTCCCTAGCTAGCACAAAATCTTTAACCCTTTCCCAGATAAGAAAAACAAACAAAAAAAGCAGCCACTTAAAGAGAGAGGATGACAGGCCCAGAGCAAACACCATGCATTGCCTACAGAGCTTTAAAATCCTTTCTTCCTTTCCTCTCAGGTCCCCCATGCATCTCCATAAGGCATTTGGTCATATGTCTGAGTTATAAGAAGAATTAAGGGTAAAATTTTTCACTGAGGGGCACCATATCATGTCTAGAAAGAAATGCCTCACTCCCATCACCTGCTTTTCTCCCCTGGCCAAAGCTGGATGCATTCATCCTCAGAATCATGGACTCACAGAACCAGAATCATTTTGGTTGGAAGGGAGCTCTAAAATCATCAAGCCCAGCCATTAATGGAGCACTGCCAGGTCACCACTAAACCATGTCCCTCAGCACCACATGTACATGGCTTTGCAGTCCTTCTGGGGATGGGGACTCAACTGCTTCCCTGGGTAGCCTGTTCCAGAACTCAGCTGCCTTTCTGTGTTCCCTTCTGTGATGGTTTGGNTGTCTGAGCCCAAGTGTCCGAGTGTCTTATCTTTGTTTTGTATTCTTTTCCTAAACATCTCAGCAAGCCTATGAGTGAAGTAGACATCACCATTGTTTCCTTTTCACAGTCTGTAGTATAATTTTCTCCATTAAAACAATTAGCCTCAAACCAGCACACCTTCTATTTCTCCATGTCAGCTGCACAACAGACAGCAAGATGCAGAGGTGACGGAGCAAGCCAAAGCTATTTGTCAAGCTCCACTGGTAAAAGTTGTGTGAATCAAGAGCAAATGGTTTTGTTTTGCCTGAAACCAGGAACAGAGGAGGGACTGAACTCTTGCCCCTTGTTTTTATTGCTGCTCAGAGAGCCAGAAATGTCCACACATCACCAGAGTTAAAAGGAAAGATTGCACAAACCAGATGTTGTGATATTTTTGGATGCAATCATGGATCAGGTCACAGTGCTTAACAGCTCCTGTCCAAAGCTAATTTTTGAGAGAACAGAACACACATCACACACGTGTTTACTGGCTTTGTGCCATAGCCTGTGCAGTGCAGAAAACAAGTGTCCTTCTGAAACTGGTTTGGCTGGTTCAGATCTCTTGGTTTAAATCCTCTCATTAGAGTTCACACAGAATTACTTTCTTACTGTAGAATTACACTAAAAAGGCTACAAAGGAAATAATGTAGCTATGCAGGGGGTAGATTTGTCCATTTTGTACAGTAATTTGGTTTATTTTTCATAGAGATAGTACCAAGTTATTTTCTCTTACTCACTCTTATTTTTTCAAGATTAAGTCATGTAGGGATAAGATTCCTGTTGTCATTTTTGCCTTCCTTCTTTGAGATGAGTATGGCATAAAGGACATAATGTATCCCCCATTTCATTCATGAGGAATCACAGCAAATTCATCTGTAGGATCCATTAGTAACTTTCTTGGCTACACAAAAGTCATATTGCCACATGGAGACAGGGGCACTAGGAGCAGGTTTGCACTTGATTATTCTTTCCTGCACATTCTGTAGCATAATTCACCTAGGGTCCCAAGAAAACAGGTTATGAGAGAGCACACCTTGACTTTGGCAAGAAGGATATCTCTAGATGTTATTTGCTTAGGAGTTTGAAGACTTGAAAAAAGAGAAGAAAGAAAAGTTTGCTCACTGGTAGAACCCATTCTTGATACCTTGAGCACTGATGTGTGAGATCACTCTTCTATAGAAGACCAGATCCCTCTCCATGAATTGAACCATTCAGAAATGTAATGTTTTCTAAGCAACCTGCCTTATTTAGCTAGCCACCTGTTACTCAGTCCAGCAGCAAACATCCACAAAACCCCAATAGTCAACAGCATGGATTTCCAGACATCAGATCAGATGCTATTGATTCTTCTCCTTCACACATCTCCAGAAGATGAACTTGAAATTTCACTGTGCCTTTATTTTTTTTTTTAAAGCATCCATCCAATGGCTGAAGGCTTGTTTTTCACTTCTCATACTGGAGAGCACACACTAACCTGGCAGAACCTGTCAGAAACTAACTGAGGACCTGACTGTAGTCTCCTGCCTGTGGGTGATCAGGCAGGACTGAAGTTAATGGCTTTAAATTGTCAATCACTGATCTATTAGAATACCAACTGTTGAGAAGAAATTAATGAGCCAGGGTTTAATTTGACATTGATAGAACTTTCAAAAGCTGTGACCATGTTATTTTAGTTGTGTCCTTGAAAAATATATTTATTCATAAAGTGACTTGCTAACAGATTTGAGAGTAGACTGGTATTAAGCAAATTCAAGATCAGGTTTGGCCATGTTGTGCTGCTTTGAGGCTAATTGGAATATTTTAATGGAGAAAATTAGATTATAGGCTGTGAAAAGTAGACAATGGTGATGTCTACTTCACTCATAGGCTTGCTGAGATGTATAAGTGTAAGAACACAAACATAGATAAGACACTCACACACAGAGAGTCTTGGTCTCTCTAGCTGTGGGTTTTCTCTGCTGGCCTCTCTGCTAACCTAACTAACCACTCTGCTTCTAACCCCCCGGCCCATCCTCCAAACTCACCTTGCACATAAGCCAAACCCTAGGGTAAGGTGTAGAGGTGGAAAGAAGGTGGAAGGGTGGTTGGGAGCCCCTTCTGGGGTCTCTGATTTCTGGGAGGGGTGTTGTGTTTCTGTATTACCTTTAACTTGTATATTTCTGTAACTATTCCTGTCTATTGTGTCTATCTCTGCTTGTACATTGTGCTAAGATGTAAATAGAGCTTCAGTCCTTAACTTCCAGCTGGCTGAGTCTAGTCTGGATGATTTTACAAAGAGTGGGGGGGTAGGGAACTCCCAAACCATCACACATGTAAACCTTACAAGGAGAAGCAGTTAATAGAAGATCTTGTCACCTGTTTAATTTCAAGTACTTTGCTGCTTGCACTAAATACCTAAGCACTTTGCACTGGCAAGGGAATGAGGTAGCCACCTGCAAAGAAGGCAGCAAAACATTGTCTCTGTCTAATCTATGCAACATGACAGCAACCCTGACTGAACCTTACCGTATAGTCAAACTTGCTAACTGCCCTACTCTTCATCTTTCTCCCAAATGTATGATTTTAGCCCCTACTTGGTCTCAACACCATCGCTGGCCACACTCTGTGCCATACTGAAATTAAAGCTGAAGTCTCACTAGAATCATTGAAATTTCAAAACAAAATAATAAAAAAATAAAATTAGTCCATTCATCCAGGAGTAGTTTTATGACAATTTAGGTTAGACAATACAATGGATGAGTTGAGCTAGAGGTAGGAGATAATAAGTGTGAGAGTTGGTGCAGCTGGAAAGACTTTCCTGTCTGTTGGTATTGAGCTACTATGTTAGCTACACTGTGCTGCCTGAATGAAGAACAGAATTGCTGGTAGTTGAAGAGGACTTAAGAGGGCTCTAACACCCTTTGACACAGATCCATGCATCCTATATTGTAGCAGCAGTGGTGTAGTACACAGCTCTCAGCAATTTAGGTCAAAGCTGCTATGAATCACAACTCTTACTCTTCATTGACAAGCACCAGTGCAAGATATATGAATGTATAAACCCCCACAAAAAATCCCAAAGCTGCCCTGGGGGAGGTTAAAGATCAGATTGTAAGTATCTTTCAGCACAGAGAGGGCAAACCAAACACTTGCTCCTGAAATGGAGATTATATATGCAGCTTCCGTGCCAACGGGCTCTCGTTCAAAAACACCACTGAATATCAGAACCTGCCTCAAACAGGGAAAGTAGCAGTGGAGGATGTGAAACCTGTGTTGTCATGATAAATTAGCAATGCAAAGGATTCCCCAGCCCTGCATCTCCTGTGCTTTCAGATTTCAGCCTGGCTTTGGCTAATGACACATGTGCCTTCCCTGTGCACCAGCAGGCCAAGGCAGCCTCCGCAGACACGTCATATGGCTCCCCAACATGTTGTGACTGGAAAGGTTTCTATTTTGGCAGCATGGACCAAGGGAGGGGATGGGATGCTGCTGAAAAATGCAATCCAAAACATTCTCCTGTCAGCACACTAATTAACAGTTGGCAAGAATATGCTAAATACTACAGAACTTTGATTTTAAGAAGGTATTCTTCATTATCCAGGCTAACCAAACATGAGCGGGACCACAAAGGAAAGCAAACAAAAGCAACACAACTGTCTTCTGCTGCTCCCTTTTCTTCAACAAGGTGATGCCAGTCTTTGGCCCTTGGGTATGATGCTTTCTCCTCTCCCTGTTGTGTGTTAAACAGTAGGGAAGGTGGTTACAGGAAAGCCAGTGACAAAATAAGATAAAATGCACAGATATGCACACGTTTGGGTTTCAAGCCCCTTTAGATTATTTTAATGCCTTTAAAAAATTGCAAGTAAAGTAACAAAGGATTTGTTCAATCCAAATATTTTGGTAAAAATGTTTTTAATGTCTTTGAGTCATAAGAATAAGAAAAAAAAAAAAGAGAGAATCATAAAATAATTAAGGTTGGAAAAGATCTCTAAAACCATCAAGTCCAACCATCAACATAACACCAATCATCAACATAACATCACCCGGAGCACTAAACCATGTCCCAGAGTCTCATGTCTACACATTTTTTTAACACCTGCTGTGATGGCAACTCCACTGCTACCCTGTGTAGCCTGTTCCAATGCCTGGCTACTCTTTCAGTAAAGATACTTTTCCCAATATCCAATCTAAATCTCCCCTGGCATCATTTAAGTTCATTTCCTCTCATCCTTTCATTAGTTACCTGGGAGACCAACCCCCACTCACTACAACCTCCTGTCAGGGAGTTGTAGAGCACAAGAAGATCTCTCCTCATCCTCCTTTTCTCCAGACTGAATGATCCCAGTTCCTTCACAGGACTTGTGCTCTGGATCTTTCACCAGCAGAAACATGTAGGGATCACATTCTCATACCAAGGTAGCTGACTCTGCACACCTGCTAATTTGGTGAAAAGTTAAAGAAAAAGGCTTTAAAAATATTTAGAATTCAGGATTTCATGAGAAGTCTACTATGCACAATGAAAAGAGTGATTAGGGCAATAGTCAATGAAATCACCTTCTATGAAGGTTTCAGAGGCAAATCTGGAACTAAAGATGGATTTACCTAAGTTTGACCTTGTGAAAGTTAACACTGTGACTTAGGTTAGTCACAGGCTGCTCTGTGTATTTGCTGTAGAAAAACTGGTGTGATTTACCCAACCTGCTTGAGACAGATGTTTTAAGATACAAGGCTCCATCTGAAAAACCTCTCACTCTATATAGTGGGGCACCTGGAGAGCTAGCTTAAATCAGAGATTTAATTCTTACCTTGCTCACAGTAGTTGCCATGAATCTCATACCAAATGTCTCCCATGGATTCTATGGGAATCTCATTTAGAGTAGTGTCACATCAATGTAACTCCATAAAGAGCAAAGCAACAACCTATCACCTAACAACAGACAAGCCTTAAAGGAAATACCCTTCTCTCGTCCTATCCCTCTTTTCCTTAGTTACTCCCTCTACACTGAAGATAAAGTTATGTCTGCACCAAATGAAAAAAAAAAATGTAACAAACCAGGACTCTTCAAAACTCAGTCATAAGTCAGCAGCAAACTTCACGCTGACTCTCAATTTCTACCTTCAAGTGAGGAAAGGCCTGCAGTTAAGATTCTGTCTGTGAGGTAATCAAGAAGTGTGACTGAAATGTGTGGTCACAGCTATGAGGGGAAATAATAGCAAGAAAAATACAGCATATAAGTTAGAAATCCAAATTATTACCAAGTTCCTCATTGAGCTTACACAGTTCAATTCACTCTTCTGTTGCCAGGCTTGGTAGCTGAGACAGCCTGATTAAAGCTAGCAGAGATACAGTTTCACATCTTCCACATCTAAACTTTACAGTACACCTAAAGGGACTTCTCTACTCTCCTGCATTGAAATTGTGAATCCATTTAAGAAACTTTCTACACATCGGAGCTCTGCTTTCTTAAGTGTACAATACAGTGGCTGGGGTTTCTCTCTCTGCAACAGTTTGCCAAGTCTTTAGAAGAGAAAGCAAACACCACTAACATACTATCCAGCACATAAACATCACATCAGCTGGTCTGACACATCCTTTTCTCCATATGATAGACTGCTAATAAAAATGCAACCATGGATTTCCATTTTCAGTATCTGAAGGGGGCCTACAAAAAAGCTGGGGAGGGACTTTTTAGGCTGTTAGGCAGTGATAGGACTAGGGGGAATGGAGCAAAGCTGGAAATGGATAGATTCAGACTGGATGTTAGGAAGAAGTTCTTCACCATGAGGGTGGTGAGACCCTGGAAAGGATTGCTCAAGGAGATGGTGGAGAAGCCTCATGCCTGGAAGTGTTTAAGGTCAGGCTCTGGACAGCCTGATCTAGTGTGGGGTCTCCCTGCCCATGGCAGGGGGGTTGGAACTAGATGATCTTTGTGGTCTCTTCCAACCCTGACCGATTCTATGATTGTATGATCTAGTGTCTTTGTGAAGGGGATGGTCATATTCAGAAAAGGATAAAGTAGATGTCTGAGGACAACTGAGATTCCCTTTTGCAGCTAAGTCTACAGTGTTTTGCAGCCAATGCTTTAGGTCATCTAACACTATGTGGACTATCACTAACTAACTTTCTGTTTTCCAGATTCCTTGTGACATTTTATCCTGGAGTGCCATGGAGGCTGCTATTGCTTCCCAAGCATTGAACAAGAACCTCCTTACCTTTACTCAGTGCTTTGAAGTCTTATTCTACAAAGTGATCCAGAAACACACAGCATTGGAGCCAAGCAGATAGAAGATGAATGTTATTCCAGTGAAGGAGGGTTCTTCTGGGGAAGAAGAGATAGAGAATAGTCCTTAATTTATGAATTTTCTCCCAAGCCCAGCTTTTCATATTTTTAATCTATTATTTCAGAACCTGGTAGCAATTTAATGTTCTAAGCTAGTATCCTTTAAATAATCTATCAAGACATTTGCACATTTAGAATGAATGTTAGAATGTAAAAAAAAAGGGAAAAAAAAAGAAGGGGGAGCTTAAAAAAATAATCTTGATTACAGCATGCTCACTATCAGTTTTATTCTCTCTGTCCCTCTATCTCTTTATTCTCTTTGCTTTGTCTGTGTTCCATTCCACCACAAGTGAGTAACATCCATTATTAACACATCTCTGGAGACAGTGCCTGTGTGGCTGTGTCCTCCATTTGATTAGCCATCTGGAAAACGACAGCTTCCTGACAGCTTCAAAACATTTTCCTTTTAGCTCTGGCATTGTTCACGTGCAGAGAGCACATTTGACATGAAGGGTGCTTTAGCAAGAGAGCTTTTGCTGCATGTGGCAAAAAAAAAAAACCCAAAACATATGCACAGTGATTTCAAAACAAAACAAAACACAAACTCCCACCAAAATAAACCCAGCAAATTCAAAAAGTAAATGGATTTTCAGTTCACTACAGTTGTTAACCCAAGCCGTTCTACCTTGGATTCATCTGATTGCAAGCTCATATCAATCCGTACCTGAATAGAACAAAAGCACTGTAATTATGATAAACTGTGGGATAAAAGGATAAAAGCACTGGAATTGGTCATATCTATATAAATAGTAATTTCTGGGGCGGAGGGAAGTGAGGCAGTAGGAGTTTGTTTCTGTCATATACCAGTTAATACATGTATAGCTTCCAGTTAATGCTACGACATAGCCAAGGGAAAGATACTACAGATACTTGCTCAGATAATAGCAATTTTAGTCAATGTAGGAAAGACTCTTTAGGCTGAGAAGGGAATGAAATTTCATGTTACAACTTCACGTAGGAAGCAGAAACCCCACAGTGTGCTCTTGGAAAGTGACAAGAACATGGAATTATGGGTGATTTAAGAAATTTAGAGTAGATTAGTCTCTGAACATAAAAAAAACCCAAAACAAAAAACAACCAACCAAACACATACATAAAAAAAACCCCAAACCCCAAAACAACAAAAAAACCCCCAAAAACCCAAACAAAAAACCCCACACAAACAAAACCAAAACAAAACAAAAGCAACAAAACCAAAAAACAAAACAAACAAAAAAACCCCAAAACACAAAAAAGCCCACCGAGCAACCCAAGCAAACAAACCAAACCAAACCAATTAGTGGTTTTGTACAATCATTTAAGCTGAAAAATTGACCAAGGGACCAAGGGAATTATTCATTCTATCAATCTATGGCATGAGTAGAATTACTGAATTATTTTCCATGCAATATGTGGTTTATCTTGTGCCCAGTGTGTACACAAATCACAAGATATCCATCTGAGATCCAAGCTCTGACAGCAGTCATCATCTTTCTATATTTATCTTTTTTTTGTAAACTCTATAGATTTGAATGTTGTTTATATACTGCTAATTACTCTTAGTTATTATCTGTTATGTCTAAAGGTAAGCACACCAAGAAAAGCAAACTGAAAAGTAAACCAGTTGAGCTTGTGTTTGTCTCGTCTCTCCTAATGAGCCAGCTGATAGCAAGGCAAGCAGTGCAGCCCCCCTCTGAAGCCATGGTAAAGGAGAAAGAGGGAAAGAAAGAGATAAGCATGTTGGGTTTTTTTTTCCCTTTGTCTATAAGGATAAATTGATGATGAGGATTCTAACTCAGGCTTCAGCTACATGTCTGGAGTTTGATAGGATATTATCTATGGGTGGTGAGACAGTGGCACAGGTTGCCCGGGGAGGTTGCGGATGTTCCCTCCCTGGAGGTGTTCAAGGCCAGGTTGGAGGAGGCCTTGAGTGACCTGTACTAGTGGGAGGTGTCCCTGCCTATGGCAGGGGGTTGGAGCTAAATGATCCTTGAGGTCCCTAACAACCTTACCATTCTATGATTCTATGATTCTATCTAAAATAAGATACTTACCTCCGAATGGGGAAAAAAATACAGCAGATGGAGAATGAAACAAGTGGCTGTTTTGGCAAGCCATTTGTGTTGTGCTTCATGAAAGAAGTGTATTTTAAGAAGGGACAGAACTGTCCACATAGAAAATATCAGGCATGCATTAGACTCTATGTGTGAGACTGCACAGAGCCAAAGATGAGATGCAGACACAGCAATGATCACGCAGTGCTAGCAAGGAGGGTATCTGACTGTTGAAAATGCTGATGGAAATACAATGCAGCACATCAGTGATTATGAGCTCTCAGAATTGAAAACTTGCTAACATGGTTTCTTCTTTTTATTTCCTCATTGATTATTCTGATGGTTTGGGAGTT
>WBNM01003793.1:102273-139712 GCA_013399055.1 Ramphastos sulfuratus
ACATCTCAGCAAGCCTATGAGTGAAGTAGACATCACCAGTGTTTTTCTTCTCACAGCCTATAATCTATTTTTTTTTCATTAAAATATTCCAATTAGCCTCAAACCAGCACAATTATGAAGGTCTAACTTCCAATAACTGATTGCTTCCATTATTGGTAAAAACCTGAAAAGTCTGACTGTTCCTTAAGAACCAGATTCTGTTGGGAGAGGTCTGAGGATCAGTTCTTGGAGCTGTCCTAAAATGCAGAACATCTTCATTTTTAGGAAGTACCAAACGGTGACATAATAAGCATGCTCACTTTGAACATGTGGGTGATCTGGCATAGGTGAGAGAGCATCAGCTTAGATCCCTTACATTAATAATGGGACTTAATGAGGTCTTCTTGGTAGCACACTCAGCCTGTTTCAATGTTTTATCACATCCATGTTGCAAAGGTTTTATCTGTCTGTCACCACACCTCTGCTGAATTTAGTGTACAGATAGCTAATTTGTAAAAGAGGTGAAGGGAACAGACAGGAAAAGCAGTAAACTAAGCACACAGACACACAAACTTTAATGAGTAGACAGATGATACAATAATAAAGACCAGAAAGATGATAGTGTGTCCAGCAGATCAAGGGAGGTTCTCATCCCCCTCTACTCTGCCCTGGTGAGATCTCATCTTGAGTACCATCTTCAGTTTTGGGTTCCCCAGTTTAAGAGGGACAGGAATCTGCTGGAGAAGGTCCAGCAGAGGGCTACGAGGATGATTATGGGATTGGAGCACTGCTTGATGAGGAGAGGCTGAGGGACCTGGGGCTGCTTAGTCTGGAGAAGAGAAGACTGAGAGGGGATTTAATAAATGTTTATAAATGTCTGAGGGCTGGGGGTCAGGAGTAGGGGGACAGGCTCTGCTCACTTGCTCCCTGTGGATAAGGAATATGCTGTCTCAAAGTAATGTCTAGGTCACAACTTTTTCTGTAAAGGTCTAAGCCAGGCTGAAAATTTCAGACATTACTCTAACTGAGAAAAAATCCTTCACATTTCTTCATCTTTTTGGAACCACATTGGTTATATTTCTGAAAGCAAAGTCTTTTTGTCTAAACACATCCATGCACATTTTTTTTTAAAGCCAAAAATAAAGCATTAACATTTTGTTTCATAGTGTTTTAGCACAGCATTCTCATTTAAGCCCAGTCTGAGATAAACAGAAACTATGGTGTAGCACCAGTAACACCAGTTAGCAGATGACAGCCAGGCAAGATAGACACTTGTTTACTTGAAAAAAAAAACCAACCCAATATTTATTGAAGACATATTCCAAAGGAAAAGAGAAAGGGGAAAAAATATAAAGGGGAAAAAAAGAATAGAACAATTTATTTAACAGCCTAAATCTATGTAGTAGATTAGAGTTTAAAATTGACTAGGCAACTCAATTATTAGTTCAGAAAAAAAGGAAAAAAATGAGAGGTACCTTGAACTGCTATTGTAAGTCAGAGCTTTGCTAAGAGGTCCCA
This sequence comes from Ramphastos sulfuratus, assembly GCA_013399055.1. Classification (NCBI taxonomy): domain Eukaryota; kingdom Metazoa; phylum Chordata; class Aves; order Piciformes; family Ramphastidae; genus Ramphastos; species Ramphastos sulfuratus. The sequence continues at coordinate 103,771 of WBNM01003793.1, forward strand.
TATTCTTTCTATTTATTTCCTTTGGATTCACTTTATACTTTTATAGCATGGTAGAAAACTCACTCAGACACTTAATCTAAAGAACTCTATTTTTTTGAAGACAAATCACTACTACCTGAGCAGATGTAACAGCCCATTTCCTACTGCTCATCAGTAATAGCAGCTGCTGCTTCTCTCCCAGAAAAGGAAGATGGGAAAGAACAGCAACGCTGAGAATAGTGATGAGCAGTTCTAACTCCTTCAAGCCAGGAGGCACTGAGGCCATGTCTTTAATTACCAAGCACTTGATATTCCTAGGCTATCCAACCCTGAATCGGCTGTGAAGTGTAAGACCATTCCTTTTCTCTACTATAATACATATGGCACGGGGCAGGGGGTGGGGTGGATTAAAAAAGCTGTTGAGTACGTAGAAATTTCAGACTAGATTGCACCAAGCCATAGCTAGCACATGCAAAAATACATAAATTAATAAAGCAACAGACTTCTCCAGGTCTGTATTTCTGGAGAAGAGCACTGAATGGAGTTTTGTATCTCACAGAATCACAGAACTGTAGTAGTTGGAAAGGACCTCCAGAGCCCAACCTCCCTGCCAAGGCAGGATGTCCTCGGGTAGTTTGTGCAGGAAGGAATCCAGGTGGGGTTTAAAAGTCTCCAGAGAAGGAGACTCCATAACCTCTCTGGGCAGCCTGTTCCAGTGCTGTCACTCTCACTGTAAAGAAGTTTCTCCTCACGTTGAGCTGAAACCTTCTATGTTCCAGCTTGCAGCTGTTTCTCCTTGTCTTATTGCTGCTGACCACCAAATCAGAGCTCTTTGTTTACATCAATATAACTGAAATCCAGCCAGGCCCCAAATCTTCATGAGTATTCTGCTCCTTATAGAGGAACTACACTGAGGGCAGAGTTCCCCTGCAGGAAATGTGGCTTTTTTAGAAAAGACACCTCAAGTATTTCTAACAAACACAGAGCAGGAGCAGCAGATACAGGTTTACTGGTTTCAAAGACTAACGTAGAATTTGGATCTGAAGCTAAGCACAGGCCAGCACTTGGGTCCTGAGGAAATCCTGACAGAGTTTTATGTCCACAGCTGCACAAAAATAACAAGAGATCAGAGGAGTACTCTCTGCCCACCTCCCAGCATCCAAGCTCCAACTACCAGGCTGTTTCACAGGAAGCCCTTCTCCTGAAAAGCCATCATGTTATATTGTCTTTCATGGATGCTCCACCACCATTCTGAAGAGCTCTGCTGCCATTTTGACACACTTGTCTCCAGAACTGCTGTGCAGCCTCTCTTCTCTTGAATTTTCATTGTAATGATATGAGCTTTCCTTCTCCAGTCAGAACACAGCCTCGGGCTAAATCTTACACAGAGCTCCTGCTCAGCAAGACGCTCTGTTGTTTGCACGACTTTAGCAAGTGAATAATCCTGCTGGTGACTGGTGAAGTCACCTGGTGAAACATGCCATTATTGAAGCAGTCCTTTCAGAACTCCTACATACCTCACACGACTTTGCATCATCCCCACATCACACATACATACATATATAATATTGCTATATTCTGGCTCCTTCATATGCCAGGGAGGCCAGAACATCTGATGCAACATCTGCATCCAGCACAACTGAGTCAACCAAACAGCTTCTGTTCAGATGCATCTTTTGCGTGCATAAGGAAGTAGACCTGAAAGGATTCAAATTGCCCATTAATGGTTATTATGATTATCAATTAGTAGTGTCTATATCAATTGGACAGGACTATAAGAGATTGAAATTGTCAGTGGTGCCCAGTGACAGGCCAAGGGCCAACAGGCACAAACTGGAACACAGGAAGTTCCATCTGCATATAAGGAAAAAGTCCTTTGCTGTGAGGGTGCCAGAGCAGTGGTGGAGTCTCCTTCTCTGAGGAGATTCCAAACATGTCTGGAAGTTGTGATCCTGGGCAAGCCGCTGTAAGTGACACTGCTTTAGCATTGGGGTTGGGATAGATAATCCCCAGAGGACCCTTCCAATCCCTACAATTGTATGAGTCTGTGAAAAGCTGTAGGTTCACCCAGTAACTGAGCAGACACCCAGCTGAGCCAGCTGGTTATAGGATCCTCATAGTGGTAGAGTCCACAGAGAGAAGGACATCTGCAGAAATGCTTCGGCTTACCTTAAGGTCTTACATCTACATTGGGAATCAGAGCCATAATTCTCCTCAGCCTGGGTTTCAGTTGTGGATTTTCACTCCACATTGATGAATGTAATGAGGAATATCTGCTCTTTTTAATTCTCCTGGGTAAACTCTGCCTCAGGAGGAAGTTTTCACTTTCAGCAATAATCTTTCCAGACACTCCAGTTATATTTAGTGTAAGGTGGAGCTTAGGCAGTATTTAATAAAAAAGTCAGATTACTGACAAGGTATCAGAGCAGCTCTGGCTTGTGCTAAAATCAACTTTGACAAATGCTTTAGAACTGTGCCTTTCATTCGAGTGCAGCCTCTTCAGTGCAAAGCTGCCAACAGCTCCAGCCATACAACAGCAGAAATCTCCCAGCAAATCTTCAATTCAGCACTCAGCCAAAGGGTACCTATTTTCTATTATCCACAGCTCTGGGATTCCATTCTGACACATGCTATTGATGTCTGCAGCTGAGTAATTGCTCCTGAGATCATGGAGGTCCTTACTCCTCAGGTTGTGTCTATTCGCTGGGCTCAGCTTAGCAGCTGGGGTCAGGCAGCTTCTACAGGCGAGGTGAGGGCACATTCATTTTCTGTTTGTTAGGGGGGCTGCTGCTTTTACCTTCCAATCATTTTTCCTACTTCTTGTCCTTTCTGGATCTTCACATAGTTTTGTCAAAGACTGAATTTTGACATTCCTCTCAATTAAATAAAGATGATTAGATATAAGAATCTGCCATCCCTTTTGAGCTGCTCGTGACAGCCCACACTACAGCTCAACACTAAAGGCTCTGAGAATGCTGCTGTGGGTTTGCACATGATGAGTAATTACCACAGTGCAGTCACTAAGCCAGTAAGCTGGACATACACTGATCTACACCATGGTGATACCAGGCTTAGAACACTGATATCAGGAGCTGCTCACAGTTCCATTTCTTTAAATAAGCTGTGATAGTGTTTATTAGTCTGCAGGCAGGAAAAAAAGAAATGGGAGTTTCTCAAAATGCTTTCTCTCTTCTTTACAGAAACCAGACCCATATGACTTTATGTTTCGCTTTCCACTGCATTGTATTTATCACTTAGAAAGATTTAGGAAGTCTTATTTCTTCTCCTTGCATTTTCTTATTCCCTTGTGTTTTCTTATCAGAATGAGGGAAGAAAATCATAAAATCATAGAATCATTTTGGTTAGGAGAGGTCTTTAGATAATCTTCAAGTCCAGCTGTTAACCTTGCACTGCCAAGTCACCACTAAGCCACGTCCCTCAGCATCACATCTACATGTCTTTTAAATCTCTTCAGGGATGGAGACTCCACCGTTGTCCTGGGCAGCCTCTTCTAGGGCTTGGTCACACTTTCGGGAAAGATTTTTTCCCTAATGCCCAGCCTAAACTTCCCTCAGTACAACCTGAGGACGTATCCTCTTGTCCACTCCTCACTACAAGAATGAATTTATAGAAATATGTCTTACTTATGGCAGTAGTCAAATGTGGCAGCAAGTCTCCTTCTGATGTCATTTCTTTCCCTGTCAAATTGGACATTCATGTAGATTGTTCATACCACCTAGAGGATTCGGTCCGTTCAGAAACTTATTTTTATAAGCATAGTATTCACCAAGAGAGAGGTAGGGCTGAGAGAAATGCTTTTAACCCTCAGAAACTATTTTCTAAGTTGGTAAATACTGCCTAAACCACTCAGCATCCTAATTCTTTGTACTTTAAGGTTTCTAGTCTAATATATTTATAAAAGGAACATAAAAGGCAGACGCAGAGTGCTGGGAAAACAAGAAGATTCAGAAATATGAAAGAGATTCCCTCATCTGCTGAACTGTCCTTCAATTTCTATTACTGTTTTAGAACTTGGGGTGCACTGAGGTTTTTCATTGACTTTCAAATGATTAGACTGAGTTACTCTAGTAAGAGAGATTTGACCCTAAAACAACAAGGTTATTCTTTGGTAAGTGCTCACCCTAAGGTTTGATTCTCTCAGCTCAGCTCATTCTCACTCACTTGACAGATGTTTTAATGAGGTAGTTGCAGGAAAAGCTTCTTATATAAGAAATTATATAACTGATCTTATCATTGCTTCAGAAAAGGTAGGTTGCAGAAACCATCTGGGAAAGAAGAGTCTGAATCATCTGCCATACATACACATATGTGTGTATATATATATATATGTGTGTGTGTGTGTGTGCATGCATCTTTGACTCTTTCATGTATCACACATAAAGCTCTGCTAAAATGCAATGCCAGCTGAAGTCTTTCTTTCCAAGCTGCTATTTCTGAATGAAAACTATACCCTTTAATCAATGATGCACTCAAGCCATTATAGATATGCAGAGACATCTTGTTTCCACTGTAGAGCATCTTTCAGCACTCAACAAAGCTGTAATTACTCATCCCTTTTGCTACTTCAGCATACGACTCAGTGTAGGTGTCATCAGGACCAGTGAAATGGAAGATCTGGGAAAAAGTATTTGATAAAGGAAGAGATTCCTGCCCATTCTCTGCTGTGTTTGGTAAGGACTAGCTATGCAACCCTGCTTTGGAGGTCACCAAAAGGTGACAATTATCACTTCTGCAACTACCATGACAAAATAAGCCATTTCTTTGGACTTTGAGATGTGCTCATTTACACATGACTTGTAAATGAGTCCTCAACACAGAGAAGCTTGGTTTAGTTCCAAGCAGACTGAAGTCAAGAAGGCTTCTCCAGGAGTGAAGTTAAGCTGCGGTTATCACGGAATCATAGAATGGCTGGAGGTGGAAGAAACCTTAAAGGTCATTTAGTTCCAACCTCCTTGCCATTGGCAGGGACACCTTGTACTAGACCAGGTTGCTCAAAGCCTCATAAAACCTGGTCTTAAACACTTCCAGGGATGAGGCACCCACAACTTCTCTGGGCAACCCATTCTAGTTTCTCACTATCCTCATAGTAAACAACTTCTTCCTAATGCCCAATCTAAATCTATCTTTCTCTAGTGTAAAGCCACTGCCACGTCCTATCACCACATGACCTTATAAAAAGTCTCTTTCCAGCTTTCTTGTAGGCCCTCTTGGGTACTGAAGGCTGCCATAAGGTCTCCCTGGAGCCTTCTCTTCTTCAGGCTGAACAGACCCATCTTCCCCAGCCTCTCCTTGTAGGGGAGATGCTCCAGCCCTCTGATCATCTTTTTTGGCCCTCTTCTGGACTGTGTCCAACAGATCCATGTCCTTTTTCTTTTGGGGCCTCCAGAGCCAGACAAAATACTCCAGGTGAGTTCTCACAAGAGCAGACTAAAAGAGGCAGGATCACCTGAAGCTGTCCCTCAAGCAAGATCACTGTGCTACCAGACTGCCCAGCAAAATACATTTAATGTGATACGAGCATGCGTACACACATTTCCTTCAGATTAATCAAAACCCCTCTCATGATTTAGTAATTTGAGCACCTACTCTCTTAAAATCAAAATTGTAACTGCTGAATGACCTAGAGACTGTCAGAACATATTGCCCTGTCATTTTCTTGTTCTGTTTTTGGAGCAAATCTGAAGTGAGTCTGTGTGAGCTGAGTTTTGGCTTTGAGAGGTTATGGCTGGTTTGATCTGATACTAAATTGCTTCTCATCTTTTACTTCTTGCTAAATGCAACCATGTTTCCATTACAACTCATATACATAGAGCATAATATTTAAAAGTAATTTGATAAGTATCAACTCTGTTGAGTAGAAAAACACAGTATTAATAAAATTATACAAACATTAAATATTGTAAATAATAAAACACCTGGCATTGCCTAAAAAAGTAGGAGCAGTGGTAAATCAGTATCTTCACTGAAATGAAATGTGGTTATTTCTCCACAATAACAGCAGAATTGTTGATAAACTACCTAAGAGGAAGCCCTTCCTTCCACAATGTACTTAAAGGAAATGTAAATATCTGTGGAAAATTCAGAGTCATCAGTTTAGAGCTTTTTCAGACTATTTATATCATTATAAAGGCTTCATCTGAGAGAAATGTGAAGGGGATAAAAAAGTTGGAGTTTTAACCAGTGCATACTTACTAATCATCTTTCCATTTCTCCCAACACTGATGATGAAAATTCTAGAAGTATTTTTATGACTATAGATGTGTAAAACATTGCATATGTCATCTTGCTCCTAACTCTAACCTACTTACAGGGAAAAAAGCCTAAGACCCAGAATACCTTTTGAAACATTGCTGTCTGTTGCATTTTTTGGCAATTCTCCTAGCAAGAAATAGAGGATTGAAAGTTCTTGACTATAGCATCCAAAAATGACCACCTGGAGTTCTACCAAGTTTTTTTCTCATTAGCAATAAACTCAGTAGCTTTAGCCAAAAAGGAAAAAAAAAAAATGAGAATAATAAAAAACTGTTTTTAGAAACATTCTGAAAAATACCAGGCAATGGTAAATGGGTGGTTGTTGCTAGAGGTGGAGAATGCAGAAGTCTCCAAGCATTTACTCTCTCTTTATGAGCTATTCATAAGTATTGAAAGTAGAACTGAGTCTCAGCAAGCTTGTCACGGGTGACTGAGACATTGAGCATCTTGCATTGAAAGCACAAGTGCATCCTGTTCCAGACAGGAAGAAATAGAAGAAACATTTCCTCGTGAGCTATTTACCAGTATTTTCTGTGCCCTGATTCATTAAACTGTGTATGGCTTCTACATTATTTAGTATTTGCAAAATACATCAAAAAAACCTCATGTCCCCAGACCATACTTTAGCAGTTTGCCATTTAAGGGGGAAGTGTGTAGGCAAAACCTTTTGAAGTTGTTTGAAATTGCATTGTGATGTGTGCTATTGAATTCCAGTTTGGTGCAGTAGAAACGAAAATCAACAGAGCCATTTGTTTTCTCCAGTACCAAAACAGAGGACAGGAAAGGGAGAGATTAAGAGATATTTTCTTTTCCCCCAGAAAGCAATTGCAATTACAGATTGGTTTTTTTTTCCCACTTTGGTTTTCTGCTCTGTCACTCCTTGAAATGGTAACAGCAGAAATACAATCACTGGAGCACATAACATGGGATAAAGACTGACTTACATCTAGGCAAGAATCCAGCTCCCCAGTAGCATTCTCCAAATTATGGGTACTTTATATTAAAAGATTTTGTTCTCCTCAGTGGATTTGAGATATTGTAAACTCCTAGTTAACAACCATTCAGGCTGCACTCCATGCTCAATATATGCAGAACTCATACTTTCACATTAAGAAAAATGGCAGAGAGGTCTTGAAGTGACTTCTACCAAGATCTGCTTGTGCTATAAGGGATTTTTTAGAATCATAGAATCATAGAATGGTAAGGATGGAAGGGACCTCAAGGATCATTTAGTTCCAACTCCCTGCCATAGGCAGGGACACCTCTCACTAGCACAGGTCACTCAAGGCCTCATCCCGCCCAGGGCAACCTGTGATTCTGTGATGAATAGGACCCCAGCCAGTGCTGGAGTCACCAGAGAGCTTCTGTGGGCTTCCACAGACAAATTGGTGTCCATAGGCCACAGGATGGAGCAGGCAGAGACAAGTACTAGGGGAAAAAAATTATGAACTTTATTTAAGATGAAAAGGTGTCCAGTCCAGGGCCAGGCAGTGCTGGCAGTACCATGTCCTGAGGGCAGTGAAATGCCCAGGGAGCACTGTCCATGCCCCAAGCCTTCCCTTGGGGCTGTGTGCCATAGAATCATAGAATGGTAAGGTTGGAAGGGACCTCAAAGATCATCTAGTTCCAACCCCCTGCCATAGGCAGGGACACCTCCCACTAGCACAGGTCACTCAAGGCATCGTCCAACCTGGCCTTGAACACCTCCAGGGAGGGAGCATCCACAACCTCCCTGGGCAACCTGTTCCAGTGCCTCACCACCCTCACTGGAAAGAACTTCCTCCTAACACCCAGTGTAAATCTCCCCTCTGCCAGTTTAAATCCATTTTCACAGTTCTTTTCACCACTATTTTGAACTTCAGATGAACAAATCCCTGGGCAGCATGTTCCCAGACTCTGCTGTTGAACGTCAAAGCTATCCCCACACCATGTAGCAGGATGCCTTACACACGTTCCAGCAGGCAGCAGGCCATGAAACACTTTCACATGACAAAGAAATTAGCAGCACCCAATGTGACTGTGCTGTGTGGATGGGCTCTTGACCAAGCTGTGGGATTTATTGATAGAGTTTAGCAAGTTGTTTGTCTTCAACATGTCATGATCATAGGATAATGCTGAAGAGACATAAGCTCTAATTATTTAGAGCACTAGCAGTTGTATTTATTTATTTATTTTGAATTGTGGACACACTGAAATTGAAGCACAAGCCTTTCTGAGTTGCTATGGTAACCGGGCACTTTGCTTTGATCAGTGATTAGAGTTGTACCATTCTGGCATCAGGCGTGAACTTTGATTGCTATGGTAACATCAGACATAACTCCTATGTTATTCAGCTCATACTTTGGCTCTTGAGGAGCCTCTTTGCTTGTCGTTTGTGAGGAAGCTGAGAACTGCGTCAGCTGCATCAGTGAGAAGCTGTTAGGAACAACACAAAATGGGCTTTCCCAGTTGAAAGAATACTTCACATCAAGAAGTGATTCAGTCAATGCTCTCATTATACTCAGTAGCTGAGGTTCTTGGCTGACGTAAATGAAGGTAGCTCCATCAAGGGCAGTAAAGTCTCCTGAATCCCAAGTGGGTGCTAGGGCAAAGCTACAAATCCCCAGCTGGATATGCATTGCTAGAGGTCACAAATCCCCACTCCCACTTATTTATGGTTTAGTTTAGCATTGGAATAGTGAAAGATGGCACACAGGAAAGAGTAGGGATGACAGAGAAGATCAGAGAGAAGGAGATTTAAAAACAAAAAGTAAACAAATAAAACTCCAGAAGAATGTGTTTACCAAACTTAGCTAAACCTGACAAAATTTATCTCAATATAAGGACGAAAAAAGTTTCATCACTCTTTAAAGAGGTTTGGTATTAGAAAAGTCACATAAGTTTCTGCAGGTACAATGGTGGGAAATTGACCTGAACTGTGAGTCTAGAGAGATCCTGAACTACTATTAGCTCTTATAGGCAATCTAGAAGTGATGGTTTTCTGTGATCCAAATGGAACAAGCAGAAGGATGTATTTCTTCATATAACTTCCATATAAACTGCTGCTCTTCACCAAACGATGTTCCAGAGGCTAAACATTTTCAGGTGCAGAAAGTTCTAGAGAAATTTAAGATGCCAAAGTCTTTTGAGGGTTATTGATATTGATCCAAATGGAACAAGCAAAAGGATATATTTCTTCATACAACTTCCATATAAACTGCTGCTCTTCACCAAACGATGTTCCAGAGGCTAAACATTTTCAGGTGCAGAAAGTTCTAGAGAAATTTAAGATGCCAAAGTCTTTTGAAGGTTATCGATATCGTGACATCATTTTCTTTCAGGAAGTCTTTAAACTACAAGTCACTGGAGGCTGGGGGAATATGGCAGGGTAATATCACTACATGGCTGATCTTCTAAACTCTTCCATGAACAAGCACCAGTGCAAGTCAGATACTGAACTAGGTGAACTTTCGTAAGGCTGTGAATGAGTAAGTAAGGATGGCTTCATAGAATGGGTTGGGTTGGAAGGGACCTTTGAAGATCATCTAGTCCAATACCTTGCCATGACCACAAGATCAGGTTGCTCAAAGCACCATCCAACTTGACCTTGAACACTTTCAGAGTGAGGTACTACACAACTTCTCTGGGCGACATGTACAGTGTCTCACCACCCTCACTGTAAAAACGTCAAATCATTATGTCAAACCTAAGCCTATTTCCTTTTAATTTAAAACAATTTCTTCTTGTCCTGTCACTATGGCCCTTGGTAGAAAGTCTTTGTCTTTCTCCTTGATACATTGGAAAATCACAATAAAGTCTTCCCAGAACCTTCTCTTCTCTGGGATGAACAACCTCAACTCTCAGTCGTTCTTCACAGAAAAGGATGTTCCAGCCTCTGTAATTCCTGGAGGTGGTACATCTCACAACAAGTTCTACTCCTTCTGACATCTGTCTTGCAGCCTTAACTAAGTGCTTTGATGTACTGATTTTGGTAAAAACAAAGTAAAAAGAAATGAGGAGTAAGAATAATTATTATTCTTAAAAGGCTGCTCAAAGTTGCTTAATTTGTTACATCAGTAGCAGTTTACACTGCTCAGTAAAAATGTCTAAAGTCATCAGTGAAGAGCAGGAATTCCCGTGAGGTGCTAAAGAAAAAAGAATTCTACGCTACTTTAACAGGCTTACAATGTTACTCATCAGTATTTCAGTGTAGCTATTTCTAGACCTCTCTCTGATACAAGCACATGAATAAATTCTACATTTAAATAAATAAATAAAGAGATGGCAGCACTGTGTGGGCTACAGTAAGGAATTATTCATCTATCACACAACGTCTGCCAGATGCTTTGAGGCATTAGATCAGGTTGTGTATTTTAGCATCCAAGAACTTAATGTTTGCACAGCAGCAGTATTTAATCCATTCTGCTCAGCTCAATCTGGTACCTGAAGTGATCCGAAGTGTTAAATAGCACATTAATAGTCTAACCTGAACTGTGCTGGATTTCCTGTGTACTAGGCTGACATAGTCACTTCAACAAGTTGTTGTACAACAAAAGTGCTGAGCCTGCAGCTGCACTGGGTGCTGTATGTACTCTCCAGGTATATTTATGCTATAGAGCTCAGCACCCCAACCTGCTTCTTGTCGAGTCATGCTGGTACTGAGAGCAGAGTGCACAGACATCCACCATCTGCAAACAATTGAATTTTCGCAGTATACTTGACTTTGGAAAAGCTTTTTCTCCAGTAGGGATTATCAGCATGGTATGGCACTGACCTCTCCTGCTGCCAAGCTAGAACTGCCAGGTAAGCCTGGTGCAGTGTTGCACCCACTACAATTTCACAAGATGCATCAGAGCACCTTCAAGTCCTACAGCAGAAGGTAAAGTCTTTTTCTGAGACCTAGATCTCACTGATCTTTTCTAAGTGCTGAGAGAAGAAGAAAAGAAGCACTTCCTGAAAATCATGTACCTGTTAAGCACAGCAAGAGGAGAATGCTTGGTGAGAGGAGCGGAAGGAAATAAAGTGGTCATGGAAGTAAGTTTTATTAGAAAAAAATCCAACCAAAGCAATCTCAGAACCCAAACCATCATGACTCTTTAGACTTCTTGGAATTCAGCTTTTAATAAAGCAAGCCATTAAGAATGTACCTCTTGGGAGAATGCTTGTAGAGATTGTGTTTAAATCCTCTGCTCTGAATTTCACCGCAACTGAAACTGAAGCTGATGAGGCCACGCAGTGTTCAACCACATGGAGACCTCAAAGTGCTTTCTGAACAATTGAGTTCAGGATTTTTAAGATCCCTGCTCTCAGATATTGGTTTGAACCACAGAGCAATGGACTTTTTTTCTTTTCCAAATACATATAGTCAACAATTAGCAATTACACTGCCACAACCAGGAGTCTGCTCTTAAATTACATCACATTTGCATCCACAAGCTACAAAAGTTATCTCCATTTAGAGCTTTTCTGAACTATGATCAGATCATCCCTAACATGCCATTTAGAAAGGTTTTTGGAAGCTGATGGTAACCAGTTTCAAAACTACATAGCAGATCTCTCTTAGCTCACTGTGTCTATCAACTTTCTTCTCAAAAATGTCAACAGAGACTGAGAATTTTTCGTTGGATTAAAATTCTATTCAGTCACATTGTCAGTCCTGATCTAAGTTTCACTTTACTAAGGTACTGCATTTTAGTCATCCAGTAATCCAGTCATATAAGGTGATAGTTAGACTTGTGTATCTGATGAAGAAATCAATGAAGGTTTTATGAGACAGGTTCTAAAAGTAATATTAATAGTAAATCAAATGCAGACAATATTGCTAGGCAGGGTGCAGTCATTAAACCCTGAAGAGCTGCAGTGAAGTTTATGGAAATTGCACTTGATCAATGACATTGGGTAGTGTCCAGCTAAAAAAGGAAATTCTGTGTGAGACAGAAATGGGAACTTCCATCTTCTCTATCAGCATAAAAATGCATATAATGCATAACAGAAATAACCTAATGGTTTTTTTTCTTTTCTTTTTTTTTTCTTTTTAATTTTCTCTCCTGAGTGTGAGCATTCACTGGAGAAAAGTGTAAAACTCTTCATATTAAGCAGAAAATACTGTTTGTAACCAAAATGATCTCATCTTAGCAATAAAAGTTAAAGGTTAGCCAAATATTTTCAAATCTAATGCTTTTACAGCTTTTCTGCATAAGCTTATCATTTGGTTTATATCCAAATAACCTTTTTAACCATCCAGTGATCATGTTTCTCCTGAAATCTTAGTCAGACTTCAGTGGCATCATCTACTTCATGCAGCAGAAAGATTCGCTGTTCACTTTTACAGCCAAAGGCAAAGCAGGTCCATGAATCACTTCTCATGTTGTCAGTTTCTTAATTTTAAAAGGAGAAAGGATTTATCTCCCCTTGTTTTAAACATCTAAGAGTCAGAACCCCAAATTTCCTTTATCTAGCACTTCCTATCAATGAAGAGAAAGGCTTTGTCAGAGTATGGTTTGTCTCCCTTCTTCCAAACACCTTTAAGAAGTTGAATGAGTGACTCTCCAGACTTTGCTGTGTCTGTTCATCAAGACTAATGGGAGCACAGGGTGACTATCTCAGCTCTGGCCACACAGACACATCCAGGTATGGATAGTTTGCACCCTGAATATGTGTGACAAAACAAAGACACAGACACAGTGAACTTGTCTCGTTATACTGTCGTCATCTTGCAGAGGTGAACATTCTGTCTTTATAAGATAGATCTATGCTTTTCCTTATCTCATGGCCTCTCTATAGAATTTCTTCACTTCTTTTCCCAGCTGGTAAAATGTATCATCTTGTCTGAATTCTGCCAGGTTTTCCTCCTCTTTCTTGCTGCTGTGTCCCTTTAGCAGTGTTCAAGCTGCATCCAGAGAAAGGTTCTGAGAAGTCTTGTGAAATATTCCTGTAGCAGCTATGCATTCAGTGCCACAACAACATCATTGTTCATGATGTGTGGGGAGAAGATGTGCAAATCACCTGCAAGCAAATGAGTAAAACACTGTTCTGAAGCTATAAGAGTGTTCCTTAAATTGGCACACACCAACAGGATTACAGCATAAGTCGTCTGGCAGCACTCCAGCAGGTAACTGTGCATGGCTTGATTTCTAGCATATATGAATGGTACAGCATGGAGCAAATGCTGTATAATCACCAGTTGAGAGGCACCTGGTCTGAAGAATAAGCAGAGTTGTTGTGAAGAGCAAAACATCTCATTCTTTACTCTGACCTTTCCAACTCAATTGATGTACATGACACTAATGCCTGGCATCAGACTGCAATCATCCCCCCAAATCCTAGCTCAGCAGGTTGTGTTTGTTTAGGTATTTTCTACCATGCACAAATGCACTGTGTGAAGAGAGCATCAAGAAGTGAAAAGTACACAGCAAATATTTATTGGCTGACACATGCTGTGGAGAGTAAGGATCCATATACTGCAACGTGAAAGGTTATTATGGGCATGCCCCTAAATGTGGCACACAGAGCATCTCTGCTTGCTTCCTCCTTTCTGCAGGCTGCTCCTCACCTGTTGAGTTGACATCTTTCTTCTTCTTTCTTCTTCTTCTTTCTTCTCTTTTCATTTTTTTTCCCAAGGGTTTTAATATTCTCCAATGTCATGTCAATGCTTTTCAGTCCTTGAAAACCTGTTTAGCACTGTCTCAATAATCTCACCAATGCCTGCATTTTAATTTTTCTCACATGGCTTTAGCAAAGTCTTCCTCACAGCTGAAAATTACTTTCCCAGCAAAACTGAGCAAAGATCCCACAGCTGTGCTGCACCAAACTAAGCCTGGGATGACACAGATGAAACCGTGGGCTGTGGTTTACAAAGCTTCAGAAAGAGAATTCCCTGCACCAGTAGAGGTGAGCAGTTAGCTTGCAGAAAAGCAGCTCTGCAGAGGAGGACTTGGGAGTGCTGGTGAACAAGTTCACCATGAGCTAACAATGTGCTCTTGAAGTCAAGATGGCCAATGGTATCCTGGGATGTATTAAGAGTATGGTCAGCAGGTTGAGGGAAGTTCTTCTTCCTCTCTATTCTCTCCTAGTAAGGCCACTGCTGATGCAGTGTGTCCAGTTCTGGGTTCCCCATTTCACAGATTCACAGTTCAAGAGGGACAGGAAACTACTGGAGAGAATTCAACAGAAGGCTGTGAAGATGCTGAGAAGGGGATTGGAACACCTCTGTGAGGAGGAGAGGCTGAGAGATCTGTATCACAGTATCGCAGTATCACAGTATAGCAAGGTTGGAAGAGACCTCAAAGATCATCAAGTCCAACCCACTACCACAGACCTCAAGACTAGACCATGGCACCAAGTGCCACGTCCAAATGTGCCTTGAACACCTCCAGGGACGGTGACTCCACCACCTCCCTGGGCAGCCCATTCCAGTGGGGAATGACTCTCTCAGTGAAGAACTTTCTCCTCACCTCGAGCCTAAACTTCCCCTGGCACAGCTTGAGACTGTGTCCTCTTGTTCTGGTGCTGGTTGCCTGAGAGAAGAAAGCAACCTCCTGCTGGCCACAACCACCCTTCAGGTAGTTATAGACTGAGGCTGTTGAGCCTGGAGAAGAGCAGCCTGAGAGGGCATCTTATAAATGCTGATTAATATCTAAAGGGCAGGTATCAAGAAAATGGGGCAATGTTCTTTTAAATGAAATCCAGCAAGAGGAAAAGGGGCAGTGAGCACAACCTGGAAGACAGGAGGTTTCATCAAAACACTAGGAGAAACTTCTTTCCTGTGAAGGTGCTGTAACCCTGGGGAATAGGCTGCCCACAGAGGTTGTGGAGTCTCCTCTGGAGAGATTCAAAATCAGCCTGGACACATTCCTCTGCAACCTCTGGGTTGAGATTGCTTCAGCAAGGGGGTTGGACTGGATAATCTCCAGAGGTCACTTCAACTCTCACACTCTGATTGTATTATTCTGTGCACACTTCTGATATGGAGAGTGTATCTAGACTTCACACAGTTGATTTCTCTTCCACTGGGAAATCACTTTAGTACTTGCTAGATGTTAGAAGATAGATACTGACTGTTTTTCATCAAGCCCTACAGTTTCAGGCTTATGAGAATCCACATGAAATGGACTTCATAAGATTAATGGAAGTCATGAATAAACAATCCATCAGAAGAATTCACATTTTAGAGCAAAGAAAGTATCTTGATTTCCCAAGAACTACAAAGCAAAATAATAATAATAAAATAGATTAAGCAGGGGTTATTAACAATTCTCAGCAGGCCAGTTCACTTCCACTGAATCTGAAAACTGGCATCAATACAATTGACTGCAGTCAGAACAGCCCAGGAAAATGTGCTAGTTAAGCAATGAATAGCACCTGACATGAATGTGCTCACAAACAAATGCAGCATTGGTAACATCTCAAGGATGTACAAAAATGTATTGTATCATCCAACCCTACACATGAAACATGCATAGACACTGACATCTTCCCAGCATTAACTCCTCAGTGCAAATGAAGAATAGAAGCAGCTCCTTATGAAGAAGAGTGGACTGGTTTCAGTAAGAATGAAGATGGATAAACCAGTGGGATGACCAGGACACACTTTGAGCCTGGAAACAAACAGGAAAGCTCACAGAATTTGAATCTATTGTAACAGGAACAGAGAGATGAGAGTGCACACACTTATCAGACTGGTTGTCTTAGGTCTATAGGTGAGCCAGTTATCTGAGCACCAAGTTGATGTGTCCAAACAGCTTCTACTTTCAGACTTCCCTAGCTCAAAGATCAGTGAGTATTGCACATAGACACTGTGGTGTTTCAACATTTGATCCTCATCTCTTTGGTTCCCTGTCCAGTGTGGCAAAAGCAGGTTTCTTTATTTCTGCAGATATGTCTTTTCTTCTTGTCAGTTATAGCCTCACTGGCTATTCTGAATAGGCTGGTACATGTATTTCTGTTTGTCTTTCAGAAATAAAGATCCTAAGCCCCAAAACTTACTGGAGGCTTAAACCCCCTCATAACAAAGCACTTTTTTATCTGAAAAAGAACAAGTTCTCTTAACTACAGAATGCTGAATCAGGAAAAGCAAAATTCATAACAGACTGGAGCAGGGGAAAAAAACCATTGCAAGAAGTTAATTTGAATTAATAGAGAATTTATTTCTTCTACCCTACAGCTCATTAAAAAAAAAAAAAAAACCAAAAAAACAAAAAAAAAAAAAAAAAAAAAAAAAAAACCCAAAAAAAAAAAAAAAAAAAAAAAAAAAAAAAAACAAAAAAAAAAAAAAAAAAAAAAAAAAAGACAAAAAAACCCCAAACAAATAAACACCAAACAACTAAACTATGTCAGCCAGCAGGAAAAAACTGTGAAGAAACCAACATGAAAACTGATAGGAAAGAAAGCTTCATATGATGCATCAGGTGCATGGGAGCAGAGGCAGAGCTACCTGATCTGTTTATCAGCGTAGGAGGAACATGGTTTTTAGTGGCAGCTTGACTGCAGCTACACAGCTATTTGTCTTTTATGACATCTGAAAAGAGCAGTTGTTAACTCTTCAGAAGTATGAGGCTTTGCCAAATTGGGCTCTGCATCTCCAGTTTGTAGAGAGAATGTGGGATACTAAGGCATTCAGTGGAATCAGTCAGGGGTAGAGTTTGAAACAATTTTCATTATGTTTATCACAGAATCATATAGTTTGGGTCAGAAGAAACCTTTTAAAGGTGATCTCGTCCAAACTCCCTCCACTGTGAGCAGGGACATCTTCAACTAGATCAGGTTGCTCAGAGCCCCATCCAGCCTGACCTGAAATTGTTCCAGAGATGGGACATCTACCATCTCTCTGGGCAACCTGTGGCAGTGTCTAATCACCCTCAGTTAAAAAAAAAAAAAAAATAAAAAAAAAAATTTCCTTCTTTCTAGTCTGTATGTCCCTCTTTTAGTTTAAAATCATCACCTCTTGTTCTGTCACAACAGATCTTAATCAAAAATTGTCCCCATTGTTCTTACCAGCCCCTTTAAGCACTGAAAGACTTCAATAACATCTTCCTGGAGCCTTCTCTTCTCCAGGATGAAGACTGATACAATATTCATAATCATTGACTGCAAATAGAGACCTAGATTGCACAAGTCATGAGAGGTATACCAAAATTATGCTAATAACAGTGTCTTAACTAGAAATTCAGTCACATAGAATGCTTTTCCCAATGGGAGGCATTAAGTAAGTTGGGTAGACTTTGAAAGATACAGACAAACTTGAAATACCTCCTATGTTTCTCATCCATAGTAATGATTGTCTGTCTTTCCTTGTATGGCCAGTTTTGATAAGAGCATATTAAAAATAAGCCATTTTTGTACTTAAGTCCATGTATGCTGCTGCAAATATCTTGCTTGCCAAAATATCAGATGAAACTCCCTAAAAAATAGCAAAACCAAAAGTGAATGACTAAGAGCTTTCAAAAGGAAGAATTGTAATCACTGAATGAATTGTTACAAGAATAATTTGTCTCCTGGCTGTGTTTAGAGACCTCTGTGAAGTATAGCACTCATTCTGCTATTCTTTCCATGATACCAGGTCCTGCACTGGAGTCACAAAAACCTCACACAACTCTACAGGCAAAGAGCAGAATGTCTGGAAAGCTGCCTGGCAGAAAAGGACGTGGGGATGCTGGCTGACAGCCATCTGAATGCGGGCCATTAGTGTGCTCAGGTGGCCAAGAAGGCCAAGAGCATGCTGGTTTAAATCAGCAATGTGGCCAGCAGGAGTAGGGAAGTGCTTGTTCCCCTCTACATGGCATTGGTCAGGCTGCACCTCAAATACTGCATTCAGTTTTTCTCCCCTCACTGCAAGAAGGACACTGAAGTGCTGGAACAATAAAGCTGGTGAAGGGTCTAGAGAGCAAACCTTGTGAGAAGCAGCTGAGGGAAATGAGGTTGTGTAGCCTGGAGAAAAGAAGGCTGAGGGGAGCCCTTCTGGGTCTCTCCAACTCTCTGAAAGGGGGTTGTGGTGAGTTGGGGGTCAGTCTCCTTGCCCTAGTAACAAGTGATAGGATGAGAGGAAATGGCCTCAAGTTGCACCAGGGTGATGGATATTTAATATTGGGAAAAAATTCCTCTCTGATAGAATTGTCAAGACCCAAACCAGACCGCACAGCAAGTAATGGAGTCTCCATCCCAGGAGGGATTTAAAAGCTGTGAAGATGTCATGCTGAAGACATGGTTTAGTGGTGACTTGGCAGTGTCTGATAGTTGGAAAAGTCTCTTCCAATCAAAAAATTGTATGATTCTATTTATGGTACCTGTCATCCCACTTGACAGCAACTGTCTAATGTCAGGCTAATCACAACTTGTTCTGCTAAGGAAGTAATAGAAGCCCAGGTGGCTACACTGAAATTGGAAGCCTCTGCATTGTGGACATCTCAAGTTAGGGGAGATCCATCTGGACCTTAATGGCCTGAATGATTATTACAGCATGATGGGACTTAAAACTCTTGAACAGCCAAGTAAAGACTCAGGCGACCAGAGGAATAATGGATCTCAAATGCTGCCCTGAAGAAACACACTCAAGGATGGTTGTGCACATTTCCCTGATATTTGTGTACTCAGTTGATAAATAGAAGCTTTCTGCATCAGTGAGAACAATATCTCAGTTCCAGCTGTGCTGTTTAGCTACAGACAGAGCAGCAAACCTGTCATTAGGGATTTTCAGCATTGTCTCAGAAATATCAGATAAATTAAAACAGACAAAACCTGAAGCTTTTTTGTTACCTTTGGGCATTTCTTTTTAAGGGGTCTGGAGAGTTTGGGAATGTGGGCACATGTGATGTGTGTCTGAGGGATAGAAAACAGTGCTTAGAGCATTTTTACTTATTAATATAGAGGTGACCCTCACCTCTTCATACAGATGCCTGAGTTCTGATATAGAGTTAGTGGGTGAATCTAAAGCAAAGGCAAAGCCTTTCTTGTGATTAACTGGTTTGATTCACAAAAGATTCTTCCTCAGTGAGTGTCTCCTTTTCTCCTCTGGCCTCCTGTGGAGCACCCAATATAGAAAAATATGCTTTTGCCTCAAGATCTTTTGTCTTTGGTGCTAGCAGCCTTTTTCAAAACTGTCAGAAGCAGCAACTCTTTCCAAATACTTCTTGTGTATCCATCTCCCTGGAAAAAGCATAATTCATTTGCTGGATGGTCATTGTCTCTTCATTACTTACTCCAAATGCAAGGAGAAGAACAAATGCTGAATAGCTGTAAGAACAGTATGCTCATTGCTCTTGCTTGCATTCTCAGTGGATGCACAGTTTATACCATCACCCCTCTCAGAAATTCTTCAGGGTACCTCTAGCAGAACCCCAGCAAGAATTGGATTCAACATGCAACTCCATCACACCAGAATGTTCTTCCCATTCTGAAATATGAGGTAGAGGATGGAAAAAAAATCAGTAGTATTATGCTCTTACATACCTATGCTAATAACACTGTTTTATCATCACTTGTCCCTTATTTCATATGTAGGTATTTTACCTTTCATTTTTTCTGTCCTTCTCCAAGATCTAAGTGAAACACTTGGGGAAGCAAGGACATGTTCCAGCATCTTCTCCTGTTTGACTTTTTCCTCACTGTGGTCCAGATGGAGGTTTTCATAGGAATTCTAAATGACACAAAGAAAGAGCACTGCCTGATTGACTCAATCTTTGTTCCTGGAGCCATACTAGGAACCAGGAACTTTTGTACACAATTGTGGTAACACAAAGCAAGACATTCATAGCAACATTTATTTTCTTGTGCATGCAATGCAGTTGAAGGAATTGATTGATGCATTAGAACTGCTTCATATACCATCTGTATCCACCAGTACACGTTGCATATTGATTTAAAATCTTTTTTGATCACCAGTATGTTGGATATAAATGGTATTTTCTGTTATTAGAGTGTACTAATCAAGCTGAAATAATATCTCACTTCAGTCCTATCAAACACATTCAATGTATGATTAGTTTAAAATTAGAGAAGTCTCATTGAACATATGCTGATGCTTCTGGCTCCAAATCTCAGCAGTCACATTAAAATTATTGCACAGTGCTACAGGCAAAAACCAACAAGGAGTAGTTACAGCCTTTGCAACTGAAAAGTCAAATTATTTCTAGAAAGAAAATTTAAAAATACTTAAAACTTGTATACCTTTTTTCATATCCCTTCCTTGGCTTGACAGGAAATTACATCAACAGACTTGAAAGTCATCTTACAAATACTCTACAGAGACATTCTTCAAACAGGACTCTTTTAACCCAGACCTTCTCAATTATGTATTAATTTACATATCAGTGATGCCTTCTTCAACTAATTATCAGTTAATTTCTATTCAACATCACTGCCTGGGAATCTGTTCAGAACATAACGACCTTAAAATACTTATGAACACAAAATGACTTTAAACATAACCCACTCTATTAGAGAGCTTCCCAGCCTAGCTGGCATCTCAGACATTTATAGCAAAGTTCCATGATTTCTTCCTCATATCTGAACTTTCCATGCTGCTAACCACCTCTTAGCCAATAGTGAGCTGTAGCATAAATTTGAGGTTCCCACTGTGAGTCATATTACCTAAGCAGGATTACTTCTTGGCAGCTCTTGCCCTGTTTCATGCTGTGTACCAAGTAACTGCAAGTGATCCCCATAAACCTCCACCTACCAGACCCATTAACCTTAGATTTTTCTTCTATTCTCAAAACAAAGCTAAAAATCTCTATCTCCTACTGTGGGTTTTATAAGCACTGTGTGCAGCAAATGATCTCTTCCTTGCTTTTTTGTGCCTTTTGTCACCAAACTGTACAGCAACTCCATGTTACATAAATTCAGCCTTAAAAGAGGTCAAATCAATGAAGCAAAATTATAAAATGATTACAGACCACTCATTATGCCTTCACTTAGACTGCATGGATCTTTTGTTTCTCAGAGGACAAGGACAGGCCATACATTCTTCCCCCAAAATACTTTGAAGGCAGCCCTCGATTATTCTGAAAAAAAAAAAAGCAGATTAGATGTATTTCAATAAATAGCACTAATTAGCAGGCTCTTATCACTTGCTCTCCTCCACACTTTCATTTCCCAACTAGGACCCTAGTATACCCAGATCAAGAGCCCTCTATTTTTAAACCTCCTGAGCAACGTCACCTACTGTCTACTGAGGTTCCTTTCAGTGTCAGAGAGAGCAGCATGGTCTGGCAGACATGGTGCAGTATTCCAGAATGGTGTCTGAGAGAGAAGCTGCAGGGTTGCAGTTGAATCACTCATTGGATGTCTGTATGAAACATGTGGGATGGATATTGGAGACTCAGATCAATATCCTATAGTATGTAGTATAAATATACTATGTATATTTACTATGTACTATATATATGTATATATTTACTATGTACTATGATACTATAAATATTTAATGTAGAATCAGGAATCAGTTTGTGTGGAAAAGACCTTCAAGTTCATCAAGTCCAGCTGTTAAATTAACACTGCTAAGTCATTAATAAAGCATGTCACTAAGCACCACATCTCAACAACTTTTAAATACCTCCAGGGATGGGGACTCCATCACTCTTATGGGCAGTTTGTTCCAATGTTTGACAACTCATCCAGTGAAGAAATTTTTCCACATGTTTAACCTACATCTCCCCTGGTACAGCTTCAGGGCATTTCCTCTTGGCCTATTGTTTGTTCCTTGTAAGAAAACACTGATCCCCCACCTCACTACAATCTGCTCTCAGGTAATTCCTCTATGAATTGTAGAAAGCAAGAAGGTCACCCCTNTTTCACAGCCTATAATATAATTTTCTCTATTAAAATATTCCAATTAGCTTTAAACCAGCACAACGACCCCCAGTTCCTTCAACCACTCCTCAAAAGACTTTTGCTCTAGACCTTTCACCAGCTTTCTTGCCTCAGTAATGAAGTTGTATGTATTGTGTATTACATATTCCTTTACTGCCACTTAAGAGTACTGTCTGGTCTCCATCTTTTCTCAAGAAATGCATGGATGGATCTCAAACCTTTTGTCATCCACTAGCCCTGCACGGATATCTGGATACCTGTGAGCATCTGGAATAGTAATGAGAGGACTAACTGAGGAGAACTGAAGCAAGCCCCTTGTGACAAAGTCCTGTGCTCACCTCAGTACACCCATACATGCTGAGCTGAATCACTCTGAATTGCATAGACAGCAAGGAGCAGCTCTCCACAGACTTTAACAGAAACATTGCAGCCTGCTTACAGACCTGCATGAGGGTGCCCACATACTGACATCTTGCTCTGCAAATTGACTCTCATCCAGAGAGCCAAAGGAGAGAGGTAATGAATGTGTCTCAGAACGTTAAGATTATGTCACCAGCAGAGGTTATAACTGGGCCAGTTTTACAGTGGTGTCGTTTTACCGAGCCTTAATTCCACATAAAAGCACCTAATCAAAAAATATGGAATGTCACCCATAGACATAATGGCTTTACTACCAGGCACTGCTCTTTGCCTTCCCAGACAAAAGCTGGGGATGACTCCAGCTAAATATTTAAAAGGAATTCCTCAGATGTATATTTCATTAGCTGCATAATTTCACTCCCTACTTCTGAATTTGGAATTTTGCCTTGACACAGTAAGCTCTCAATCGCTGCTACACTGCATTCCCCTGCATTCACAGAACTGCTCTCTTCTCAGGAGAACTCATTTCCCAACAACACCAATTACTGTCACCTCCTTTTACTTGACACTAATGGCAAGACAAGCAGAACTAGCTATACTTAGGCCTGACAGGCTGATATGCAACTGATTTAACAGCTGCATTGATGTTTACTGTTCAGTGCGCTAGTACAAAAATACAAAAACAAAAACAACTCCACAACAGCTAAGAGCTTTTAGTTCAGGGGAAAAGCTTTTATTGACTATTTTAGTCTAAGATGAAAATACTCACCGGAAATTATGCAGTATAAGCAGCATCCCTCATGTGTGCACTTCATCAGTAGGGCTAGTTTGGGTTTGGGTTTCCTTTCTTTCTGGATTATACTAACCCAGAGGAAACTGATAAACCCAAAGTAAGTTACTCCAATCAGGTTATTCCTGTAGGGAAGGCAAGTGAAGAGCTACCAAACATATTAAAGTCTTTAATAATTAAAAAGACCATTGTTAGTTGTTGTTATCTTCTGCCTAGTATTGTGAAGGAAAGAAGTAAGGACTACTGATCAGATAATATCTATACAGGAGTTTACATTGCGTAGAGTCCTAAGGGTGGACTAACCTCATCCTGTTGACCACCAAAAGATCAGCATGCTTCAGGACTTGAGATAATCTGTGTATAAAACCAGATTCAGAGTTTTTACAGTCCAAATGAGACTTGCCATGACTCGGCTCTATGGTTCTGCTCAGACACATCCTCAACCTCTGTCTCTCAATTAATCAAGACTTTAACTGCATATATGCCACACCAATTTAGTACCTTCAAGCAATGTCATGGGAGTAATGTCCAGGGTTAGGCATTAGGAGAACGCTCTGATTTTAATTAGATTAATAAAGTTCATTATCCATAGCCAGCCTTTATTTACTTAAAGCATACACAGCGTAGGAAGTCAATGTGACCTCATGGAGGAAGAAAGCTCCACGAATCTGGTGTACCTGGTGGGTTTGCTCCTAATTCTCATCCTAATGTAAGGCTGCCATCTTCACCTTTGACATCCTTTATCTTCTCATCTCATTTCAGATACTTTAGTGCTAAAACAAGAAATGTCTTTATTAAAGTTATTTTTTTCCTAGGTTGCAATATCTATATAGTACTGACATGTAAATACCAGCTTATGATTGCATACCACAACAGGGGTTTTTCCACTTGGTTGTCTGGTTCTCATAGGTATTTAGACATGAACTTCCTGTATAACTACCTAGAATCCATTAAATCCAAAAAGAAACTCACTGTTGTAGGAAATTAAGGTTGTAATTGAGCTTCTTCTAGGGCACTTTACGTGGGTTTGCTCTCCAATAATGTCTAAGGCTTGCAGATTGCACCTATCAGCATCATCAGTTGTGAGGCATGACTGCTTCTAGCTCTCTCAGTGGTGGCGCAGTTCAAAGTGATACCATCTGAAGTCCTACTGGGCATCAAAATCCATATATACTATCCATAAAGTGTTCTCTGGGTGCTCAGTAGCTAGCAGCATCTACAATATCGACATCTATGAATCATTTGCAATTTGAAAGAAATAGATACTTTGAAGCATTGTTTCTCTGACATATTTGCACTGTCTATTTTTCCCATAAGAAGATCTGCTCCCCAAAATATCCAGTTTCTCTCTTCTGATGCTAAGGAGAATCTCAGCTGAAGATATCTACCTTGCAGATGTCTCTAACTGGTCAGGCACCAGTCTGTATTTACAATTTGAATGTCCACGAAGTGATTCAGTCTGAAACATGAGACTTGATTCTAATAGCTCATCTTATGTGATTAGAACAAAACGTAAACCACATTGTTTGTGGCCAGGCAAAGGACATTCTTAAACATACTCTGTCAGTCTGCAGAGACTATGAGCATAACATATGAAAATAACATGCTTCTGGAGACCCATTGCTGCCTCTGTCCTATTAATATTGTGACTAGGTTTCTGAAAGGGAAAAGCTTATCAGAGACTCAGTTTCTGATTCTTTTTTTTTCAGTCTTAACTAATTCCAGCCCACTGAAAACATTTTTCATATATAGCTCTTCCATGTTTACAATCCCCCCCACAGCTGCACATCTATCTAACAGTGCATACAACTAAATGAACAAGGTTTTAATATTGGCAGGGAGAAGTACTATAAAAACAAACAAGATTATGTTACAGAAATTAAATCAGATTACATCTCAGCTACCAAAGCCAAGGGGTGAATGGAGAAATAGACTGCATTAATTACATAAGATGATGTTTAGACATGCATTCGTGTCTATAAAAAGGCTGATACCAGCCTTCTGCTGAGGTTATCATTGACTGAACCAATTACTAAGGCCAGAAGGCAAGGTATATTTTGAAAGGTTAAAAATCCAGCCCTTTGCTTTGCAAAGAAGAACTGCTGCCACAGTGTTTCTATATTGGAATATTTCCTTTAGAGCATCTTCAACTCCTTTAGTACAGTAAGGTTTGAACTGGGCTTTTAAAGTCAATACTGGCTCTGCACTGAAGCTAATAGACCTTTCTAGTACTTTCTAGATTTTGCAGCCTACTGAGAGAGAAGTTGTGATACACAGCACAGACAGGCTCTCTGACAGTCCTTTGTTACACATGAGTGCTGGGGTAAATTGGCAGAGGAATAAGAATTCCTAATCCTAAGAATCCTTATCTCTGCTTTCTCCTCACTCACCTCAATAAAGCAAGACATGTACATTCTGCATCATTTCCTGTCAGAATAAAAACACTGTGGACCTCCAGCCTCTCAGTGGCGAAGTGAACATAGATCTGAGAAAGGAAAATTGAAGCAGAAAGCACTTTTTTCCAGGAAAACTCCCTGTCAGCCTGAAAGTACATTTAGCTGCCTGTAGCATTTCCTTTTGACAGAGAAAAAAAAAAGTAATAATCATCTCCAGCTGTGACCTTAGCAATAAACACATTCCTATTGTCATTCTCAGGCCCCCAAAAAAAACCAGTTTCTCTGCTGGAAACAAAGAATCACTCAGGTGCCAAGCGTGAAAGCCTGCTATTTGTCAAAAAAAAAAAGCTGTGCTTTTATGGGAGTTCACAATCAGCCTAAGAAGTACATTTGCTTTCAAGCAGTGTGGGTACACCATTCTCAGCAGTCTTCATAGCATCTAAGTTATGTTGACTTCTTTCCAAACAGAGGAGACACAGAGTTTAAAATATTACTGTGTTCTTCCAATTCAATTTACCATCTCTTCCTTTATATGGCTCACCTGCTGTGCACCTAATTCTACTTCCAGTTACACAAGGGTAAATCATCACCATAAACTCCCTCCAAACCTGAGTTACACTGAAAAAGGAAAAAAAAAAAAAAAATAATAAGCTATACAAGTTCCTTTTGACATAAGGACTGCAAAATGGCACAAAATGTCTTAAGATATAAAGGGATTTCATGAAATCATTACAATACACAATTTTTGACTTCAGAAAAAAAAAAAGTATGGGTCTACTAAGCCCTGAAGGGGACTTACAGATAAGCTCATGGAAATTTATTAGGTGTTTCATTATTCATTCATTTAAATCTCGAAGAATAATAATCATTATTATAATAATGTTATTATGAGCCAGAATATCAACTTATTTTAGAGAACTGAGAATTGTCTGAAAGGGTAAGATTTATCTGAACAGAAGTTGAGTGTGGATGTCTGCACCTTGGTCATTTCAACTCTCTCAGAATCACTGGAGAGAAGCAAGGATTTACTGGGCATGATTAATCTCACATTGAAATAAATGTCTAAAAATATACAGATCATATGCTGAATACCCTGTTTCTCTGTATTGCTCATACAGCTACAACTCTGATGCTACATCTGAGTTACATTCATCAACAATGCAGATACCTTACTTTGCGTGAGATAGATAATCACAGGCCTAGATCGTAAGGTTATACTTTTATGAAGAGGAAAATAATTCATATTTTGATGTAAAATGCCCACCCTTTAGGTGCAGATAGCTCTATTTATTGTGTTCCTGTTCACTTCCATTATTCCCTCTTCCTGAAAGTTTTTAAAGAGTGATGGGAATGGACATAGATACCAAGCACATAGTGAAAATGAGTCAGAAAATTCTTTGCCAAGTCTGAGTTTCACCCATCTCTGCTTACTATGAAAATCATCTTATAAGGTATCACTCTTCCAGTGAACACAGAGAAAACTGCATCCCTTTGTGGGGAAAAAGTGCAGTTTCAGTGGATTTCTCCAGGTTGGAAGCTGGTTGGAAAGGAATTAATTGTGTGGAATCTACTTTGAACTGCATGCGGCTCCCTGATAGCTGTATTCTCGCATCCAAATATCATTTGAAATCTCCAAGTTAAATATTTTCCATGGTTTCTGGAGTTACCCTGAATTTTGTCCGTCTTTGCTAGTTGTTGAAAGTCCAGATGAGTACAAATGTTGTCTTTTTTTCCTTCTTATTCATGTGATCACTGCAGATTCCTGTCCTTTGCACTGCTTTTAACTACGAAAAGAAGCTTAAGAGCTCTTAAAGTATGCTGTAAAAAATCAGTATATGTTCTAGACTTCTTATTGCAGGAAAGGCAGGTTGGTTAAAAAAACAAAATTAAAAAAGGCCAGATTCCTGGAGCATATTTCAGAAAGATGCTTTATCCTTAGGATTCAAAGATGTTATATAATGGACTGATCAGATATTAGAATCATCGAATCAAACAGGTTGGAAGAGACCTCCAAGATCATCCAGGCCAACCTATCACCCAGCCTTATCCAATCAACTAGACAGACCATGGCACTAAGTGAAGAATTTCTTTACTGATGAGTAATCAGGCATTGGAACAGACTACCCAGGGAGGTGGTTCAGACACCATCCTTGGAGTGGTACAAAAAATGTGTAGACATAGAACTTTGGGACACAGTCTAGTGGGTGTGGTGGTGTCAGGTTGATGGTTGAACTTGTTGATCTTAGAGGTGTTTTCCAACTGTGGCTATTTCAGTTAGATTCCTACCTCAGACATAAAAAAAATCAGAACAGAGAAACTTAGAAGTGGAAGCTCTGAGGTGAACATTCTAGGGATAGGCCATATAATGGCAACAATGGATAAGTTAATATAATTTCATTGGAGCATCAAGAGCTTGATGTCTGGAAGCACAGCTTGTACCTTCCCCTTGCTGCTTCCACTGCTTTGCCTGCGCCTGCTGCTGTCTTCCCCTTGCGACTGTTTTGGCTGCTGCTGCTGCTGCTTTTGCTGCTTCACTGCCGCTTGACCCCTTCCCCATCTTCCTTCAGGTTATTATATTCCTGTAGTAGTTATATTCTCCCTATACTGTTACATTCAGTTTAAACTATAAGAAATACAGTTTCTCATTTTTTTTCCTGACTTCACAAAAAAAATCTGTGTTGTGGTGAGTTTATTCTACCAGAGGAGGGATTCACCCTAACCTATTACACCAACCCTAACGATTCTGCAATTCTGTGTCTGCTGGATTATACTGAGTTTCGAGTTTAAGGCATAAAGCCAGTGAAGACCAGCATTAGCATATCTCTCCCCACATAAACACTGCCAGAATCTTTCTTATTTCTAACAAAAGAGGTAGGGTAAGGAACGGGAGGACTCAAAAAGTCCTGAGACTATTTCTTCGGCATCTAAAACTGATTCGGTAAAACTGCAGTAACATCTCAATCTTCATATAAATCAGCTCTTTTCCCATGCCCTGCTGCCCCAACGAGATTTTCTGCATCAAGAAGTGAAGGCAAAGTGTAACAACACCTGGCTCTATATTCTGTACACTTGATAAGAAAGATGACAGGTGGTCTAGACCTTTCCTACTAACCTTCCTTCCTCCTTCCCTAAACTAACCCTGTTCATCGCATGCAGTTAATTATCTTTTCTGAGATGCTCTTTAATTCCAGCGGAGGATAAAAGAGCTGGCTGTAATGCTGTGGCACGTCCCCAGAAAGGCAGGCAGAGAAAAGTGAGAGAGGGAAAGAGATTTCATTTCCTCAATAATTCCAGCTCCATAGTGGGTGACAAATATCTCAGTCAATTCTCGGCTGGCAGCAGAGAGGATTATTATAAACAGGTTCTGCGAGGCATCATTTTTATGCACACGCACTCATCCAAATTAACTAATAATTTTGTTGATACTGGAATTAAATAATAATGTGGGGATATCAGGCACCAATCACTTCCAACAACAATAAATACCAAGCTGTTATCATATTCATCACTAGAATTAGCCCTGCAAAGAAACAGCAGAACTGAGGGTCTGGTATGAACTGCTATTTCTCTGCTGAAATCAGCAGCACTGGATTAATTTTCTCCTGGGGGGTGTGTGTGGGTGGATTGGACCCATTACGGTTTTATATTTCTCCACACTGCATTGTTTTTAAACATTACATTGGTGTCTACCTTTTGCAGATATGCATTGCAGAAACTGATCATTATAATGGAAAAAGACTGTGAACTCATTTTCTTTTTGCAGTGTTTCAGTTATTTTTTTAATATAAATCACTAAAAAAAAAAGGAACCTGCTGGAGACAGATAGGGGTGCAAAGCAGAATATGGTTTTTCAAGGAAAGATACCACATGCCAGTTATTCTCTCTTATCATAGAATTATAGAATCACTTTGGCTGGAGAAGACCTTTAAGTTCATTGAGTTCGATCATCAAATGCACCCGCACATTATAGGAAAAAAAATTCCCCTGCGATGCTCAGTTCAGCTACGAAGCATGAAATAGCTCATGCAGAGACCTCCACTATAAAACAAACTGTTAAGGAGCAGAGGAATTCTTTTCCCTTAAGGATGCAGTTTCAGGTTCTAATTATCCCAATTTGGAAGTCAACCAGTTGTTGTAATGGCCCATATGCATAACAAAAGCCCGTAAAAAACATGAATGCATAACTGAACTCTTTAATGTGGATGTTTGGCCTTTTTCTAAGTGCTAAAGTAAAGGACTTTTGCTTAAAATTATTTCAGTGAGTTTAAGTTATGATGCAGTTCATTACATGTGCAATACAGCTGACAGTGCTTCTGATCAGTAACCTCTGCTCAGTTGATGATACAATAATTTTAATTGGGTCATTAATTTGAACCTTCAGTTGGTACATTGTAAGTCAAATTTTCCCTGTCTGACTCAGGTGCACAGCCTTACTAAACTGAAAGCAACAGTTTCTGTGAGCAGAGGAAGGGAAATTTCTTCTGTTAATTCAGTGAAAAATAGGAGCTCCTAGACACCCAGGTACTGCCTGCTGCAGCTGAGATCAGGTTCGATCAGCTCTTGATCCTATTTGCCACCACTGTCTCTGCTTTGTGACCCAAAAGGGAACATGTTGCTACTCCAGGCCAACCCCTGCAAAAGCACAAAATTCCATCTGACAACTCCTTTTCCCCATCCAGTAATTTATCTCAAACTGGTCTTGATTCAAAGATGCTCACAATGAAGACTTTCTAATGATCTGTGTCACCCTGTTTTACAATGTGTTCTTGTTTCTCATTGGATTTGTCTAGCTTTAATTTCCTCTTGGTGCCTTCTGTTTTCCCATTTTTCATGAAACTGTAAGGCTGCCAGAATCAGAAATTATGTCCTCTATAGGTAGTTAGATGTTGGGCACAAAGGGATAAGTATGGTTCAATATATAGTTCCTTTTCTTTTATGTTTTAAAAAGTTATTCATGTATAAAATTTTATGGTGTAGATTGCTGGTCCTTCTCATTATCATTCCATGCTATAATCAGCTACAAAAAACTTTCAGATAGTTCAGAACACCCATGAATTAATACTACCAGCCCACTCTCTTTTATTTGACATCCTGAGCAGCCAAACTGTTGAGTCTGCTCTGAAATTAGTTATGCAAATCACGCATCGATTTCATAAGTAAGGAGATAGATTTGTGCATATGCACCATATTGATGGAGAGCAGCAGAAGTTGTTATCCACACTGAGTGTCTTTTCACATTGATATTTGGAGCTATTAACTCAGCTGCTCAAACTCTAAAACCTAACTGACACAATGTGGTGTCTGGGCTAATTAACCCTGTTTCTTTGTGGGGCTAATTAGCTTGAGTGCTGTAGTGTAGTGGTAGAGCTACTGTATAAGTGGTTCTGACTCTATCTTTTTTACCTCCCATTTAGAGATTTCTATACCTTTCTTTCATCCACGATGTACACACACATGTAAACACAAAGACTATCCCACAACGAAAGACCCCAGGCAGAAATCTTGTTTTATAACTCTCACTACAAGAGGGACATTGAGGTGCTAGAGCATGT
Source organism: Ramphastos sulfuratus (assembly GCA_013399055.1). Taxonomy (NCBI): domain Eukaryota; kingdom Metazoa; phylum Chordata; class Aves; order Piciformes; family Ramphastidae; genus Ramphastos; species Ramphastos sulfuratus. Next base: position 134,904 of record WBNM01003793.1, read on the forward strand.
CCAAGGAAGGACAACAAAGCTGGTAAAAGGTCTAAAGCACAAGGGTTGGACTTGATGGGTTTTAAAGGTCTCTTCCAACCAAAAGAGTTCTAGGATTAAAAAAAAGACATCATCCATAGCCATTAACGAGGGTACCAGAGACTGCTCACTCACCCTGTCTCAATGAACAAGGACAGTTTTCTATGTCTAGATCCCAAACTCTCATGTCCAAACCAGTGGCAACACCAGATTCCTTCAGGGGAAAAAAAAAAAAAAAAAGTCAGGTCATGCAATCAGAAGGAAAACAACTGGCAGAAGTTCTGGAAAGTGAGTTTTGAATTTGGGGCATTAATTTCAGTCATGGCTAATTACCTGAAGACCATCACTAATAGTTACTTTGATATGGCTTCCTCTGTTCTTCATTCTAGTATATTAGAAGGACGAAAGAGTGGGAGAGCAGTTTTAGGAAGAGCAACGGAAGAGTAATAGCATCATACTCCTGGAAGGTCTACATTGCTTGGTGGAGAGCATAAGAAGAATGTGGAGGAGATTCTCAAGGGCCAAATTTACTTCAGACAGACAATCCTCCTGGCTACCTTCTACAGTCAAGAGAGAATTTTTCCCCCCAAGAAAAATGAAGGAGCTGAAAGAAGCTTCTGCTTTGAATCAGGTTCTAGGGAGCCTATCTTTGTTGAAGATGTATGAAGCTGTAGAACTGAAAATCTCTGCGCTAGATATCCTCCTTGTGGAAAAAAACAGCCCACAATACAAAGAAATATAATACAGATCTCACTGGAAACAGGAATCACAAGCACCGCATCACCACCCAAGGCCTTAGCTAGCTGAAGGTACTAAGTTTAGGAGTTGTGTCATGCAGCAGACATGGGATTTGGACTCATCAACTTCATGATCCTGACATAATCCAACAGAGTTATCTGTCGGTAATCAAGTGCAGCTTGATCTGTCTTAAAGAAAAAGAGTTGTAGACTGTCTTCAGTCACTATAGATGGCTCTGAACCTTGCCTTTAAACTCAGACTCACCTAGGAGAAGACTCCTAATAAATAAGGCCATATTAAACAACAGGGAAATAAAGGAGCATTGAGAAAATGAATCATTGCTTACGTGGAAGACTCCAGCTCTCCAAGCATTCAACACACTAGCCACTGGCATTGCAAGCTTCAAAGCTTCAGGTGATCTGTCGGGATGGTACATTAGTCCAAAGAAGCCTTGCAAAACACCTGACATTCATCTGTCACTCAGAAGTGACAGCAACTTTGACAGAATTTTTTTCACACCTCCAGAGCTACATGCTTTTCAGTTGCTTTCAAGGTTCGGGATTCTGTTGAAGGATGTATTGAAGGGTGCATTTGTCTGGCAAACAGCAATGATCTGCCACGAATGTGTTTGGTTTTGAGAAGCTACCAATATCATACTGACACTAGACTAAAAGAAGTCTCCTGACAAGGCTTGGAATCACAAGGCCACGGTTTCCATGAAACACTTAACACTTGGATAAAAGCAGAAGTTTCATAAAGCAAAGGGCCAAACACTTGAAGTAGTTGGAGTTGTCATGTCTGCCTAAGAGTTTGTTTCTCAGTAGATGCTCTTTAGGGTACATTTGATTTGCAAGAAAAGTTTTAATTGCTGTTTGGAGAGGAATTCAGAATTATTTGCTCAATGATTTGCTGGAATGAGTCATGTCCGACAGGAAACAAGGCAGTGATAAACTCAAATGAGGCTGTGGGAGGCAACACGCTGGAAATTCATTATAACCATCATTTTTTTACTGACTTGTTTGAAGCATAATAGAACTCAGGTTTTTTGCAATGAGTTTCCAGTGAAGGACAGAGAAGAATCAAAGAAGGACATGCTTTCAGACAGTGTCCTCTTCTCTAGGTAGAAAACCTGGAGAGTCATTTTTAAATGAGTCACGTTGTTATGTTTGAAAGGACCAGGAAGAATCCAGCTCCACAGCCATCTTTTGACAGATAACCAGGAGTCCTAGTATGTAGTTCCTTTCACACAGGTGAACACTTTCAGTGGGTTCAACTTGGCTGGATGCCTGTCGTGGAGGCAGGAAATTAATGTGGCCAAGTTGGGAATTATAAAAATAGAATTATTTTATTTTCCTGAAAGCCCTGCCCCCAAACTATATACAAAAATATTTCAGATTTATGTGAAATGTGTACATTTGATTCGTGTCAGCACAGGACGATTTTGAGCCTCAAGGACGGAATGGATGGAATGTGACCTGTCTTTTGCATGCCTTGTGTAACCTAAAGTTAAGCACAAGACCTTGAGATAACAGAAGTTGGGGCTAAGCTGATGTATGTAGCCCACAGATCTTGATACACCAGTTGGTGCCAGCCTGCTGCTAATTGCAACAGTGTTAGTTAAGAAAACGGTTAAAGCACATGAGCGAAGCCAAAGTTCATCCAAAGGATGAGCTGAGGAAGACTATGAACTTCATCCATGACCACCAAATGAGGGCAGAAAAGACCCCTGGAGAAAGAAAAAGCATGCGCATGGGAGACCACACTTATTTCAATAACTTATTTGTTTAAGCCCACCTTTTCTTAGAATAGGTATGAATATGTATTAGTATAGGAAATATAAATCAAAAGTAGAACCATGTTAGTGTGCGTCGTTGGTGGAGCAGAGAATCCCCCACGCACCCAGTGCTGCACTGTTTGCTTGCTTTTATTCACTTAATAAACTAAGTTCTGTTACAATCTCGTTCAGAACTCAGTCATTTATCACAATTTATTTAGAGGTTCTAATTTGATTGGGAATTCTTCAACAGGATGTTATGGACAAATTTAGAGATTTAGGAAGTCAGGAAATGCAAAAGGCTAAGCTATAAACACAGCTTCACCCCACTATCAGGCTGAGCAGAGAATTAAGGGACCAGCAGGCTTTACTCTAGAAGGTGAGATAGATACTGGGCGATGATCTGTTGCTGGATTTCTCTGCTGCTCGGCTGCCTTCTGACGCTGCAAGCAATATCCAATAGCCTGGATCCAGGCGGCATCAGCCCAAGGCGGGTGACAAAGCCACCAGAGTCAGGAGTGTCTCGAAACACAGCTGCCACAAGACAGGGAATCGTGGGAGTGACGCTGCCTCGGCAGGGCAGGGGAGAGCCAAACTGCTCGGGTCTGCCCAGTGAGAAACAGCAGTCAGGAAATTGGCTGTAGTGAGGTCCGAGAGCAGCTGGGTCCGGGTGTTGCCGGCAGAGCTCTCTGAAGGATCCCAGGACCTGCCAAACTTGCAAATTTGCACAGAGCGGTGCAAGAGCGGGGAGAGGCATCCATTGCATCTGTGCAAAACCGAGAGCCGTGCAAAAAGTTAGGAGCCACACAAAAGCGAGGACGGTCCAAAACGGGAGCTCAGTCAAGGCAGGGGGCTCTTAAGGCCCAAGCAGTTTTTGCACCGCCTTCTCCCCATTCAAACCCACAGGGAAAGGGAGAAGGAAGGAATTTGGTGTGCACTGGAACAATGCTTCATACCCATCAAGCTGCTCCATCACTCCTCAGCAGGATGGGAAAAGTTAAAAACAAAACAAAACAAAACAAACTTGGAGTTTGCTGAGTTCTGTGCCACTAGCAAGAAACATGCTGATGACATCCTGGTGTTTTTGCTACTTCTGTCTCTCCAACATTCCTCCCTTATCAGAAGGCTCGGGTGGACAAGCACTTGGGAATGAACATACTCATAGAGGTCGACCCTTTATATCCTGCTGAGAAGGGGACTGACTGGTTTCATGGGCATCTCTTATCCAGCCAGTCAAGCTAAAATAGTATTATCGGCATTTGCTACGGTTTTATTTCCACTAGGTTGAAATACAGCTCAAGTAATCTTTATTCTATGATTCTGCAACCTTGTCCCTGATAAAGGAAGGCAGGATTGTGTGTCAGTTTAAAAAGTGTGTACAGGATATGATTCATATAACACATTTCATGCATCTCCTTCGAGTTTAGAGCAGCAATTACAAACTAGATGTCAATTACTTGACCATGAATGGAAGGCAAAGAATTCAGCTGGAAAAAGGAACACCTACATCCTTCAGGAAGCTTCAATTCCATGAACAAAAAATAGTAAAATCACCAAAAATGAAGCAATAAACAAAAAGCTGGAAACTTGAATGCAGACTCCAAGGAGGATTACTCAGGTGACAAATACATAGGGTCAGATCTAAAAATCCACCTTGGAAGGCATCACGAGCCTGGCTTAAGATGTCTGGTGTGGTGGGGTACTGTCAGCCAAAGTTCTTTCTGCTCCCACAGTACAAACTGCGATGTAGAATGGCGGCTCACTGAGCCCAGCAGAATTACTACAAGACAGGACACTGTGTCAGGTAAAATTAGTTTTGTCCACTTATGTTCCAAAATTTTCCCAATTAAAACCCAATATCCATTAAAATATACCCTGGCTCTTTCTCTGTAGGTGGCAGCAGGCAGGTGCCACTTTCCGGAACAGCAGCTGCTCTGCACCTGGCACCAGCATGCCTGTCCCCATGGAATTACAGCATGAACCAACTTGAGGGCTCTGCAGGACCACTTGTAGGCCTCCCCCATCACAGGAACCTCAAGAGTGACCTGTGGTGGGCCCAGTAACAACTTCTGACTCAGCACAGATGCTGTCTGGCTACAGTGGGGATTCCCTGCATGCCACTGGTTGGTACCTGCAGGCACTGGGAGGAACAAATGACCGCCCACACACAACCCACGCACCCCCTGCCCCCGCAGCTGGTAGAGACTCTCTTTGTCAGGTCTTGACCAAAGCATGGAAAGGAGTTGGGGCTGAAGTCACACCAACCTCTCCCTGACCAA
>WBNM01003794.1:689-31213 GCA_013399055.1 Ramphastos sulfuratus
GTGCATGTAGATATTCACAGGCACTTACATAGCACATCCCTGTGGAGAAGGGCTTGGTGCTGGTGAATGAGAAGCTGGACAGGAGCTAGCACTGTGCACTGGCACATAAGTCCTAACCTGTGTCCTGGGCTGATCCCCAGCAGCATGAGCAGAAGGTGGAGAGAGGATTCTGCCCCTCTGCTCTGCTGAGACCTCCCCCACAGTGCTGGGTCCAGCTCTGGAGTCCTCAGCAGAGCACAGCCAGGGACTTTTTGGAGAGCACAGCAATGATGGGAGGGCTCAAAGCCCTCTGCAGTGAGGACGGGTTGAGAGTTGGAGCTGTTCAGCCTGGAGAAGAGAAGGCTCTGAGAAGACCTTCTGGTGGCCTTTCAGTACTTAAAGGGGGCTTATGAGAAAGATGGAAAGGCTTTTTACCAAGGGGAAAGAGAGACAGGGCAAGGGAAAACAGTTTTAAACTACCCTAGCCTGTAGCCAGCTAATGGACTGACTGTGGAGAAGCATTTTCAACTAACAAGCAAAAGCTTTTCAACCTTTGGGCAGCACTGGCCTGGACTTCAGGGTACTGTGTACCCATGGGATTACACTGGGCCCCAGAGTGATTCTGCACCTAAGAATGCTGCTTTTCCTGAACTCTTTTCCAAGGTAGCCAGCTCCTGCCTTGTTCAGCTGTTTGTGGCTCTAGAAGACAGGAAAGAAGAGCCATATCTTCTGGTAGGAGTAAGATACAGCACCCCAAGGCACCTGCAAGGAAGGACCAATACAGAGCAAGAGAGGGCTTCTGGTTTGTATCATTTATTCATCCATGCCATATACAGATGGCAACAAAAGGCAGGGGAACTCTTTGGTTTCCTGTTAACATGAAAAATCTCTTCTGGATCTCATTCTATCCTATTTCACCCTGGAGCTCAACAGGACAAAACATTTCTCATATCTATGGTACATATTGTATATCAAAGACCACACATCTCAGAGAGAGCTTCCCAGCATAGCTGTGGGAGGAAGGAAAACATCTCTGTGCAAACAGCATCCCTGCCTCTGCCTCGATGGGAAGAAAAGAGCTACCTGAGGCAACGGGGGGCAGTGCCCCAAGCCACCAGCTCCAGACCATCCTCTTCCCTTCCATTTGGATCATGCAAGGGATTTGTCACCTTTAGCACTAGGAAAGCTACAAAAGCACCAAGCTTTTGTGCAACCAAGTCCTGAATTGCATTCAGCAACGCAAGCAGGAAGAAATGTGGAGTAGAGAAGATAATTTTATACTGTGCTGAGCGTGGCCCACAAATTACAAGAGGAAGAACTGCACAGAGAACAATTCATCTCCCAGCTTCCAATTAGAGGTGTGGGGAGAATGTATTTGGGAGAATTTGAAATGCAGAGCAGCTGTGGCATGATTGTATTTTAACATGATAAATATTTTCAGATCAAAGTGTAATTAGTAGTGAAAGTGCCATGTAGCTTTACTAGGTATGGTTGTTAGCGTGGCTGGCACAACTCTTTAAGGAGATGCCTGCAGTGCAGAGTCCTCTACTACATACATCACAACCAAAACCACAGCACTTAGACATATATAGAAAATGTACACAGAGACAACATTGCCAAACAGCCTTTTGGGACAGTTTAAAAGAATATCATTAATTTTTACTGTATACTTATACCTCTGGCTCACTTCCAGCACTGGTTTTCTGTAAAAAAATCATTTCAAGTCTAGAATTATGCTATTTGCTTGCAGCAACATCACAGGAACAGTAGTGAGCCATATGTTGCTACTTAGCAACTTAGTCTGTAAGTCCCAGAGCATGTACTGATTTGAAAATTGAACAGAAATGATAATTGTTGAGGGATGCTGTGAGGCAACTCGTCTTGGATTACCAAGCTATGCAGATGTTTGATGTTACATAGCAAAAGGAACAAAACTGTATTTTTCCTGTCCAATGGCTGAGCTTTTATTTATGTGAGCCTAAAGGGTATAAATTGATTAAAACACTTCAAATAACACAAGGTGATTTTTTTTTTTTTATGGAGTTGAACATTTTGCAGTAAACAGAAAAGAACTGCAGCATGTGTCAGTGTGCATCAGCACCCCAGAAACCCTGCCTCTGTAGTCAGGTATTCCTGAACAATCCTCATCTCCTCACTGGAAGTGTTGCCAAGTCCTGAAACAGGCTGCCCAGGGCAGTGGTGGAGACCTTATCCCTGGCAAGGTTTCAAAGCCATGGAGATGTGGTGTTGAGGGCCATGGTTAGTGGTGATCTGACAGTGCTGGGCTAGTATGGTTGGACTTGATAAGCTGAAAGGTCTCTTCCAATCAAAATGATTCTGTCATTCTGAGACAGCCTAATGGAAACCCCTGGACCTAGTGTGTTGCATACCAGGACTTGACCTGCCAACCTGTCTGCCAAGTAACCTGTGTCAGAATCTGAGATTAGGAAAGGATGCCTGTGTCTGACAGACAGCATGATCACAGCTTGGATCCAAGTTTTTGGTAGGGTTGTGCATCTCCTGAGATTCCTATTTCAGTTAACAGATGTGCATCCATCAAGGAAAAGGGAAAAATGAGATTACTCCTAATATTGACAGGATTCAAAACCTCATCTCTGGTCTTAAAAGACAACAGCCAAGTTACAGAGGGTGGGAAGGAGCTTGCACTTCTCTTGCTGAGGTCATCTTGAGGTTTCCAACTGAAATGTTTCCATGCAACACAAGGCTCATGGGAATAGCAATGAAAATGGACCCAGAAGAAAAGAGATGATGAAGTGAGTAGGCTTTCCTCAGAATGCTTTCTCATCTTTTCCTGCAGAACTGTATTTTTTACATCCCATAACAGCTGGGAGGAAAATGAACAAACAGTCCTGGAAACGGGGATCAGAAAAACACAGTCACATCCTTTCCTCTTTTTTCTCCTTCCACAATAAGCCTACACAACTGTACAAGCTTTGTTTTCAGAGCAGTGAATGCCAGATTCTTTCCAAGGCTGATGGCTTCTGTCAAAGAGGCACAGGAGGCTGCTTGACCAGCATGCATTTGGTAATGTTGTGCCTGACAGCTGAGCTACCTCTTGCCACATGGATCCCAGAGAGGGCAGATTTCTGATACCCACCTCTGAGGTCTGAACTTCACCTGGGGAGTCTGAAACCCAAAAGCTCAGCTTTGCCACAGGGAGATTTTAAGTTTGTAAGACCTTTCTTGGTTCCAGCCCTTAATAAGCATTCACAGGATCATTTTGGTTGGAAGAGACCTTTCAGGTCATGAGGTTCAACAAGACCAAGGGCAAGGTCTTGCAGCTGGGTCAAGGCAATCCCAAGCACCAATCCAGGCTGGGCAGTGTCTGGCTGGAGAGCAGCCCTGAGGAGAGAGACTTGGGAATGCTGGTGGAGGAGAAGCTCAACATGAGCCAGCAGTGTGCACTTGCAGCCCAGAGAGCAACCAGAGCCTGGGCTGCAGCAGAAGCAGTGTGGGCAGAGGGTGAGGGAGGTGATCCTGCCCCTCNCAAAAATCATTTGCACTTAAAAATATCTAGGCCTGGATCTTTAAAAAGTACTCTGAGTACATTACTTTCACCAAAACCAGTGTTAGCTACATAAATATCTTTGAGATTCTGGGCCTTGTTAGCACATGTAGAAACCCCATAAAAGATTAAAAACTTATACTCTTAATTTTTCAATATGCCCCTTAAATTATTTAAGCTACATGCATACACAGTACCAAAATATCAACAGAAGAAAAATAATTCTGATGCATAATGTGGGCTTGCAATTCTTTATTCAAAACTATTTAAGACAGACATAATGGCTCTCTGAAAGGTAGCAGCTGCCTTATAACAGCAATCATTCACTGAGTTTGTACTTCTACTCTTTCCAACAAATTCAATTAGCCCTTGCACTTCAAAACCCTTAAGGCATAAATGAGATGATACGAGGCTGCTTTAATCTAATAGTAATACTAAAACTTGTCAGCACAGTTTTTGGATTAATGGTTAGAGGAAAATTAATAATATAATTTTTCATTTTTTAATCAAACAGTTCCATTCTAAACTACCTCTGGATCTTGGAGGGTTCTTAGCCGAATAAGTTCAATCACACACAAATCCTGAGCAAGAAGTGCAGTTGCTCTCTGCAGGTATTTCAGAACAACTTGAGCAGAAGGCTGGGAAGGAGAATGGTAGAACATTTCAAAGGCTGTCTCACACCACCTCCTGCCTTCCTGCCCTCAAGTGAACCTGGGGACCTGCAGGACCCTGCTCTGTGAGGACATTTAAGCTCTGAATGGACTGGCACTCTCCAAAGCTGTTGATTCCTAAATTACACCCTGCCCATCTACACACATTGCCCATGCACCCAAGCTTCTTTCCCACCTCATAAGAGCTTTTCACTTCATCCTACTGCTCCTGTCAGAAAGAAGTATACCAGATAAGCTACTGCTGAGCCTGAGATACTGCATGACCTAGACCACAAGTCTGATTATTCAGGGCAATTTCTGATGCAATCTAACTGACCTGCACCACTGCCACCATCATTTATTAATATGGAATTAAATTGACTGAAGCATGGAAGTACATGAAAGTTTCTCCCCTGTACACAGATGTAGCTACAGGAAGAAAAAACCCAAACCCCAACCAAATTCCAAACTACTTTTGCTTTTTAAAGACCATTTAAACCCCTTCTTAGAAATCTTAGAATTAAATTGACTGAAGCATGGAAGCACACAAAAGTTTCTCCCCTATACACAGATGTAGCTACATGAAGAAAAAAAAAAAAACACCAAAACCCAGCCAAATTGAAAAGTATTTTTGCTTTTTAAAGAGCATTTAACCCCTTCCTTAGAAATCTTAAAGAGTTAAATTGACTGAAGCATGGAAGTACATGAAAGTTTCTCCCCTGTACACAGATGTAGCTACAGGAAGATAAAAACCAAAACCCAGCCAAATTCAAAAGTATTTTTTGCTTTTTAAGGAGCATTCAACCCCCTTCTTAGAAAACTCAGGGTTTCAGAAGAAAGGTGGAGGATTTTTCAATGTACAACTGATACCATAATTTAGTGTGCAGGGCTCTCTGAAAGGGAAAGGGCTCAAAGTTACCTGTAAAGTATCCACATCAAACTTCTTTGGGCTGCAAGTTAAGAGGATGAAGTCATTGCCTTCACCCCTCTGCTAATGGTGTAACACTGACAACATTCCTCAGCAACACCGAGTGGAAAAAGCAATTCCTCAACCACAACTGGCCTAGGAGTGCTAATTAAGGCTATTTGTGACATGAGTAGCTTGTAATGATTAACTTGTCTGCAGTCAGATAAACAAATAAGCTGCACCTGTAAAGACTTTATTTCCTGAAGGTAAACCAACTGTTTAGGAAAGATCATGCTGGCAAAACAGCTGCTTGCATTCTGGAGAGGAAACAAGGTAGCACCTTCCAACGCACGCCGGCTCTGGTGTTTTATCAGCTCGCTCTCATTAACTGGAAACAAGGCTTAAATGCTTTGTTTATAAATTTTGATTATTCCTGATTGCAGCAGTTACTGATAGTGCCACTCATTTGCAACGCGACTCTTTGAATTTGTTTAATTACAATTTGAAACAAGGCAGAGAAGATTAATTAACCCACCTGGCTGGCTGGCACATAGTCCTGGCTCGGCTCTGTCATGCTCATGTACATGTTCTCACCGTCAAACTGCAAAAGGGAACAACAGCAAACATTCAGCAAACTCCAATATTTCCTCAGCATCTTTTGTTTTTGCAGTCAAAAGGAGCCATAAAATAATACTACAGCCTGGTTTTAGAGACTTGTAATTGCTCGTGTGCATCTTGTCTTTGATGTTCCTGTTGTCATCCTCATTGACCCTGGATGTCAGTGATTTGGAGTAATTAGCGCTCTAGTAATTACAGCTAGTGAGCAAGAAATGAATGGTTTCCTTTCATCTGCAATCTGTTTGGAAACAAAATGGCTCATTTTGTGCACCATCTCCACGCAGTTGCTGCTGGTTGCAAGGAAGCACTAAGTGAATTGCACAGTTACTGGGGAAAGGAAGATGAGAATAGAAACGGCACTAAAGCGGCTCTTAATGGGTTCCAACTTTAGCTCCTGAGCACAACAAGAGTTGGAAATTTCAAAACAAATTAAGCCCCCTCCAACCGAAGCCTTCCCGTATCAGAAAGCAGGAAATGCGTTCCCAGACAGCTTTCAGACATCTTAATGTACAAAACAGTGTACCTCCTGGCCATATGCTGCAAGAGGAGAGTTTGCTCCATGTGTGAATAAAGTAAACATTCGTGCTCAGATCTGCAAAAATACCCTTCTGCAGATGATAAATACCATGCTTGGAAGCCTCTACAAAGGGGGTTTGTTGTGCTTTTTCTCCCCTCAGCTGCAGTTGGAAAGTAAGAGAAATGGGATAGAAAGGAGTTGATTAAAATCTGAAGGTCTAGATGGAGAAGAAACTGTCAAGAGTGAAAGCCTCCTCCTGCACCAACACTAATAAGAGTAAACCTGCAGATTCTGGAGTCCTGTGTACACTTCCGGAGCCCCCAGCACAGGAGGGACATGGAACTGTTGGAGCAGGTCCAGAGGAGGCCATGAAGATGCTCAGAGGGCTGCAGCAACTCTGCTCTGAGGACAGGCTGAGAGAGTTGGGGCTCTGCAGCCTGGAGAAGAGAAGACTTCCAGGAGACCTTGGAGTAGACTTCCAGGATCTGAAGGGGGCTCCAGAAAGGCTGGGGAGGGACTATTGACAAGGTCTTGTCCTATCACTGCAAGGGGCAATGGGTTTGAACCGAGAGAGGGGAGATTGAAACTGGATGTTAGGATGAAGTTCTTTAGAGTGAGGGTGGTGAGACACTGGCACAGGTTGCCCAGGGAGGTTGTGGCTGCTCCCTCCCTGGAGATGTTCAAGGCCAGGTTGGAGGAGGCCTTGAGTGACCTGTACTAGTGGGAGGTGTCCCTGCCTATGGCAGGGGGTTGGAACTAGATGATCCTTGAGGTCCCTTCCAACCTTACCATTCTATGGTTCCTTAAGTCATCTGGAAACACCCCACCCCCCCCAGAACTCTCATCACACCTGCTCTGCTGGCAGTGCCAACAGGGCAACAGTGCCCACTCAGGAGATGAGGAAAATCTTTTCAAGTAGAAATGAACAACAGCAGGAATCCACATCCCCAGTCCTCAGCCACAAATTTCCAGCTGTTACGAGGTCTGTTTGAAATAACTTTCACCTGACCCCTTCTGTGAATGCTCTGAGTGACAGAGTTTGGCTGTGAGCCATCAGTTTAGAGTCTGTAGCAGCTTTGACAAAGTCCCCACTACTGAGCTTGCTTTGCTTCTACAGAAGGTGGCAGTGAAATATCCCATGGACACTTCTCAATCTATGCTGAGCTTCTGGGGCTGTTCTACCTGCAAGGTGAAGCACATTCATCTAGACTGAAGTGGCAAACCATGGCTTTGACAGATAGCTCCACCAGTTTTTGCTGAGGTGGCTGAAAAGGTTTCAGCTTCCAGCTGCTCATCCTCTTTCCCTGCCAGAGGCAATGAAACTTGTAACAGCAGCAAGAGAAATGCACAAGTGCCAGCTCCTGGCACAGCAGTTGATGGTTTGCCCTTCCTGGCCAGTTATTTAATAGATAGTCACAGCCTATCTATCAGAAGTCTTAATTTCATGGGGTGAAAGGCTTATAGCACAGATCTGCCGTAGGGAACAGAGCATTCCCAAAGTTTGATGCAACAGAGATAGTTGGATTAGATCATAAAAACAAGGATTGATGGTTGCTCCTTCATTGTTTCCTGCTCACACTTGCCCTTTCAGCTTTCTCATTCAAGAATGTCCTTGTTTATCAGCATTCAAAGAGTTAGGGAGAGAAGTTTTCAGCATCAGGATGGCTTTGGGCGCTGCCAAAAATGTGTAGTTTCTTCTGCTCAGACAGGTGAAATTCTGAAGAGAGCTTTCATAGCCTGCACTTGGAAACCAAGCCCTCAGTGCAAGTCCTGCAGGAGCTCAACTTAGCTTGTCAAGACAAGAGGCTGAAAGGTGCCTTGATCACTACGATTGGTACTTACAGGCTGGAAAGATGTCTGAGAGCAAGCTGTCAGCCTTCCTGACAGTGGTATAATGAGATCCAGTCTTGAGAAAGGGGAGTTATAGAAGCCCACTCCCAAAATAAGATACAAGTTCCCACTTTAGAAGGTAATTAAGCATTATGCCAACAGCAAACAACATTTCTTGGACAGTTTTAATTGAAGTTAGATCTCTTTCTCAGAACAGATGCATCTCCTATGGTATCTGTAAGAAATCCTGTTGACAGGATAGTTACACTGCCTGGCTGTGTAGTGCCAGCTGCCCTGCAAGCTACGACTCCTGAAGTCTCCCCTTTTGAATTCCTCATCTCCATATTTCTGCTGCACCCCATTGCAAACACCACCACAGTTCAAAGGCTGTTGCACATGCAATGAAGACAAAAAAACCCCAACTTTCTTTTTCTGCATACTGGTTAGATACAGTTAAAGGTTATTTCACTTTAGTTTGCCATTTGTAATACCTAAGCTTGTGACTTGAGAACTACTGTATGAAGTCTTTCAGCTAATCCCATTTTCTGGACCTTTGGTCACCTCCTGTTGCTCCCAAGCTTATCATCACCAAATCTGTACTCACAAAAAGTTTCCCTAAAGTATTTTTTTCTCTATAAATGCCCCAAATTTTTGTTTTGTTTGCTGTTCTTAGATCTGCCCACCTGATCAGTGCCTTGCACCTAGTGGTGCCAAAATCTCAGATCTCAGCCATTCCTCTGAGTTGGCTCTGAAATGCTACCATGAGGTAGCTCTCAAATGCCACTATGGTTTGTGGGCTCAATAAGAGCACGTATCAATGAAACTGAAAACCAAAGCACAGCTCAAGTTAAACTTCCTGGCCTTTTGGCTTGGCTTTAAATGAGAAATTAACAAATTAAGCCAAAGCATTGCAGAAGGTAAGGGAAACTCTGAGAAAAATATATTGATGCCTAATGCCTGTAAAATCTGAGTGACCTGTTACCATCTGAAAAGCACCCAGCAGCTGTTTGATTTATTGCTTCATTTCTTCAATATTTAAACCTGGAGTTCAGGCACTGCAATATTTGGCATCTGCTTGTTAGAAGTACCCATAAGATGTTGTGGAATTCAAGAAGATTTGATGAAATGTGTACTTTTGGTAGCATTTCTACATGCAGGATGTGGACTGTAAGCTATTAGCTGATTCTAACTCTGTTGCCCTGTTAGTATTTGCACTACATTTGCAGCTATACAAATTATTATCTGCTCTTAGCCTACTGCAGTGTGGTGCATGGCTTGGCTTTAGATGGGAGCCTGAAAAACAACCACCAGCTTGCATGATGAAGCATATACACATCCACTTCCTACAGCAGGTATTGCCAGGGGATGCCTCCAAGCTCTCAATGTTTAGAGGTGAGTGAAATTACGATACCAGAATAAGACTAAATGTTTACTTCAGCACTGAATTGTTTATTCATCATCCCTTTTCCCAACTACCAAAGAAGTGTTAAGTACAGGTGGTCTGTACATCCCACCCCAGCCAAAAAAGGAGTACACAGACCAACAACAAGAAGTTCAGTGACACTGATGCAGCACATCATATCTGTGCCCAGCTTGCCCAAATCTAACCATACAGCATCCAAATAATAAGCTAAGGGAAAAAAAACTGCTGACAATGTGATCAGCTGCAAGATCCTACTCTTGTTTTTGTCAAGCTTCTAAACCAAACCCTTAAATCCTAGACATGAACTTTGAATAACTTCACCTTTTTGTGCATGCTTTGTAACACACAAGCTCTGCAGCACAGCATCTTCCCACAACTCTCCTCCTCAATGGCTTCACTCCACCTTGAAACCAGTGAGATTTATGTAACCTATCCAGATCAGATTGAGTTAAAACATCAGATAGGAACCCAAAGATGCCTCCAACTACCAGATTTTCCATCCAGATTGTACTCCATGCCTTCAAAGTTGCTTCATCTTACTCATCATCCCCAGGTGTATAAGAACATTGCATCCCTTTAACTTCCCTGCCACTCACCATGCTTGATTTCAAGCAAAGAAGCTACACAAGTATCACTTAACCTGTGGATGGTTCATCCAAACAGAGCAGAGGGAACACAAAGACAGGCAGTTAAACAAACTGTCTTTTATGACCCTAGGTATGATGTGTGTGTATCAGATGGCATCTCATCTCAAGCTTTCCCAGTGTGTCTCCAAGATCCTTTGGTATCATTAAGGGTAGATTTCAAAATTCCCTCAATTTAGTCTATTAAAACTGAATGCTAATACAATACTCTGATGTGTGATAATAACTACTCCTGACAACATTTCATTTCTTATTAAAGCGTGGCTGCATGAGAAGTTTGGGTGAGAGCAAACTGAGAATATGCCTGCACTGTAATATAAAAGGATACAGAACTGGGAGCTGGTTTTAATAGAGATTCAGAATTGCATCATATCCTTTATTTAAATTATTAGTATAAATAAAACATACAGGCAACACTGTAGCATGACCACTTTGAATCTCCCTCAGAATAACTCTTTGGGAGACAAGCTATAATGTTCATGAAATCCTCAAGTGTTGCTATTAAATGCAATTTACTCATAGAAGTTAGGAACATAATTACATAAACATTGACTGACTACTGCTGATGCAAAAGCTCAGCACATGTCCAGAGTGGGAAGGCTGTTTTAGCAGGCAAGGATTTAACCAGGCTTTTACCTGCCATGAGCATGGGATCACATCAGAATCATACATGCAGTCACAGCCAGGAAGCCCAAGTTCATCCCTCATAGGCTGCAGACAACTCCACCTGCATTTATCATGATTCCAACATAGCAAAGCTTGCCAGAAAGGTATTTTGTGTTCATTTCCCATGTGCTGCTCTAAATGAAAAGCACCCAATGTGGAGTGTGTCCAAGACACTATTGCAAACACAGAACAAAGCTTCTCATGGTGATAGCAACATAAATACTCTTCACTGCAAAAGAATTTGGAAGGCAAAAATGAAGCTGCAAGAGGGCAGGAAAATCCCTGCCCCAGCCCTGTTGGCCACACTATTTCTGATCTAAGCCAGGATGCTGCTTGGCCACCTGGGCACACACTGGTTCATATTTAGCCAGCTATTAACCAGCACTCTTAGGACTTTTTCCACTGGGCAACTTTCCAGCCACTCTGCCAACAGCATGTGGTGTGGCATTGGGAGCTTCATGACCCAAGTGCAGAACCCAAGTGCATCTGGATAGGCAATCCCAAGCACCAATCCANGAACTGGCTGATCCCTGTGGTCCCTTCCAACCCTGACTGATTCTATGACCCCAGATGTCTCCCACCCAGACCTATCATTTCCCTCAAGCTGACTCTCTCCATCACTGTCATTATGAGAAAGAGGAGGAACCAGAGGGCTTGCTGAGTACTTTCTGAAAGGTGGCAAGCTGGCAGAATACCTAAATATGCACTGGTAGTTAAAACCTGAATGATGGCTCCACAGCATTTGTGTTTTTCCTGCACTTAATCGAGGTTAATGTGGAACCAGAGAGGAGGTGAAGGGGAGTGTTTAGCTCCCTGCTTGGAGCCTGCATGTGTCAATGCCTGACAGAGCCTTGAAGTTGTTCTGCTGCATGCAGAGCGCCAGCTGAATGAGGTTACAGTGCTGAGCACAGCAGGCTCAGAGAAGTAGGATCAGACTGATAGGAGGAGTGGCAGAGTCCAGGCACAGCAGAGTGTATCAAAGACAGCCCAGGGGAGAGCTGGTACTATATTAGTCCTTTGTGTGCCTTTAAATGGAAGACTGAGCATGCAGAGATGAACTCTGAACTCCCCCAGCTGGGCTCCTGCTCCTTTTAACCTTGGGTGTTAAATAAAGTAAAATGAAATAAAATAAATAATAAAACAAAACAAAAACTCAGCAAAGGGCAGTTTGGACTTCCCTGCTAAACTCTCTCTTGCATATTGAACACTCTTTAAATAAACATACCCAGATCAAAGTGGCAAGTGCTGGTGCTATTATTTTACTCAATCCAGACTAAGTTACAGATGTAGCCACCCACTGGGATAATTGGGTGATAAGGTGGAAAGGTTTGAACAACTAAGATTAGACCTTACATTTTTCTACCCATAGCAGTCAAAAAAATTTGTTTAACCTGCTAGGCTGGTAGTATGTTCCAACCCCAACACATGATAATGTCTGATCCCTGCATCATGGTAGGTGAAGAGAATTGTGCCACTGGGACAGGAACAGCACCAGGTAGATTGGTAACTTAATAGGACACTTCTTGCTTTGACTTTCAGAGTAAGTTTTGTCAATATTACAGAATCAGAACCCCAGCATGGTGGAGGTTGGAAGGGACCTTTAGAGAGTCCAACACCCCTGCCAAAGCAGGATCACCCACAGCAGGTTGCCTGGCATCATATCCAGCAGTTTGCCAAGGAATCTCTCCAGAGTCTCCACAACCTCTCTGGGCAGCCTGCTCCAGTCTTCTGTCACCCTCACGGGGGGAAGGGGGCGGGGAAAATCTATTTAGGAACCTCCGTTCCATCACTGGAAAGAGCCTGGCCCCATCCTCTTGACACTCCACCTGTATTTATAAGCATTGGTCTCTGCCTCAATGTTTCAAATGGTAGTTATGCAATAAAACACAAGAAAACTTAATCAAGACAATCTACAAAAAGCTGACAGATGAATAAACCCCAGTTTGAGTACCCACATGCAGAGGCTCCTGTGTTTCAGTACAGCAGAAGACAGTCTCCACGGACATTGGTGAATGAGCTTTGCACAAGTAGGACAAAACCATTCCCTTGCATGACTACAGCAAGAGTTGTGTGCAGGGACCCATGGACAGAATTTGACCCCCTCTGTTATTTATAGAGTGCATGAGTTATATATAGCTCTTGTGGCAAAGTCATGTCTGCTTCCGCAGAAATAAAATGGGCCAGAGAAACATCAACAGCAAAAGCACAAGCAAAACTCCACTACTTCTCTCAGAACTTCTATGGGAGAGGGTCTGGACAAAGCAGATAAAAGGTAACAGCTGCCAGGTCACTGAAACACCTCTTCTGAATACTGCTCTGCCTCACCTGTACTGCTGCATCCAGCTCTGAACCCCTCGACAGGAAAAAGACATGGACCTGATGGAGTGTCAAGTGGATACACTGACAGAGCAAAGCAGAGAAGTCTGCAGTATTGCATCCCAAAATAGGTCACCCAAGAGTAAATGTGGTTAAAAACGTTCAGAATGTTACTGGAAAGCAGAAGAGGAAAAGTCAGTTCAATTTTTTTTTCTGCCTTATCAACTTCAGTGAAGATGTCCTTGATGTAATGAAATCACTTATCAGTTCTCAAAAATTCTAAGTGTTCTCTACACCTTTTAAGATAAAATGTGACCTTCAAGCTTACAGTTCATTTTATGACTAAATTATTCCACCACTGTTTTCATCTTTTGTTTCTATTTTGTCAAGAGCACTCCTAACAGCCCTTTTTTTTTTGTTAGAGCCTGCATTTCCTTTATACAGTTGATATATTTTAACAGAAAAAAAGCCAAGTCTGTGCAGATATATTTCAACTTTTTTCTTCCTTTTGAAGGTAAAGAGGTAAAATACAAAGTTATGATTGTGCCTGACGCTGGCTTACCAAAACTCTTTAGAGATGAAAAATGTTTCTCCTCCTCCTCCTTCCTGTTTGAAGAAAGAGTGCTCAGAGCTGGCTGCTGCTTTTGCCATCAATAGAATCTATTACTGCTGTACATTGCTCACAGCAAACCAGACAGCAAAAGTTACTCAAACTCAGCATTGCCAGCACCACAGCCATTGCCTTTCCAAGAGGCCATGAGGCAGTTATGGTAGTGCTGGGAGGAAGCTCCCTGGGCAGGCAAGTCCACCCCCTGAATAATGGCAGGGTAGGTTTCACAAAGCATCCATGAAAGCTTATAGTCAAGTCCTGCCTTGGGTAGAGCTCCAGGAATGGTGTTTCCATGCACTTTCCCCTTTCTGTTCCAACTCCTCAACAATTTCCCTGGTTTATCTTAGGATCTTTTTCCACCCTTCCAGTCTGCTGAGACTAATGACTCCTACCTTTTGACAGCACTCATGAACACACAAAGATGGATGCTGTCCTTCAGAAAGCCTATTATAAATTCCTTTAACAGTTTTGCATCTGTAGTCACTCAAGTTTTTCCCTTTACTGATGTCCCTTTTCACCATCCCACGTGCTGTCCAGAGGAAAGCAGTGCCCTAGCTAGCCATGGACAAATCCAAACATGTTCCCCAACTCCAGGGTTCACCCAGGCCATGGGTATGCATCAGCCTCTTCCTCCCTCCACTGCTTATTTAGAGGCTTGGATTTTTCCCAGTCCTGAAAAGATGAAACCTTCAAAAGCTTCTCCTGACCTATACAGCAGTATGGAAAGTTACCACTGGCCTGTGCTGGGGATACCACCCAGCACCTCCTTCATGCAGCATGAGGCTCCCACCCCTGGCCCACCTAGCCTGGCTGCCAGCCTTGCCAACCCTGGCAGCCCTCAGCCTCGCTGCCTTCCCCAAGCCTCCCCAAGGCACATTGCACACCAGAGCCACAAACCAAAGGAATCATCTTCCCACATCACTTCCTAAAAAAACTTGAAGAGGTCACTTGCAGCTCAAACCATGCTATGATGTAGGCTTGAATTCATCTGTCTCCCATCTCGAGTACTCCCTCTCACAGGCGATTATTTACTGGCATCATCCTTTGCAGAAATCACATCCTGACCCTGAGAAATTCCCAAGGAAAACTGAGAAAACCCTGGCAGCTGTGGGTTTTTCAGTGTTTTGAACTGGCCCACGATATGGCCCTGACAAGCACCCCCTCCAAACACAGGATCATCTGTTTGAAAAGCAGCACTGCTGCTTCCCGCAGCGCAGCCTGCGCCTCGGCGCGCCGAAATAGAAGCGGAACTTGCTGCTTGCTAATCTTCCCATCATTATAACAATCTATGTTATAAGCACTGTTAATGAGCTAACATAATTTTTAAATAAATGTGTAACAATGTGATTAAAGCTTGATGGAGCTGTTCTTTGGCTCGTGATGCAAAAATGGCTTCTTATTAGCTTTTGGTGCTGTGGGGGAGAAAAAGAAACATCACAATAGTTGCGTCTGGTTTTACCCAGTTGTGCATTTAACTGCTCTTTAACTTCAGCAATCTCACAACCTAGTCAGACTCTTTGGTTGTTTGATTAATCAAAGTACTCTTAAAACAGTAACATCACAGAAAATATGCCTTATCCTTTAAGTGCCCCATATTATATTCTCTCACCTCTCTGTATAAGCTCCTGAATTATTAATACACCATCCTCTGGATTTGATAAAATCTGTGATGAAAATCATCATAATCTTCTAGGCCTAAAGACCATTAAATGAGTGCACATTAAGCTTGAAATAAATGGCTTGAGTAATTTTGGGCTTAAAATGGCCTTTGTTTGGAAGCCTGAAATGTTAGGTTTCAATATTAGTTTCAAGGTTAAGAAACAACTCACTGAAAGCTGCAGCTTCAAAGTTCACACCTAAAGATTGTCTCTCTCCTGTACAGACTCAGAATGAACTTGCTTCACTTGATCAAATTAATTTCCAAACTCAACTTTTCCACTCTGGAGTAACTTAGCTCTGTGTTTGTTACATCACAAAAAGGTGAAGGAGGAACACAGAAAAATCAAGTGGACAAATCATGCTCTAGTTTGCAGATATACAAGCCCAGCAGAAGCAGCTGCATAAACATTACCAAAACCATATTTGGCTGCTTGAAAGGCACAAACAGCATCAGCTGGGATAACCATGTCTGCTGATGGAGCAAAGCATCCTTGATTTGGAGGCAATCCAGAATGAAACACCTACTCACACACAGTGCCTGCACCAGAGCACTGCTCTGGGTCTATGCCGCTGTAATCCAGTTGATTCCAAGCCTAACATTGAGTAGGACATCCATTGGCCAAGCCCAAGAAACTGAAGCTCTCCTTTAGATGCAGTTTGCCTTTTTTCCCCTCATTTTTAGGGAAACCATTCCATGGGCTCATGCATTGAGCACATAGCACTTAGAAGAATATCACAAAACAGATTGTTGCTGACACACAAAGACTAAGAGCTTCCAAGACTTTGCAGAGGCTTCAGAGTCTTCCTAGCTGAGTTCATAAATAGCTATTCAGAGTATCACTGCTCCTTCCTGTGCTCCACAACTCTTGCAATACTCTCAACTTGCCCTTATGTCAGCTCCTGCAAGTCAAAAGTTCAGAGTAGAAGAATGTGGCATCATTAGATTCATGTTTTGATAGAAAATTCATTTGGTGTTGTATTCATTCACTTGAAATAGTAACTACTGCCTTGGAAAGTGTAAGGTGATTAATTTTCCAATCTTTTCAGCCCCTATTAATGATACACAACATGAATGCTTGACATGTCTAATGGTTTTACTCATCACCAGGATTTTGCAGCTCAGAAGTTCTCTTAGCTATGTGAGCCCTTACAAGCTGAAGCAGAACATTGATTTGAAAGCTGAAGAAGTATTTTATGCATTTCAGTGCATCCCTAAAGATCTTTTGTTACCACAGAGCAATGTGAATTATGGATCTGATTGTATTTCTTACTGTTAAACACAGCTCGTTTTAGGAACACAAAGCAAAAGCAGTGTCATGTGTTCTGCTAGGGCAGGTAATTCAAGTGTCTTAGATAGGATTAGCCAACAGATTTATCAAGCAGCCTCTGAGGAAAGCAGAGTTCAAGTCTAGGCTCATCAATAAAACATAAACTGAACAATTAGGTACAAAGTGGCTACCTTGTCAGACAACTTATTAACCAATAAATGATACACTCACTGGGGACAGTGAAGAGGACAGGGATCTAAAGACAGGAAAAGACCACCTGAAAAAAGAGAGAGGAAGGTGCTGTGCTCCTTAGTGTTTGTGGACTTCACAGGATGTTAAGGGTTGGAAGGGACCCAAAGAGCTCATCCAGTCCAACCCCTGCCAGAGCAGGACCAGACAATCCAGCTCAGGGCGCACAGGAACACATCCAGACAGGCCTGGAAAGGCTCCAGAGAAGGAGACTCCACAACCTCTCTGGGCAGCCTGTGCCAGGGCTCTGGGACCCTTCCAGGCAAGAAGTTGCCCCTTGTGTTGAGGTGGAACCAACATCTCACTTGGCAACTCTCTCCACCTCTCTAACCCAAACAGAGCCATGTAAGTGGTTCAACACTTCCCTAGTAAGAATCCCTCCCCTTTTGTGCTAGCTGACTGAACACAAACCTATGCCTTTGGTCTTCAGTCTGTGGTCTGGAGGAGAATACCTCCCACTTTTCCAATAGACAACTACTAGAGCTTCAACTTGAGTAAGTTTTACACAAACAGTCATCCCCAGTGTGTATTGCCACTACTGGGCAGAGCAAAGGGTAGATGAAGCAGTCAGGCTTACATCTGGTTTACACAACATGTCTTAAAAGGCAAATCTATGTTGGCAAATGTCAAAACAGGAGACACTTGGTCCTTTCTCTGCTAAGTATCAACAAATTCATATTTGATTTTATTTTTTTTCCTGTGCTGGCCAGCACTTTTCAAACAGAAAACAAAATGACCAGAGGTAGGAAGGTCTGTTGCTGGCTTTTTTGGTCCCACTCAGCCAGGCAAAACAAAAAACATCTTCATTTAATTTAGGATCAAGAAGTAGGCAAGCAAGTCGAGTCCAAATAAAATCTTTTCATATGCATGTATCAGCCTCAGCTCAGAAATTACCAACATTTGAATTACAGATTTCAGGTTTTAACTCAGAATGAAAATATTTACCTAATATGATGTCTTTCATGCCCAAGTACTCCAAAGTGTTTTGCAAATATTGACTAAATTCTGCCCTTAATATGTGTTCAGCTTCTCTTAACTCTAGTAGCCATTTTGAGGGGTGTACAAGACAACTTCAGGCCTCAGATGTTTCACAAATGGAAAGTTAAATGACCAGCAAAACACAGGAGTTCTGTAGTGAGCAGGGGACAGTGCAGCATCAAATTCAAGAGTACATAAACATCCTTGCCAGAGGGACAAGCAGTGTGGATGAACTGGAGCTCTGCAGTGATTCTGCTGCTTGGTCACTGTACCTCAGCTAAACAGGATGGGTGATTTTAAGAGTATTTCCTGTTGTTTCACTTTAGTCTCATTTTAGTGAGGAGTCCTTTCTGCTTTATATCTGAGTACCTTTGAAAATGTACCTTTATTTCTTGCCCAAAGGCAGGCAGAGCCTGAAGACTAATGTTCTCCTGCTGCTTAGTGGGGAAAACAACTTCTCAGACTCAGAAAGTCACCATTATGGCTTCCTGAACCAATGTCCCCAAAGTAGGGAGATGAAGACTAGTGCAGGCACAGCATCTGCACAAGGACTAGGGTGCAGTCTGGACTAGAGGAGGAAGCAGACCTGGGTGGCAAAGACAGCATCTCGCCTGGGAAACAAAACAAGAGATGGAAACCAAATGAAGACAGGCATCAAAGCTGAACTTCCAACTCTGGAAGCAGGTTTCCAGGACAGAGCAGCTGAACTTTCTGCATGAGATCTATATTTTTTTTGCCACTGGCTATAACAGAAGTAACAAACTTGAGTACACAAGTTAAGAGACAAATCCTAACCATTGCCCCATGAGATTTGAGGCTCTGCAGCTTGGAGAAGAGAAGGCTTCCAGGAGACCTTAGAGTAGCCTTCCAGTATCTGAAGGGGGCTACAGGAAGGCTGGGGAGGGACTATTGACAAGGTCTTGCAATGCCAGGACAAGGGGCAATGGGTTTGAACTGGCAGAGAGGAGATTGAAAGTGGATGTTAGGAGGAAGTTGTTTGCAGTGAGGGTGGTTAGACACTGGCACAAGTTGCCCAGGGAGGTTGTGGCTGCTCCCTCCCTGGAGGTGTTCAAGGCCAGGCTGGATGAGGCCTTGAGTGACCTGTACCAGTGGGAGGTGTCCCTGCCTATGGCAGGGGGTTGGAACTGGATGACCTTTGTGGTCCCTTCCAACCTTACCATTCTATGAAGTGAATGGGAGGGTATGAAGTCTGCATTACTTCTCTACAGGACCAGGTGTCCTCTCTGGTCTCCATCCCCAAGGAGCTGAAAACTGCACCACTAAGGCATCAGGAAGCTGCAGTAGAATCCCTATTCTCTGATGCTTCTGAAGATCAGGGGTAGGGATTATGCAGGAGCCCCAGGATGACTTTTGCCTCCTGTATTGAAGGGTTCAATTACCTGAAGGAAACAGCTTTGTACCTGGGACACTTTTGCCAACAGCAGGAAATGTGTAGTGGGTTGCAGACATTTAAGAAGCATTATCTACACAATCATCCTGGCAAAGAAAGTGGTGAAGGGTCCTCCTAGTACAGAATTCCCTCAGCTTCAGGCACTCTAAGGATAGGCTGTTGGCACTGCAGCACGAAATTATTGCAGCCCTGCTCACAAACCCAGCCTGCCACTTGTTAGTGCAGACTATTAGTGAAGAGAAGAAACCATTCAGCACAAGGTTTGAGCAGCAAATCAGATTTCTGGGTTGCTATAGGATAATTTGCACCCAGGTTATAAGTCTTTGAAGAGCCATGAGATGTCTTGATCTGTTTCATGTAAAACTTGGTTGAAAATAGGGTTTGTTTGGTTTTTTTAAGAGCGAAGTATGAGGTGGTAAAAATGTGATTAAGTTGTGCTAGCAATTTTATTTTTGGCAACTTTATGCTGTGCTTTTGAACTCCAATGTATAGAGCATTTGGCTCTTTATAGTTGATAGGCTATCAACTGAAGTCTCTACATATACAAATGTTAATAAACCCAGAGACAATAAAATAAAAGTAGTCTAAGAGGACATGCAATAATCTCTCTCCAAAAATCATCATGTATAGTTTAGAATTATGATATTCAAAGAATTTCTGTTCAGTGAAGCCAAAAGGAAATTGGCTACTATGGAACTAAGAATACGATAAAAAGAAAATTAGACACTGGCCCTGAAGCTCAAAAAAACCCAAACCCAGAGTAAATCACATATTTTCTCAAGCAGAAAGGGAGTCTCATTTTTCAGGGAGGAAGAAAGCTCACACTAACATTAAAAACACAAAACTACTTCATCAGAAGACACAGATTAAGAGTGAACAGAACCCATTTCAAAACCTCCTAAATCATAACCAACTTTTGCACTGATAAGCCTGAAGTCGTTGTGAGAATCACTTTCTAACTCAAACTTCTCTTCCCTACACATTACACTCACCCCAGCCAGAGCACTGCTTTAAGTAATACAGTTGGCATAACACAAAACATGTTTCAAAGCTTCTCATCAGTACACCCTTACAAAAGCCTAAGTGAAAATTAACCTTGGATGGTTTATAGTAAACAAATGCTCAGTGGAGGCAGGAAAAAACCACCCAAATCTCCAAGTATAACTAACCTTTTAATATCTGTAAGTGTGAAGAAGATTTATCCCCTAACAATGAATTAATCCATGAAAAGCTTCACGAAACAGTTCCTTGTACTGCTCGCATCTATGAAAGTGATTTCTGGAGCCTTAAGGAAGGTTAATGCACTCTCAGAGTATAATCAATGAGAACAGCATGATTTACACAATCTGTGTTCTTTGTCAAATTTAACCACTGTATCACTGCATAAGATCTCTCCACTGACAGCAGCTTACTGCATGATGGAGATGCTGGAATCCTCCTTACGCTGGTTGTACCTGGCAGGCTGTGCCGTGCCTGTGCAATGATAAAAACGAGAACTCAGTGGACAGCCTCAGGCTATCCATCTCTGCTGCTCAAGCCAGAGGATGGGGCTCACTGGAGGTATATGCAGGAGGAGTTATTTGCAGGAGCAAAATGAAAGTAGAGCAGAATTTGGCAAGCACAGCTTAGGATCAGAATTATCACAGAGTCACAGAATGGGTCGGAAGGGACATTTCAAAGTCATCCAGTCCAATCTGCTGCAGTCAGCAGGGACTTCAACTAGAGGTTACTCAGAGCCCCAAAAATCCTGAGCTGGAATGGTTGCAGGGGTGGGGCAGCTCCTCCCTCTCTGGAGGACCTGGGTTCCAAAATGCTGGAGAATGCAGGCATCGATCCTGCTCCCTCTCGCATGCTAAGCGAGCGCTCTACCATTTGAGCTAATTCCCCTCCCTGTGCTACACAGGACCAAGGGGAGAAAAACAAAACCACATTTTCCAGTCTCTCAGCTCTCCACCATTAACAACAATTTCAGCTGCTGGACTATTTCTTGTCCATTGTCACTCTATATTTATTGGCCAGGACACCACAGTAGGCATGGTGCCTTTAGTGACCATTTCCCAACTTGAAAGTGGTTTTTAATAAATCAAAACTATTTCACTGTTATCCATTCCACATCTCTACAAGGGAAGAAAACACAAACTAAACAGAAAACCCGAGACAGAACCAAGGCCAAACCAGCACCAGCCTTCCTCAAGCACAAACCATTGCTGCACAAATGTATGTATGAAGCAGAAACACATTTGCATCCTTGCTGGCTTACCTGAAGTTAACACATCAGTCATGATGGGAAGCTGACCACGAGCCAGCTGTGTGCACTTGTGGCCAGGAGGGCCAGTGCCATTAGAAGGGCTGTGGCTAGTAGGTTGAGAGAGGTTCTCCTGCCCCTCTACTCTGCCCTGCTGAGGCCACATCTGGAGTCCTGTGTCCAGTTCTGGGCCCCCCAGTTCAAGAGGGACATAGAACTGCTGGAGAGAGTCCAGCACAGAGCTGCAAAGATGCTGAAGGGAATGGAGCAGCTCTGGTAGGAGGAGAGCCTGAGGGAGCTGGAGCTGTGCTGCTGGGAGAGGAGGAGACTGAGAGGTGACCTCAGCAATATATTATAAGGATGTATAGGTGAGTATATGAGTTATAAGGATGTGCAGGTGAGTGCCAGGAGGCTGGAGCCAGGCTCTGCTGGGTGATGGCCAATGCCNTCTGCCTGTGCCAGTTCACATTCTGATCCTTAAAGCACAAAGAAAGCCATGTAGATAGAGAAAGTATCACCTCAAAGTCACGTGAAGGGAAAGAACTAAACTTTGTGGCCCCAAAACACACAGAATTGTATATGAAAGAAAATAGCATTGTTGGGAAAGCTCAGGTGGTGTTGAAAGAAGGAAAATTCACTTGGAAATTCCATTGTTTCCTATTAATCAGATTGCAAACTCTTAATGAGTCAGTGAATATCATACCAATCTAAATGAATTAGAATTCTCAGCCTAACTGTAAGGAAGCTCTGTACTCATGTTTAGCTGTCCTGCAGTTTACCTGTTAGCTCTTTAACCAGACCAGAAGGCTGCCTATGCCTTTTTGGTCATTCCATACCACATCAAACCCTGCCTGTTCACCAGCAATACAGTTTTGTGTCCCATATTTGCTTCAATATTTAGACAGAAACAGAAGGCAAGCAACAGGTACACTGAAGGGAGAAGAAAGCTCAAGGCTTAGAAAATGTGACCAAGGATAGTCACTGAAAATGAGAGGACAAACATTCCAAAAGGATGGGATAAGGACTTGTTAGAGAAGAGATGAAGTTCTACCTGTTGTAATCTGGGAAGCCTCAGGGAGAGCCCATGACTGGAGTCTGCTTAATAAGCATTGCTGTAGCTGCTTACAGCACCTGTCCCTCTGCAAGCCATTACACAAGTAGGTGACTAAGGAATCATTGTGTGGGTTGATGATGGGGAGTGGAAAATTGTTCTCCTTAATGTATTTAAACAGTTTGTCTTCAGCTTGTCTTGATGCCTCATTCCTCCATAGAAGGTAACTCTGCATTTCCTTGGAAGACTAATTCCCACAAGAACAGAGAGAGATGGAGTTAAAACTGAAATATATTGAGTTGCATTTGGCTCTCCAAGCCTGAGCACTAAAAATGGACATAGCCTGCAGAAGAGGCTCAGGGCAGACCTCATTGCTCTCTGCAACTACCTGAAGGGAGGTTGAAGTCACAGTATCACAGTATAGCAAGGTTGGAAGAGACCTCAAAGATCATCGAGTCCAACCCACTACCACAGACCTCAAGACTAGTCGGGTGGGGTTGGGCTCTTCTGCCAGGCAATCAGCAACAGAACAAGGGGACAGTCTCAAGTTGTGCCAGGGCAGGTCTAGGCTGGATGTTAGGAGGAAGTTGTTGCCAGAGAGAGTGATTGCCATTGGAATAGGCTGCCCAGGGAGGTGGTGGAGTGCCCATCCCTGGAGGTGTTGAAGCAAAGCCTGGCTGGGGCACTTAGTGCCATGGTCTGGTTGATTGGCTAGGCTGGATGAGCTTGGAGGTCTCTTCCAACCTGGCTGATTCTATGATTCAAGGTGTCTCCATAAGTTCTATAGAAGAAGGAAGAAAAAAAAATTCCACCAAAGCTTATAGGTAGGGGAAAGGTTGATAAGGGTAACAGTAAGGCAAATGTTAGTATGATTTAATGGGTTCAGAAGTTCAAATGGGGAAAAAATAGAAGGAGATGAGACATTCAAATTGAGCTATCATACAGCATAGTTCCCATGTAAATCTCTGCCATGCAGTCATTAAGATTCCACAGTTAGAAATCTGTACTACAGGTTCAGATCTCAGCAGCTGTAGTACCTGCTGCACTTCTCTGCATCACAGCATAAGCCTGCTTGCTGTGTACACACACACAAATTACAGGAAGCCTTTTTCACACTGTACTAATAACTTCCATTGATTTTTACCAGGAAACACAACAATATGACAGATTTTGGTAGGAGCACGTTCAGCTCCGTTTGAAAAACAAAGCCCTATCAGTCAAAATAAAATCAGATACATTTTATAAAGGTTATTTCATATTTATGCATTTACTAAATATAACAAAAATCAACATATGGTGCAACGTTACCATATGCTGGAATTGGTGAGAGCAGATTCCCAGTGTGGTAGCAGAGTTCCCTACAACAACAGATCATTAACTTTAAATTTCATTAGCTTTAAAATTTCCTTTAAAACTTTTTTTGTTTTGGAGAAAACACAGGCATAGAAGCAGTGAGGGGCACACAATCTGGGTGTCATACCTACAACAGGCAATAAAAATACCAAGTGGACACTACAATCTGTATTTGCACAACAGATGTGTGTTATTAATACTATATAAGATCTTATTGCTCAATACAGCAGCAGTAAGGATTTCATCATCTACAGCTTGTATGAATTTGAAAAATACATCAAAAGAGCCAAAGCCCTGATAGGAAACAAGAACTATGAAAAACCTCTTTCAGAATAACACTATGAAGAAATATTTTTGTTGTTGTTGTTCACTGAAGGATTATACAAAAGCTAGCATTTGACCTGGTGAGTTTTGGTTTGGATCTTTGCCATGGATTACCTCCAGTGCAGGTTATTATTCTGCAATATTATTTTTCCTGGAATAAGTGTAGAGGGCACTTTAAATCTGAGAATCAATTGCAAGCTGTTAAATCTTGTACAGAAATCTGTACATCTCAGGGTTTTCACCATTCCAGCAGAAGCATTGGTGATCTCCTGGCTTACAGCACCATATTCCAACTTCTGGTTGCTTTGAGAGCAGCTCAGCTCTTTCATGGAATCATAGAACGGGAAGGCTGGAAGGGACCTCAAGGATCATCTAGTTCCAACCCCCTGCCATAGGCAGGGACACCTCCCACTAGCACAGGTCACTCAAGGCCTCATCCAACCTGGCCTTGAACACCTCCAGGGAGGGAGCAGCCACAACCTCCCTGGGCAACCTGTGCCAGTGTCTCACCACCCTCACTGCAAGGAACTTCTTCCTAACATCCACTTTCAATCTCCCCTCTGCCACTTCAAACCCATTGCCCCTTGTCCTGGCATTACAAGACCTTGTCAATAGTCCCTCCCCAGCCTTCCTGTAGCCCCCTTCAGATCCTGGAAGGCTACTCTAAGGTCTCCTGGAAGCCTTCTCTTCTGCAGGCTGCAGAGCCCCAACTCTCTCAGCCTGTCCTCACAGCAGAGCTGCTGCAGCCCTCTCAGCATCTTTGTGGCCTCCTCTGGACTGGCTCCAACAGTTCCATGTCCCTCCTGTGCTGGGGGCTCCAGAACTGCACACAGGACTCCAGATGGGGTCTGAGGAGAGCAGAGCAAAGGGACAGAATCCTCCCCCTTGCCCTGCTGCCCACACTGCTCTTGATGCAGCCTAAAGAGAGAAATACTTCTT
The DNA here is from genome assembly GCA_013399055.1 of Ramphastos sulfuratus. NCBI lineage: Eukaryota > Metazoa > Chordata > Aves > Piciformes > Ramphastidae > Ramphastos > Ramphastos sulfuratus. Next base: position 25,853 of record WBNM01003794.1, read on the forward strand.
AAAGATTGAAATATTGTCACTGGAGAGGCAGTAGAAATTTGGGAAATTCCATTCCTGGTTCTGGTTTTGATTTCCCTGAGTGGACTTAGTTTAAATATTTCTTTATGTCAATGTCAGGAAAGCAATGTAAAGGTACAACATCAATCCCTGCTTTCAGGGGAAACATTCTTAGGTGTCTTTTGAAAACACTTTGATCTGTGGTGCCAAGCTGCCAGAAAAAGAAGCCAAACAGATGCAAAAATACCCTACTGCTCCTTTAACTTTGGTGTTAGCAGTGTCTAAAGTGGGTGCATTTATGTCTTCTGCTGATCTGTAGCAACATCTGTAAAGTGCTGCACTGTTATGGCTAAGGATTGAGAACGTAGCTTGCTTAAAACTGGATGAATTCACTTGAAAAAGGTGATTCAGACATTCAGTGTGAGGCTGGAACATGCAATCTAGAAGCTAGGGCAGTAAAGCTACAACAGACAACCAACACCCACACTGGAGTAAGTCACTCAACAGGGAAACCTGGGCCTTATGTCTCATCTTCCCTCTACAGCACAGGGTGGGCAAGGGAGCAATGGAGTCACTTGAGTGAGGATCAGTCCCGAGTGCAGCACAATGTGAAGGCAGTTGACCACTGCATACAAAGCATCAGAAGCATTTTTGGCTCTCATCACCTCACATACCCTCACACACCACTCAGATTTAGGTCAGTCTCACTTTGGGTTGGTAAGGCTTGAATTGAACACATCTAGAGTGCAGACTCCAGAAAAGGAGGATTCAAGTCAGAGCAAAGACAGAGACTTGATAATGTCAAAGGTTGTCTCTGAACGATGCAATAACAATGGTTCCTGAAAAGCAACTGGCATCATGCCCTTAGACAGCTGATTCCAAAATGCCCCCTGAGCCTTTCTGCTGGACTTCACTTGCCAAGGATTTATTCTACAGATCATAGCCAGGAGTGTTCCTTTGCCTCATGTTTTTGAAGACGTAACCTTAGCTGAAACCAAAGCAAAGTCATCTCCAACTTTGCCCAACCTGATTTTGTTGGCATGAACGCAGACAAGGCCCCTCAGATCTGGATCACCCAAGCTACAAAAATATTTTAACTTTTTTTTTTTTTTTAAAGCAAGAAGTGTTCAAATCTGCTGCCAAATGCTACCAAGGTACTCTTAGATCATGAATCTGTTCAATGCTACAGTGAGTGAGAAGAAAATATCTTTGCTTCTTGTGCATATGCTAAATGATTGGAAAGACTCCCACATTTACTTCTGTGGACTTCAGACAGGGCCTCCAATGGAAAAGAGATGGAGCAGATTTCCAGAGGAAGAAAACTAAAGTTACAGTCAGTCATGGAGAGTGGACTGTGTGCAACAGGTTCAGACAAAAAGGACACTGCCAGAAACTAAATTCGAATGACTGAGGGAGAATTTAAAATTAAGTAGTAAAGATGAGAGGAAAGAAGTTAAATTCACTGAGAAATTATACTGACAAGTATACAGAGGGGAAATAGTTGTGCTGCACTGCTAGCTCCCAAGAAACATGAAATAAAGAGTCTCTCTTCCAATTACTTCTGCTAATCATATTTGGCTTCAAATTACAGATTTCAGCATAGTCAGGTTCAGGCAGGAAGATGCAATTTACCATCCTGAGCTCTACAATCACAGAATGTCAAGGACTGGGAATGACCTGCAAAGCTCATGGAGATCCTCCAGAGCAGCATCACCTAGACCAGACCATACAGGAACACATCCAGGTGGGTTTTGAGTATCTTCAAAGAGGGAGACTCCACAACCCCCCAGGCAGCCTGTTCCAGGGCTCTGTCACCCTCACAGGGAAAAAATTCCTCCTCATGTTTAAATGGAACTTCCTATGCCTCAGCTTCCACCATTGCCCCTTGTGCTGGCATTGGGCATCACCCAGCAGAGCCTGGCTCCAGCCTCCTGGCACTCACCTGCACATCTTTATCCCATTGCTGAGGTCACCTCTCAGTCTCCTCCAAGCTAAAGACCTCCAGCTCCTTCAGTCTCTCCTCGTTCTAAAGACCTTACAGACTTTAAGCAAACAATTTGCCATAAATCAACCTCCCCCCTCAAGCTTCTAAGAACTTAGTCTACAAAACTAATACCCAGAAGCTGTCTGCTCTGTGCGTACAAATGCACTGAAAGAGCTGGTTGCACACATTTCTGTTCTCAGCCCTGTCTCAAATCTACTCCATTTACCAATCAAAACAGCACTTCTACTACTCCCAGCCTGTGGGGTTAGAGTCAATGAGCAGAGAACAGGCTTTTGCCCCCCTGCATCACCACCAATGGCAATCATTCCATACCATTTTTTGCAAAAGAGAAATAATGCTCAAAAGAGGATGAAAACTGAAATGGAGAGCTGGAAGTTTGTGCTATTGTTAAGTATTCTTGTGTCTTCCAGAACTCTGGGTGATCTTAAACATTCTTCTGTAGCAATGCAAACAGGCCTACAGAATTCAGCTTAACATCACTGCAGCTCCTGTCCCACTGCAACTGGAGTAAAACCAATTTGATAGCCTTTGATGATGGTATGACCAGCTGAGTAGGTGAGGAGAGAGCAGGGGGTCTTGTCTACCTTCAAGGTTTTTGACAGTCTCCCACAACATCCCTTACAGGTCAGCTCAGGTTGGGTGAATGGACAGTGAGATGGATTGGGAACTGGCTGAATGACAGAGCACAGAGGGTTGGGGTCAACGGTGCAGGAGAGAGCACGAGTCAAGACTTGGTGTTACAAGACAGGTAAGGAAATCTGCAGCAATTCCAGTGAAAGCCTCAGGAGCTCCTCCTAAACCTCTTCACAGAAATTCAGCATGGTGGGAGTTGGAAGTGACCTCTGGAGATCATCTAGCACAATCCTTTGCTAAATAAAACAGGGTCCAAGTTACCCAGGACCGTGTCCAGATCTGTCCAGCAGAGAAGAGTTCATAACCTCTCTGGGCAGCCTGCTGCAGTGCTCTGTCACCCTCACAGGGGTTTCTCCTTGTGTCCAGGTGGCACTGTGTGTTTCAGGTATGCCCACTGCTTCTTGACCCTGGAGCACCTCTGCAAACCACCTTAGCCTACTGTCCTAGCCCCAAAGCAGTGATGGCACCCTCCTTTCACCCACCTGGGGGGCTCTTCAAGGCTGCCAGCCATCAGAGAAATATGGATCTCCCTCTCATCACCTCACCATTCAAGGTTACACCCAGGAAATGCACCTCATGATATAATTATGAATCTTTTAACATCAATCTTTTGAAGTAGCTTTTCTGACATCTAAAAATCCCCCAGTCTGTTTCCCACTAACATCCTCTGCTAAATTCCACTTGGGGCAATGAAAATGGACAACTTGATTGTTCAGAAACACCACTGCCAGGGCTGAAAATATTTAATTCTTTGCAAATATTACACACTTCTTTCTTTTTCCTGTTTGAATGATGAAACAGAGGCTTTCAAGTTCAGTTTTTTGAAAGAGCAGCATGACAGTGGGTCTCTCCTGTATAAATAAAACATGCTGCAAACCAGAATAGTAGGCATAAATTTAATAAGATACAGAACCCTGTAAATCTGCTCATTTCACATCCCCAAGATTTCATGAATTTGATATGTTGGGACTCAATACTACAAAATGACTCTTGAATTTGACACTGTGCATTCAATCCCAAAGAGCAGTTTTAAACTTTTTGCATAGTTATGCCAATGGAAATGCAGGAAGTGTTTGCCTCCATAAGAAAACCTTCTTATGAACACACACACTTCAAAAATATTATGGCTTTCTAAATCTGCATTAAGCACTGTAGTATTTTCAGCCCCTTTTCCTGTACAGAAAAGTGTATTTAAGTATGCATTTCTTCACCAGCTTTAATACATTTTTAATTTCATAGAATCAACCAGGTTGGAAGAGAGCTCCAAGCTCACCCAGCCCAACCTAGCACCCAGCCCTAGCCAACCAACCAGACTGTGGCACTAAGTGCCCCAGCCAGGCTTTTCCTGAATGCTTCCAGGGATGGGCACTCCACCACCTCCCTGGGCAGTCCATTCCAATGCCAATCACTCTCTCTGGCAACAACTTCCTCCTAACACTCAGCCCAGACCTCCCCTGGCACAGCTTGAGGCTGCATCCCCTTGTTCTGTTGCTGGGTGCCTGGCAGCAGAGCCCAACCCCACCTGGCTACAACCTCCCTTCAGGTAGCTGCAGAGAGCAATGAGGTCTGCCCTGAGCCTCCTCTTCTGCAGGCTGCACACCCCCAGCTCCCTCAGCCTCTCCTCACAGGGCTGTGCTCCAGGCCCCTCCCCAGCCTTGCTGCCCTTCTCTGGACACCTTCCAGCACCTCAACATCTCTCTTGAATGGAGGGGCCCAGAACTGGACACAGCACTCAAGGTGTGGCCTGAGCAGTGCTGAGCACAGGGGCAGAATAACCTCCCTGCTCCTGCTGGCCACACTGCTCCTGATCCAGGCCAGGATGCCATTAGTTCTCTTGGGCACACTGAATTAATTTCAACTGAAATTAACTGATTTTGGGCTGTACAAGTGTTTAGTTTTGCAGCTCCATTATTCTGCAGGAGTATAGGATATCTATTTTTAATAACTCTTCTACAGAACAACAAGGATATACAAGCAGAGTTGAAAAGATTGTGTTTTCTGTCCAAGAACACACTTTTTAGTGCAAGTGGAAACAGGACCCAAAACAAAATGGACCATGATGACTAAATTACAGTTTGGCTGAATTCAATCTGCTGGTACAGTCAGCTCCTTTGCAGCAACATCTTTGTACTTGTGCCAGTGCCACATGTTTGCATTCTAGCTCAAATCAAGTAGAAGGAGCTCTGCACTTCCCAGGCTTAACAGAGTTGCTGCTGCACTACACCTGCATGACTTCTAGACCCCTACAGGCACAGGGACAACCACTGCAATCTGTTCCAGGGCTTGGCAACCCTTTTGGGGAAGAAATTGTTCTAATACCCAACCTAAGTCTGCCCTGGCATCACTTGAGGTAATTTCTTTTTGTCCTGTTTACCTGTTATTAGGGAGACAAGACTGACTCCAACCTCTTTTCAGGCAGTTGTAGAGAGCCAGAAGGTCCCTCCTCAGCCTTATTTTCTGCAGGCTAAGCAACCCCAGTTCCTTCAGCTGCTCCTCACCAGACCTCTTTTCCAGACCCTTCAGCTTCCTTGCCCTGGACAGGCTTCTCCAGGATAAGGCTGTGAGAAACTGTGCCAAAGGCTTTTCTCTAGCCCAGTGTCCCTTTTCCCACTCAAATCCAGTTCAAAGCTTTTTCGGTCAGTGCTGCTAACTCCCCTGCAAGGATCCTTTCCACCCTTTGAGACAGATGGACCTAATGTGTTGCCAGCAGGTCTGGTGTCATCATC
>WBNM01003794.1:34610-58543 GCA_013399055.1 Ramphastos sulfuratus
GGGGAGGAAAGAGTTGAAAAGTAGCATTATAAATGACCAAAATTCACTATTTTTTAAAATTCTGTTGGAAAAAAGTAGTATTTTAAGGAATGGAAATCTCTGCATTCTATTGATTCATGCACAGAATCTTCAGACATAAGTCATCAGTGTTGACACTTTCAAATACATAAAATGTGACATCTGCTCCTACAAACACACTACACAGGCTGTAAATCATCAAGGGGGAAAAACAGTTCAATGTCATTTCAGCCACTGTAAGCTACGGTCTACAACTGAGATAAAAATAGTCATACTGTCTCTCTGACACCTAAACCACTTTTCTATTGCAGTATTCTATGTTCTAATTTATCTTTGTGGTTGAACAACACACAATCAATTGTAAGCAACTCGTGTAGTTTGATTCCAGTCAACAGCAATTTTCTCCAGCTTTATCTTTTTTCCCCCTCACTGCACTGACTTTAAGTGTTCTCTCAAGCCCAGCCTTTCCCTGCAGCATTTTGTGGCAACTGAGGACTTGAGTTTGCCATTTTAAAACTGCAAAAACAAAAGGAGGCATAACTACTATTTAACATGAAATCCTTCTTGAGTCTCCCCACATCCAACTCATACTAATGAGGAATGCATTTCTCAGCACCAATAGCAGGGATCATTTTATGATCCCTGCAACTGAGGGAGCTGGGGGTGGTTAGCTTGAAGAAGAGGAGGCTGAAGGAAGACCTCATTGCTGTCTACAACTACCTGAAGGGATGTTGTAGAGAGGCTGCTGCTGGGCTCTGCTCACAGGTAGTTGGAGACAGAACAAAGGGGAATGGCCTCAAGGTGAGGCTGGGGGGGTTGGACATTAGGAAAAAGTTTTTTCTGTAGAGAGTGGTCAGGGACTGGAATGAGCTGCCCAGGGAGGTGGAGTCACCCAGCCTGGCTGTGTTTAAGGGTGGTTTGCATGTGGTGCTTGGGGCTATGGTTTAAAGTGACTCTTGTAGAGCAGGGTTCTAGGTTGGACTTGGTGACCCTGAGGGGCTTTGCCAACCTGCATGTGGCTGTGACTCTGTGATGCGTTTTTTCCTTGCATCATCCCTCAAAAAGAGTACCAAAGCAGCTTGATCCTACCTTGGAAAAAATGCAAAACTGCCTCCTATAGCTACTTTGTCATCTTAATTAGTATTCAAACCAATATTCAATTTGCATAAAGTACTAAAAGAGTTTTTCAAATCTTCAGCGATTTACTTCATTTAATTATGAAGTGAGAACATGACTATCACAAGTGGCATATTTTGTTATTATTAGCACCTAAGAGATCACAACATGCATTAGGATTTAAAGATTTTTTTTTTTCCTTCTTGTAGATGAGAGAGCCCAAGGAGGTGAATTATCTTAACTGCTGGTATTTAGTAGCAGCTTTTGCAGTAAAAATAACATTTAAATGACTAATGAGAATGTGAAGAATAGACACACCATGACACGTGATCTTGTAATGTACCACACTTAGGTAACTCCCAGCAAGCAGAAAGCAACATCTGAGCAATACACTACAGAGCCACAGCTCAGGCTGAGCAGGGAAGAGCTTTTCCCATTTCCAGGTTGTGTAATTTTCCTAAAGCATAGAAAGTCAAAAACACAAATTTTGAGTTCCTTTACTGTGGGTCATATGGAGTTCTGAGCTTGCACCCTTTTCTGGGAAGGACATGAGCTTTGTTATTTGGAAGGCCATTGCCCAATGTTTCATCACAAATTAGCCTAGAACCCACGTCACAAGTATGCACTCACCGGAAGTATCAAAGCAGAAGAATTTCACTCAGTGATACTAATGTCAAGAAAAATGTTTTACCATTGCATTAGCCAACAGATTTCCCATGGCAACCAGTTCATAAAACAGTCCAAACCCATTGGTCCCACCATGAGTTTAGGATGAATATTATGAGAGGTTTTGTCATCTTCCTCTGTTAGAGCGAGTCCAGAGAAGGCTATGAAGTTGCTCAGCTCTGCTGTGAGGACAGNATAGGCTGTTTCCTGAGCTTTGCTTCCTGAAGCCATGTTCTGAATGCTAACATCATCTCTTGCTTACTCACCAGTCAGGTGGACAGACCTAATGAGCTGGGGAAATCACCGAGCTGTAAACTGAAGAGAGCCATAGAACAGTTTGGGTTTGTAGGGAGCTTTGAAGGTCATCTAGTCCAACTCCCCTGCAGCACTGTGCAGTGACTTCAGCTGCAGCAGGTTGCTCAGAGCCCCAAAAAGCCTGACCTGGAACAGTTGCAGGGATGAGGCAGCTCTGGCCTCTCCGGACAGCCTGGGCCAGGCTTTGGAAGCACTGGAGAATGCGGGCATCGATCCCACTACCTCTCGCATGCTAAGCGAGCGCTCTACCATTTGAGCTAATTCCCCTGCCAATGCCTTCCAGAGCCAAGATTTTTTTTCCTCCAGTCTCTCTCATCTCCTCTGGAGGATCTCATCCTCCACATCTCTACCATTAATGGCAATTTCAGCTGACTGACCACCTCTTGCCTGTTGGCACTCTGTACTTACAGAGCAGGATACTACAATAAGCATACAGCATCTAATGACTGAGTTTCCTCATTAGAAAATGTATGCTAAAAAAAAAAACCACACATCAGTATTGCTCTGCCCTCATTCATTTCCCATCTTTACTAGAGTGCTGGTTTGAGGCTAATTGGAATATTTTAATGACATAAATTACATCTTTAGCTATGAAAAGAAAGTAATAGTGATGTCTATATCACTCAGTTGGTTTTGCTTAGACATATAAAAACCAAGAAACAATAAAGACAGTCCTTGGCTGGTGCTGTGTTAACTATCTCTGCCTGAATCTGTGTAACCCTATCTAATCCTTCTTCCTTCTAACCTCTTATTGGCTTTTCTGCATCTCACCCCTGCACATAAGCCTTCTGAGATAAGGAAGGGGGTGGGGAAAAGGAGAGGAGTTATTTCAGAGCCCTCCTGAGTGGTTCTGCTTTTTGGGAGGGGTTTTGGATTTCTGCATTACTTTTAACTGGTATGTAACTGATTATAGTTGTAAATATCTGTATATGTTGTGCATATAAGCTTGAAAATTTGTACTATGCTGTAAAATATAGCTTCATCATTAGCTTCCAGCTGGCTGAGTTAGTCTGGTGAATTGTGTGTGTGACTCCCAAAGTGTCATAACTAGGAAAAAAACATGAAACCCCCTTCCATAGTATGTTCTTGTTCAGTTTCACCTTCTAGTTTCAACATGCTCAGTGTAAAAAATTGGTCTGGTCCACAACTCTCCTCTTTCTGTTACAAACCACCACTCCTTGTCCTGTTGCATCAGGCCCTGCTACAAAGTCTATCCCCATCTTTCTTATTGGCCCCTTTAAGTACCGGAAGGCTGCAATAAGTTCTCTCTGGAGCCTTCTCTCCTCAGGGCTGAACAAGCCCAACTCTCAGTTACATGTCAGATATGTACATCTGTGAACTGTTAAGGGCTGTTTCTGCAAGTTCACTTCAGCAGCACTCCTGGAAACACTCCCAAAAGCCAATGTGAGCACAACCTCCCACCCCAATGTGCTGTCAGAAACAGCCCATTCGGTTCACTCTACCTGTAAGCCCAGGGACAGTCACTGCTTTGTCTGCCATCTCTGCTTCAAGCCACACTCTAGTGCCCATAGGGTATTTTCTGTTGCACTAGAGGTCAATAGCTGACAGCAAGCCTGCACACACAGCATTGCTGCATGCACTACCACATACACTGCCCACAGACTTCACCTCCCTACCCATCTAGCTTCCACAATCAGTGCATGATGCAACCATTCTAGTCTGCTTTTATCCATCCCAGTTCTTGGAAACACACCTCAGGGATTCAGCTGCAGCAGTGTCCAGAACTCACCCCATTTAGTACGACTGTTCTTCCTAAATACTTCTTGTACGCTCCCAAAAGACACTGTGCTGCCAGCCAAGAAGCCTAGAAAGCTAAATCTGATCTTAGACATTTGTACCAGAGCTCCTTTCCAACTCTCTAACATAGTCATATGGTCTAGCTCAGAGCAAGATTAGAAAGGCAACATTTTTTCACACGTTTCCACGTAAAACCCTGCTTGTGTGCGCACAGACATCACCCTGAAGGAAGTGAAGGCACAAGTGTGTGCACACACAAAGTAGATAAGCAGACCTTATCTCTCGCCACTAAAGCAGCTTCCCAACTGCTCCTCTGCTGAGTGCTTCCTGAGGACATGCAAAAATGGTCTCAGCTCCCACTGAAACTCAGGAAAAGAGGAGGAGGCAACAACCAACAGGTTCAAAATATCTGACATAGGCACACGGAGCAGAAAGCAGCATTTATGACCCTGCAAGAGGACAGGTCTGTCCTTGAAAAATATTTATTAGCCTGCTAATAGCCTGCTTTTATCAAAACAAATCTCAGGCACTGGAATGAGCTGCCCAGGGAGCTGGAGGAGGCCCCCAGCCTGGCTGTGTTTCAGGGTGGTTTGGATGTAGTGCTTGGGGCTATGGTTTAAGGTGAATCTCGTAGAGTAGGGTTCTAGGTTGGACTTGGTGATCCTGAAGGGCTTTGCCAACCTGGCTATTTCTGTGATTCAATGACAGAATTCATTCCAACAATGGATTGGCCCTTGTTACACAGCTTGTCTCTACTAAGAGTAAAGAGATGTCTTTTCTGTTGTCATTGGGTATTTTAAGACATTCAGATGCTAACTTTACCATGTGCCATCGGAACTAAAGCTTCTTTTACTGTCAATGGAAGAAATTACCACACACCTGGAGATTTGTTTCTTTATTTGAACTGGTTGGCACAAATATGCATTAATCCCCAACTTTCACGAGGAGCAAGTCCCCAGTGGCACTTTTAAAAATAAAATACCCTTTTTCTTCCTCCCCCCCACTTTGTAGTTCCAGAAAGTTTTCCTAGATGGATGAGTTTCAGAAGATTTTATAGATCTGCCCCAATTTCCATAAATAGCCAGAAATTCCCAACATTGAGAGCCTTCAAACTGTAACAGGCTGGTAAATATCTGTAGTGGAGGCTGAATGAATTTAGAAACATCAATCTTTGACACACTCCAGTGATTCTGGAAGCCTCCATCTAGCACTGGATCTGTGAAAATGTGAAAGCATAGAGGAATTCACCTACTTAAGCTACAAAAATAACTCCTGTCATGGCAGCAGCTTCCATGGCTCCTTCCTGAAATGCCATGCTGAAAATCAGCTCTGTATTCATAAAGCCAAGGTGCTTTGCACTGAGTCTCTCACAACTTGCAAACTTAGCTTGATAGCAAACCCTCCTGTCCATCAAGTAGAAGATCAACTCTTCCACACCTTGCTCCATTTGCAGCCAGTTTCACACAAACTTCTCTGGGAGGAGGGGGCAGGAGTGTGTCAGAGGACAACTGAATGACCAGACTGGCTATTTCCTCTGGCATGAGCTCTGGAGCCAAGTTACTCAGGAAAACCTACTCACCACCTTCCTTAGGAGAACTCAGTACCCTCTATAAGGAATAGTGTGGCCAACAATAAAGAGGTGCTCATGCCCCTGTACTCAGCACTGGCAAGGGCACATCTCAAATGCTGGGTTCACTTTTGGGCACCTCACTCCAAGACAGACATTGAGATNTTATGCTTTCAAGGAACATGTGACAGAATGAAAGAGTCTGAAATTGTGCCATATAAGGCTTGTATTGGATACTAGGAAAAACTTCTTTGCTGAAAGGGTGGTCAGGCATTAGGACAGCCTGCCCAGGAAAGTGGAGTTGTTTCTTGAACACCTCCAGAGACAGCATGTAGGCATGGGCATTTGGCACATGGTTTAACTGCCATGGTGGTCTTAGGTTGGTAGTTGGACTTGACGATCTTGGAGAAGTTTTCCAACTGGAAAAGCTCTATGGTTCCACAAAAAGACCAACACTGGGCATCCCTCTCCTACCCATGAAAACTAACCCACACAAGCAATCCTGCTGTGGGCAACACACAAATAATTCATTCAATGACAAAGTGAAGGCTGAAGAGTGAGCCACCACCTACAGCTGATGGGAAACTGAGGATGAAAAGCAGACAGTAGATCAGCTGTAATCTGGCAGTACAGGTGATCTTTATTGCTTCCATTCTGTTGCTGCATTGGTAGCAGTACAGCATAACTGGAAGACCAAATTACTATGTGACAAATCTATTAGTGTATAAAAGCAGATGTTTCTTGCAAGCACTCAGAGAAACACAGCCCTCATGCTACACACTGAGCTCCCACTGACATGAATGAAAGCTTTACACAGCCAGCACAGAAAACGTTCCTCAGTTTTCTGCAGCTGAGGAAATATTTTACCTAACACAGAAGATATCAACTGACTGTGAGCACCTGGGGAACAGACAACTGGCAGCTGAAATCCAAGAGCTGGTACACAACATAATGCCTGTTCTTTGCCAGTTCACACTATAAGCATGAACACAGGCACTGTTTACACAAAGAAAAAGAATTAATGGATTAATTGTCAGTTAAAAATGAACTTCAGAGACTTCCAGGTTTCTTCCACATTTGCTCACCTCCACATTTGAAAGATAAGAACACTGCTGGTACTGATTATTTTTTCCTTAGTAAAAATCTTTGGGCAGATGATTTAGAAAGAGGTTTGAATTGAAACAGGTGAGCTGAAAGAGGTTTGGATTTTGTTTGTAGCAGTAGTTGTGTGTTCTCCAGGAAAGACAAACAAACCAACCACCAGCAACTTCCTATGGAACTCAAATCTCTCAGATGACCTCAAAGAATTAGAGAATGCTATGTTGGAAAGGACCTCAAAGATCATTTGGTCCAACCTTTAAAGAAAAAAACTTACTTTAATAAACAGTCCTATGTCAAAACAGACTATGAGCTGAATATTTAATTTTCCATCTGTCAAAACCATGTGTAAAAGTGAAAGAAGTTATATTGTTAGACAGTGAAAATGAGCAATAGTAAGAAAGCAAATTCTTTGTTCTCTACATGTAGGTTCCTGGGCCTGTTGCAGTGATGTTCAGGCAGCAACAGGATGAAAGCAATAAGCAGAAAGGCTGATTTCCAACAGAAGCCCCTTGAAGGAACCTCAGCTACTTGTCTTTAGCTATTTCTATCCCATTTTCCCCCAAAAAGCCTTGGCATGCTCTCACCACATTTCCTCATGCAATCACATATGGCCATGCAAACAGAAAATTTCTCTCCTCGAAATCTGCAAATTGCTGTGTGTGTGAGCAGAGATCCAGGCTTTTCACAACCCCAGCCCAGCTAACCCACCCTTGGCTTCCCTAGAGCTAAGCTGCTTGCAGCTGGGTCACCCTGCCCTGTGCTAGGCCAGGCTGTAGCACCCCCAGTTGGCCACTGGTTCCAGGCTGCCCTGTCCCTGCAGACAGTGCAGACCTTCCTTACTCAAGCAGCAGAAGGCTTCAAAGCAGTGCGAGGCTCCTGCTCTTTATTAAATCTGCATTTGGCTGAAAAGCAAAAGTTACTCTGCACAGAAACAAACACTGCCCAGAGAGGTTGTGGAGAGATTCCAAACCCACCTGGACATTGTGATCCTGGGCAGCCCACTCTGGCTGGCTCTGCTTTAGCAGAGGGGTTGGAATGGATGCTCTCTGGAGGTCCTCTCCAATCCCCACTGTGCTGAGATTGAGAACCATATGAGCATTTTTACATTTCCTAATTACTGTTCCTTGACCTGAAGTATTTCATGCCAAACTTGATGGGCACACCGTTGGCTTCTTCAGCAACTGCTGCTTTCCTTTCTGTCCTCTATTGGTGTCCTGCTGGCACCATTGAGACACACACAGTTTAATGCAAGCGTGGTGACTGCACATCTGCTTTTGCCTGCCTTAGCGGCTCTGCCTAGCTGTCAGGACACTCAAAACCTCTTATTCTTCCTTCATTAGCTAAGAATTACCCAAGAAAGTTTTATTTTCTTCTGTGTATGTGCTTGATTCAGAAGGAAAGTCTAAAGATGAGTTCTAGGGACTGCCCATGCCACTCTTAGCCATACAAGAGCCGTGCTTGGCATATTCTCATCCACACACAGAAGTTCTGCTTCCATCTCATAAAGCTACTACACTGTCAAATTTAAGTCTGAGTTTATGGCTGTTTGGAGATTACTACAGATAATTTGAGTCTTCAGGGTACATCTTCATGATAATATGATTTGGTCACTACAGAAAAAGTTTAGTTTAATTCACTTTAAGAGTGTGTTCTCATAGGGGGTTTAATTACCTATTGATCTCTGCCCATCACCATAGTAGACACCTTTTGAGAAAAATCAATGGCAATATTAAGTTTGGGTTTGGTGTAAAGACTGACTGGACTGGGCTGAAGAGCTTTGGGTTCTGTTTCATTGTTCTTAGGTTTTCTCAGCTGGATGCTCCTGAGAGCTGCACCTGAATCCAGAAGCTGTTATCCCTACAAACCGTTCCTATTAAAGCTTCATTTAGATCAACACCACTTTTAAAATGGGTTAAGAGCTGCAGATCTGCACCTGATGGTTTCAGTCACTTCTGGTTTGATCTGCCTTGTGATTCCCACACAGCAGACCAGCAGCAGAGGGGAATTCACCCAGTGCTGTACACCACTGCAGTCAAGTTGTCCCATATATTTCCAGTGGGTTTGTACCATCTGAAGCCAATTCCAAGTGAGAAACATTCTTTACCTAATCCAATTTATTTAGTCAGACTAAGCAAGAAAAATGAAGTCATCTAAGATTTTTGTTTTGTTTGGTTGGTTTACATGATTAAGGAGGAAGGCGGATATGATATTCCTCCTGGGAATAAATTCAATTCAGTAGTATTGAACAACTTCTATGAATTTCAAGATATCTTTTGGGAAAGCATTTCTCACATTCTCATTTATCATTTTGTGTTCCTCTAAATCCTTTGGTTTTTAGCTTACAGCAGCTCAGCAACTGATTTAAACCAAGCCCATGAGTTGCACCAGGCTCATTAAATGGTATAATACATTCTTCCCTTTTGTTTATAAATTGATAGTGACTTTTTAGCACCAGTACAAAGTTGTTCTCAGGCTCAGTAGTATTTTATTGCATTTCCTCTGTACATGAGCTCTAAAAACCCACAAGTGAGTTCAGCTATGAGCCCTGTTAGGGAAACTTGACTTACATAGAGCAGGCTTGCCAAAATGCTGATATTCTCAAAGTTTCATGTCCAAACAGCTCATTACAGCACCTCTGACTATTCTTTCCCCCTCACATCACTCTTGGTATTTCTTGCCACACATGCTTAGCAGCTTTCATACTCTTAACTTTTTAATCTGTGAGCAGGACAAGAAAGCAAAACCCCAGATTAATTTCATGCAGGCTAAGATCTCAATCCAGTTGGTGGTACTTGAAGAAAGGGAATAAAAGGGAAAACACAAACATCTACATTTCATCAGGAAAATAATCCTATTCAAACAAAAAGCTTGGGCAGGATCAGCAAAAACACAATGGTGAGTATAAAGGTAAACAGCCCTGTGGCAGCTTAATGAAGACAGACACCAGTTAGTCCAGGCTGGGTTCCTAAAATTCATTTCACAGTTGCTTTTAGGATCACTGAATACACTCGGGGGGGGCGGGGGGGAAGCAGCAGCTTATTACACTTAAGAGTTGCACAGTATGGATGAGTGGTGCCACAGCACTTATTACACATGCACAAGCATGATGGAAATTAGTATTACTGTAGATATCAAAAGCAAACAGACCTAATTAATGAAATAACTGCAACAAACCCAGATGCAACCCAAAACAAAAAAGGACAACTCCAAATCTAATGAATCCTTTGAATATTAATTACAGGACTCTTAACAATACACTGGGAAAGCTCTCTTGGAGAATTCAGTTTACTGTTTAACAGTTTCTGACTAATTTTATTAACCTGTACATCTGAGAGGATCAACCCCCTCTGGGTTTAATTAGAAGAAAATTCAATTTAAATCTAAATGTCAACAGTGGTTACTAATTATGGCAGGGCCCTGGACGAGACATCCAGTCTGTAATCAGGCAGTTCTCTGCTAACAATTAACAGTTTCTTTCTGAGTTCTGAGTGCAGGAGGATTTTCCTTTTTCCTAAACAAATCTGATTCAGCAACAGGACACAACTAATATTAAGAGCACCTACTGCTAGGTGCAGACGTGCAGAAGAGGTTGCCAAATTAAATCACAGAGATTTCTCAAAACATATAGCTGAATAATAAGCAGCTCCAAAACTAGGTCAGGGTCGCAAGCAGTCGACCACAGCCCCTCCCCCTCTCCCCCCCGACATGCAAAATAAATATACCCACTATCTCTGAATAGAAATCAGCCTTTTGTTATGCCCTTTGTCAGGAATACGTGGCTGCAAAGTGATATTTATTTCCACAGTCTTCACAGCTGCAAGCAGGACTGAATTAATCTTTGGAGAACTGATTTCATCTTCAATTTCATGTTTATGATTATAAAATGTAAATGTATTGCTTTCAAGAAAAAGAGATGACAAGGAAAGGAAGGGATGTAAGAGAGGCAGCTCCTTGCCTACTGCTTTCACTCGCCCTGTGCTAAGGAAGCAAACAGCCAACTAACCCTTAACTAAAAGCAGATGTTCTGAAAGCTCATGCTGGAGATTGTGTTGAAGTATGGAAACTGGGGAGACAAATGGAGGTAATTTGAAAAAAAATTAGAATTCTACACCCTGAGCAGCAATTCTGTAACTCCAGACAAGAAGAGAACACAGAATGCCCACCAAAACTAGGGTGAGACTGAAGGTTTTAGTCATTGAACTTGAATGCAGCCCCCATGCTCTCAAAGCTGCTCCTAAGAACAGTACCGAAAATGCTGATCACAGCTGAGGTTGCTGTTTCTCAGCTCAGTGACAGCTTTTGTCATGAATTACAGTAGCCTTTCCTGAATCATTTCATTCTGGTGACCTACTGATTAATTACATCCATAGTCACAAAATAATCACACTGGGTTTTGTGGAAGCTGTTGACAAATTCCTGTTGCTTCACCTTGGGGCTTACCAACCCTTGTGCTCAAGTACTGCAGACAAATGGGTCTGGAGATCACTTCAGCAAAATGACTCTTAGAGAAAGCAGAAAGCTGAGGAGATCTGTAAATACAGACAGTCCTGAGACTACTTTTAGTTCACAGAATCAATCAGCTCAGAAAAGACCTTCAAGATCATCAAGTCCACCCTATCATATTGTGCTGGTTTGAGGCTAATTGAAATATTTTAGTGGAAAAAATTAGATGCTAGGCTGTGAAAAGCAAACACTGCTGATGTCTGCTGCACTCAGGCTTGCTGAGATGTATAAAAAAAGGACACAAACATAGAGACTGTGTGTTATCTCTCTGGGAGCTGCTGTGTTTGCTGGGCTTCCACTGTGTAACCCAACTCATCACTCTGCTTCTAACCCCTCTTGCCCACCCTCCAAACTCACCTTGCATGTTAAGGCAGACCCTGGGATAAGATAGAGGAGTACAAAGAAGGTGGTAGGGTGGTTGGGAGCCCCTCCTGGGCACTCTGATTGTTGGCAGGGAGATTGTGTTTCTGTATTACCTTTAACTTGTCCATGTCTGTAACTATTCCTGTCTATTGTGTCTATCTCTGCTTGTACATTGTGCTGAGCTGTAAATAGAGCTTCAGTCCTTAACTTCCAGCTGCCTGAGTCTAGTCTGGGGGGTTTTCATAGTGTGTGTGGGGTGGGTAACTCCCAAACCATCACACATATGTAGTATAACCATAACAATCAAACACACTGGGTTTGGGCTGCTCTCTGCTAACCAAAGCTCTTTTCCTTCTATGATAAAAACAACAGCAGAATTTTACAGAGCATTTTTTAAATGATGCATTGGTCTTTGTTTTCATCAGATTCTCTTTGCAACATATTTTGTTGACCAGAGGTCACCAAGTGGCAAAAGAACAAGTTAACACCCTCGGTGATAAATGCTTGCTTAAGATGCTCTAACTGCAGCATCAGGTGCATCTTAGCAAGGAAGACACAAGTTCCTCAGAAGGGTGCGAATGCAGCTCTGTCATTTAATTTAGATTTACATCTCTACCTTTCAAATTAAACCCTAAAATCCCTCATGCACGTGCCTGACTTCAAATCTATAGACAGTTATGCCCTCCCCAGGGCTGCTCATAGAACAAAAATTAAGTGTATATATAGAGAGGTATAAAATGCTTCTAAGCACATAAGCAAGTGCTTAACACCTCTATTCAAGACAACACTTATGGATAGTAAATTTTGCATATTAAGTATCTTATTTAAGGCTTTCCTGAATAATGATAAATCAAACACATCTCAAACTTAAGCATCTGCTTTCCCCCATTTCTGAGTTGATGTGGCCCATTTTTTTTTCCTTAGTAATGAAAGGATTATGCACATTTTAAAGTATAATGCAGATGATGTTCTACAAATGTAACACTTGAACCTGACAAGAAAATTACACAGCCATGACTCCATTTGGATGCACCAGCTCAGATGAGCCACATGCCCTCATTGCACACCAATGCCTCTTGGTGCTGCCAACTACCCATACAAGTGGACTTTCAATCTGCTACCAAAAGTGGGTGGTTTAAGCCTGTTTCTGTGTCAAAAAAAATAGTTAGATACCTGCCCCACTGCATCTTGCCTACAAATGTACAGCTCACTCCACCATGGAAACAGGGAACCAGGACACCTCAGCTCCTAATTTCACTGTCTCAATAAGTGATCAGCATTGATGACAACAAACAAAATTTCCAACTGACCTCTGAAGTTGTTATTGAGCTCCCAGGGATGGTGAGGAGAAGATGAAGGGACACAGGACTTCCCTCCCTGTCCTGCTTTGGTTGTGTACAGAAGAAAAAAGCATCCCCCAAATTAGATCAAAAGAGAGACTGCCCCAAAACAAGGTTGATTCTGCAGCTGGAAACAGAGGACTTGGGCTCAGGTCTCCCTCCTCCACCTCTTAATTTATTTCATCCACTGCCTCCTACATTCTAGAACCACAGAACCTTAGAGGTTGGAAGGGACCTCCAAATATCAAGTCTAACCTCCCTACCAAGGACTCAGACCATCAGTGATTTATCTAATGTCCTTTCTCCATAGTTGTGAGCAAATAGATGTTTAGTTGGGGGGGGGGGGGGAAGAGAAGAGAAAAAAAAAAATATATATGTTTGGTAACTGAACCCATCCCCCCCAACCTCCCAACCCCTGGGTGATTATTACACTTCTCGGGTGGTTAAATTCACACATCCTTTAGTTTCGTGCCTTGTAATACTTCCTGAGGCATGCAGCCATCACCCATAAATACTCTGCTGGCTGTGCTTTCTCATTTGGTTACAATCTGTGTGTGAAATTTGGGCCTCCAAAGTCAGCAGAAGTTTTGCTCTCAACTACAGCAGGGCAGGGCTTCACACTTCATGTTTCCACCATGCTCCCTGCTTTCAGTTCCTTTAGTATCTCTATTTTACACTCCTCTTGCTAAAGCTGCAAACTGATAAACCAACGAGGCAAAGGAATTTGTAAGATCAAAATTTCAGCCTTAAATCACAAGCAGAGGGACAAAAATAAATGTTTCTATTTTCTGCCACCTGTACTACAGAGAGTAGCTTAGAACCACGATTACCATGATATTTTTAACTTCCATTAAGGCAAAGACAAGTGTCTGGGTGTATTTTCCCATCCCTGAAAGAGTCTATTTCTTCTCCATCTTCAACTGAAGTTTTAGTTGAGATCTTTTGATAGTACCAAAAAGGAAGTTCTTTTAACCACAGCTCAATAATAAGGTGAATGGAAAAACACACTTGGTTTCCTTCTGCTCAACTGTTTACCTTGATCTGTTTTAAGCAAAGAGAAGAGAAAGAGAGACTGTGTACAGTCTTCATTACATAACCACCACAACTCAGACCAAAAAACACCCAAACCAAAACCTGCTAAAGTACTGTTTTGTTCTCATAATCCAACTTCTACAACTCTGAATTTCCTCCAAGAGCCACAAAGTGTAGACACTGAATAAAAAAAATAAATCACTAAACAAATAAAGCTAAGAGAGAGCTATAAATAATTCGAGAAGCAATAAAGGGAAATTATAAAACTATACTTGTGTGCTGGGGAAAGCAAGCTTGACATGATTTGGTAGGACTGAAACCTGGCATGACAATTCACATGACTGAAACTTGTCAGTGAAACCTAAATAGGAAAGACAGCCCAGAGGAGCAAGAATGTGAGACTCCACAGTAAAGGTATCATTTACATACTTCAGACTTAGAGGCTAATTCAGGATCCTTCTATCTGATCGACAACAGCACCAAGGCTTTTAGAGCTGCCAACACAGATGAGAAAATAGAAGGAGCAAACCTCTAAAAATTACTTGGAAGTATGTGTAAATATGTAGAAAAAACCCACATGAGTTGATGAATAAAGACACAAACTGGCAGACTTCTGATAAATTAGATTTGAAGTGTCTAAAAATTACTGATCTATTCCAAACAGCAGTACTAAACCAAGCAACTTAAAATCATTCTGTACTGAACCTCAGTGTGATAGATGATAAATTGATCACCACCTAAACGTGGTGAGTGCCTATGTTAGAGCAGTCACAAGTGGATTTTAATTACAGTGTGCAACAGGTATGAGGGCTGGGTGTTCTCCCCCTCTGTTAAAAGGCAGTGCTCACAAATAATTTTAAAGGGGCTTTCAAATAAGTGAGCAAAGTAACTATTTTTAATGCAAAAGAGTACTGGAAATCATAGAATGGTTTAGGTTGGAAGGGACCTCAAAGCTCNGCCACAGGCTATAAACCCCACACAATTCTGCAGGTTTTGGTGAAAATCCACCCCAGGTCAGGGGAAAAGAGTTGAAGTTTTATCAATAAACAGACACAGGAAGAGCAAAACTTTAACATTTGGGACAGGTAATTCATGCCAAACAAAAACACACATCTTATGGCCTCAAGCTGAAGCTGGGGAGGTTTAGAGTGGACATTAGGAAAAAGTTTTTCATGCAGAGAGTGGTCAGGGGCTGGAATGAGCTGCCCAAGGAGGTGGTGGAGTCACCCAGCTTGGCTGTGTTTAAGGGTGGTTTGGATGTGGTGCTTGGGGCTGTGGTTGAAGGTGACTCTTGTGGAGTAGGGTTCTAGGTTGGACTTGGTGATCCTGAGGGGCTTTGCTACTCTGAATGTTTCTGTGACTGAAAATTCTCTCATGGAATCAGTTCACATAGGAACATAAAGTACTTTCCACAAATAATTTAGACTATATGGATGAAAAAAGTTCTGATGCAGAAGTTTCCCAGTGTGGTTTCTTGGCCTCTGTGTGCACAGGAGCTTATGTATGAAGGCAGCACCTTATAATTCAAAGCATTTGTCCAAGCCACAGATTCTTATTAGTTACCAGCAAAAGCTGATCTATTATCCAGGATGAGATGTAGCAGCTTATCTGTACTGCTCAGTGGTACAGAGTCAGGATGACAGGAGTTTAGTCAGGTAGACAAAACCTTAGCTAGGGCTTTGAAAGCTGTGTTAAAAGTTGCAGGTTGCATCCCTGGAGACTGCTCCTAAAAGCTCTGCTATTATCTAGGGGTAGAGCTTTTTAGGATGACCTAACTTCTGCAAGCATGTGAAAGGCAGGAACTGGTGAGTCTAGGAAGTCTGACTTAAACACTTCAGTTAGCACAGAGGAGATGTGACCACTCAATGCCCCCATCCTTTAACTGCTGCTCATAAGTAATGCAGTACAGGTCTCAAATGGTCTCCAACCTCCTCCGGTCATGCAGAGCTAAGTACATGTAGACAGGTCCCAGCTGATTATCACCAAGCCTGTTCTTGCCCTCCAACATAAGAGTGAACACAATATTTCTGTCCCATTACTTTATCCATGGCTTTTCCAAGCTCAGAGTGGTTACTGTCTCTCATCTGCAGCAGTTACTACTCCAGATCTTCTGTTTTTCTTGCCTTTTCCTCATTTACATCCAGTTTGTCTTCATCCTTCTCAGAAGGAAGCTCTGTATGGATGAATGCTAGAGCTTGCAGAGTTTTTGATGGGTGATTTTTTAGGAGTTACAGAAACCTGTGGAGCCTTCAATCCTCAAGAGAAACATCTGCTGAAGTCTGCTGGCACTGAACACCTTGTCATTTGAAGATCAAGGATACATGAATATAGTCCTCAAGAAGTAGCTTAAAAAAAAATTCCTTTTGAGGTCAAGTCTCAGAACTCCATTTGGTCTCAGGAAAGACCAGAGCACAAAGATGCAATTCATCTGTAGAGTAGTTGGCTAAATTGCTTCAGCTGTTGAGTAGAGCTAATAGCAGCTTACACTCTGAAGCAGAGGATGCATGCTAAACTCAAACCTCCAAAAGCTCTGACAAGGCCAGCCCACAAGGTCCTCTGCTTGCTCAAACACGAAGTACAAATACACCCAGGACAATATTGGGAACAATCTCCTACCTAGGTACATAAAACAGCCTTCTAAGACTGTAATTGCCACAGTTCCACTGTGAGCAGGCCAAAAAGAAGTCATTAATGATCCTGAGAAACCAAGGGTTTAACCTTGCACAGCTGACAGATCTGATGTTAATTGTTTTGCTTCACAATAAATAAGTAACAAATCCAAGTCTTGCATAAGCTTAACTGTCAATTGCCTCCTAAGACAAGCTCTGCACAATGTGGATTTGCAGAATCCAGATCTGGATTTGGTACCTGGGATCTCTTTGTTCTCAAAAGAGGCTGCCTTTTCCTGATGTCACTTGTGTCCATTTCACAGCACTTGGACCCAAGACAATGATTTAGTCAGCACCAAAAGTAACCACCTCTGAGTGCAAGAGTAAGTAATTTTAGGCACCAGGGAACTCAACCCTTTCAACATACTTGTCAATGTATCAAGCCCTGGAACAGGCTGCCCAGGGAAGTGGTGGAGTCCCCATCCCTGGAGGGATTTAAAGAAGATGTGGTGTAGACATGGTGCAGAAGAACATGGTTCAGTGGTGATCTGGCAGTGCTGGGTTAACAGATGGACTTGGAGATATTTAAAGATCACTTCAAATCAAAATAATTCTGTGAGAAGTGCTTTGAAAGCAGCAGCAGAGTTGAGCTGGGTCCCAGCTTCAGGCACGGGTCTGTAGGGGGCAGGACAAAACAGATCCATCCTCCCTCTGCCCTAACCTAGGCTGAAACAGTGTGGTGAAAATGGTTTAGAAGTAATCTTGGTTTACACCACAGATAGAGGAACAAGTTCTTTGCTGTGAGGTTAGTGGAACAGCTTGCCTAGGGAAGTAGCTAAGGCCCCATCCCTGGAGATATCCAAGGTGAGGCTTGACAGGGTTCTGGGCAACCTGATCTAGTTGATGTCTCTGCTTACTGCAGAGGGGGTTGGACTGGAGAACCTTTGGAGGTTGCTTCCAATCCAGACCAGTCTATGATTTTATGAACTTGATATTAGGGAAAACTGCCCACATAGATGAGCAACATTACTGCTCTGCTCCAGTTTAGCCAGTCCATGTTGCTCCCTGAGCATAGTCTTTGTTTGACCACAACCATACTTCCTCCTAGAGCTAAAACCATTCTAGGCTTTAAGCACTGCAATATTTCAAACTGTTCCAATTTCCTTCAAATTCTCATATAAAAGAAACAAAACATCTTTAATATTTATGGTTTCCAAAGGATGATGATGACTTTGGAGCTTGCAGTTAAGGAGCTACCTTGAGACTATTACAACAGCAAGGGCAAGGAGTAAGTTGCACAATCTTGACCTTTTAAAATGTTCTCTAATATATCACATTGGAAAAAAAATAGTACAGTATTAAACAAGAAATTTGTTAGCCTTCAGCACAGAGGCAGGTTTATTAGCAAACAACTAAGTGGAACAAAAAAATCTATAACCCTGATCTTATTGAAATAATTACAGAATCTTTAATGTCCCAGTAGGCATATAGAGAGAATAAGATGGAGCACACAGAAAGAGCACAGTAATGAAACCAGACAGAAATAGGCCATTCATCCTACCTTTTACTCAGTGCTTACAAGTGACTGTCAAAAGTATAAGACAACACAAAAATGATTACTGACCAAAAAAACACAAATCAAAAACCACCCACTCAAAATTTCTTTTGTACTACTACATTTTAGGAATCCATGGGATGAAATTAAAATCAAAACTCACATTCCTGACAAGCCAATATATTTTTCCCCTGTTTATCTGCATCTATAATTGGCACTTTTTAAGCCTGTGTAACATTGCAAAGTCAACCTTCAATCTGTTTGAAGAGCACTCACTTCAAATGAGAAGCATCTCACCAACTAACTGCTCTGTATGTTGCCCATGTTTTATCCAGCACAGATTTAAAATATACTTGAGTAGTTTGCAAAAATGTATTCAGATGAAAACACACAGATAGATTCAGCTATCACACCCAAAGCAACAGATCAGATGATCTGGCTAGCTGCAGTAGGCAGAACAATATGGCTAAGCTGGCAATTCTGCAGCAAGCTTTTTGCATTCTCTTTAAAATGTGTTTGGCTTTGGCTGCAAAACTCAATGGCACAGAGGGGCCTTGGCACCAGCTAAGGCAAGGAGCACCATGTCTGTTCCAAGCAAGCACAGCAACTAGAAAGCAACTCTTCCACCTTCTCCCCTTGACATGGGCTGAGAGCTCTGGGGCTGCTCACCCTGCAAAGGCTCCAAGCAGAACTTCTTGCAGCCTTTCCATCTACACAGGTGATGAGACAGAGAGAGACCTTTTACCAGGGCCTGTTTTCTCTTGTGCTGTCCCTCAGGACAAGGTGAAATAGTTCTAAACAGAGAAGGTAGGTTTAGACTGGGTATGAGGAAGACTTTTTGTACACTAAGGGTGGTGAGACATTGGCCCAAGGTGCCCAGAGAGGTAGATGCTCCATCCCTGGAAACATGCCAGGTCAGGTTGGGTGGGGCTCTGAGCAATGGCTTCTGGTTGGAGATGTCCCTGTTCACTATAGGGACTGAACTAGATGAGCTTGAAAAGTCCCTGCCAAACCATTCTGTGATTCCTGTATCCCCAGTAAGATATAACTGTTCTGGGTACAGACAGCAACTGCTTCTCTGGAAGACAGAGCCATGATCTCAGCCTCCTCTTTCCTCTCCCTTTAACCTGAACAAGGAGGTGTAGAAGCTTTGTACAAGCTGCAAAAGAGACTGAGCCTTTGGTTTAAAGAGCAGGAAGCCACCTTGCTCATCCTTCCGTTCTTCCAGGAAAAACAAGACACTATGCAACACTCAAAGCAGCTATTCCCCCCTTCCTGTCTTCCCCTCTGCATGCTAAAATTAGCTTCTTGATTTTTCCTCTTATCAGCTAACCTCAACAATGCTTTGACGTTAAGCTATGGGGAGTCTTCACCTACGCAAGGAAATCCGTAGAGTGGGTTTTAGAGGGGGTAGGAAAAAGGTAAGCTGCAGTTCTACCTTCACAGCTGACCATGGGTAGCTGCTGAAAGCAGCTCCCAGTTTACAGAGTCTGTGTTCCTAGATGGCATCACACCAGAAATTTCTTCCCAGCAGACAGGGAGAGTACCTCCTGGTGGGAGGGAAAGGCTAAAGAGATGGAAGGCTTCTCAGCGTAACGTGATGGTAAAAATCACTTCAGGACCACTACAGTCTTGGATTTACATCTTCCCTGTGTCATGCACTGTGCTGTCCATCCCCTCCTTCCCCCCTCCCAGCTGGGAGCAGACACTCACACGTAAAAGCTGACCAAGGAATATTTTCAGGACAGCTGCCTTTGCCTTTACTTTTCCCAGGGGGGAAGGAAGTAAGTCACAATCTTGTCGTAGTGGGAACAGAGAAATGCTCTTTGTGACGGCAGTGCAGGAAAAGGCTTCACTACGCTCTCCTAATTCTACCAGGCTGAGATAAACATCTCTAGGATGTTTTGCAGTTGTTCCTCTGCACAGTAAATAAAGCTGCAACTCTTTAAGGAGCCTACCCATGCCCAGTGCCAGTTTTAAATCCCAGCCCTGCTTGCTTTCATTCTTCTAACCATTTGGACTTTGAGCATGTTGGCTTTTTTGAGTACTTTACTTTTCAAAACCAATGCAACTTCCTCTGTGGATTGTGAGTTTCAGTAGTTAAGTCACTGTTCTTTAGAGATTAGGAACTCATACTTTACACTAAAGAGAGGGGTTTAAGATCATTACAATCAAGATTTGTGTTCTAGATGCTCATACCCTCCTCTTCCAGGAACTACCACACTTCCTGCAAGCTACCAGAGCCATGAGCATTTATCCTCCTGTACCTGCTGCCCAGGCTGTCATTGCCACTGGGGCTCCTTCACCCTGTTCTGGCTGCATGGCAGCATTCCAAAGATGATATATACCCAATTTTGCTTCTGCAGGGCATAAACTCCCCCTCCCTGGAGAGAAGAAATGAGGTAACCAAGTCACACCACACATTAGCAGGGGAAAAAGAGAGGGAGAGATGGTTTTGCTATTTATTGTGAAATGCTAAAGAAAAATTAGCTGTGAGTTACTTATTTGGAGACATGAAAATGCTGAATAGAAATGGAAATTATATTTAAGCTAGCCACATGCCATCTCAAAATTAACTTGTCTTTATTTATGGTGATATTGCAAACCTTAACATTCTCTCTAGATGTCTTCAAATTTATGCTAGTGATTAGAACAAGTTTTCACTATAAAATTCTATGGTACATTCAGAGCCCTTTAGGAAAAATTAAATGCTAATATTACAGGCTATAATTAGAACATAGTATGGATTTGCTCTAAAGACACAGGCAACTTCATGCATTCTGAAGGGTTTTTTGCTACTTACTAAAATGATTTTCAAGGTATATTATTCCCTCTTTTGACTGGGAGGGCACAAAAGAGAACAAACAGTGAAATGCTTGAAATTCATTATGCAGCTCCCCAACTGCTCACAATGCTCTTATTAAAAATGCATAACAGTGTTCTTAGAGAGGGTCAACACTGTGCACTTTGATTTAACAAAGGAAATGCTTTCCTGTTTCAGGCATTCCTCTGTGCTGCAGAAGGGAAGCAGAACTTCTACTCATCACAACTAAGGATTTGTTTCTGTTTGGAAGACAGTCCAGTCTCCAGATAAGCACTAATAAGGAGGCCAATATTTACATGTTGTTATAGGCTTAGCTTATTCTAGTCAGGGATGTACTGTTCAGATGGGGGACAGCCATCTGCCAGGGAACAGGACTCTGAAGTGGCAGTGAATGCTGCACAGCAGCATGGACTGAACACACACCTGGTTCCTGGCCCACACTGCTCCTCCAGACCTGACTGCTTGCTCTGCAAGCTGCACCATCCATCTCAGGACACAGCACTGAGGATGGGCTTTTAGGTCTTTGGCCATTTCTACCCTTTCCTACCTTCCACAAAATGCCCTGCACTTGCAGGAGGTAGGCCACAGTGTGCCTCAAAGTCTCACATAGTTATCAGGGAGTGCGATGATAGGACATGGGGTAACAGCTTTGAAGTTCAAGACAGGAGATTCAGATCACACAAAAGGAAGAAATTCTGTGAGGGTGGTGAAGCACTGGAACCAGTTGCCCAGAGAAGCTGTGGATGCCCTGTGCCTGGAAGTGTTCAAAGCCAGGTTGCTGTAAGCAATTTGGGCTAGTGGAAGCTCTCCCTGCCCACAGCAGGCAGGGTGGAACCAGAGGATTTTCAAGGTCTCTTCCAACTCATTCTATACTTCTATGATGAATCATACATGGTTTAATAAGTTTCAGTTAGGCAATCTCCTGCACATCTAAACTGTAGACTTCTTCAGTTAGAAGAGCCTCAGTAGCACCAACCACCAAAATGAATTGCTATAAATTATTGATGATGTTGCATTATGATTTTGTCCCAACAGAGACTGGGACTCACCAGGGATCATTTTTGATTGGGTCAGAACTTGAGATATTGCTATTGAAGGTGTTCTTCTGCAAAGATTGTCTAAGAGTGTGATGAGCCCTCACACAACTCTCCTTGTAGTAAAACCTTTCAGAAACCCTTGTAAGCCATCACTCCTGACTAGCAAAGCAGGCAGAAGTCAGGACAGACACCATTATTCCTGTAAGCTTTTCCACATTTGCCTGTGGCCTGACTGGTTTCACTTTGGCTTTTAACATTGTTTGCAAAAGCAAACACAATGAAGACAAACCACTCCTTATGGAGAGTGTAGGTGAAGCCTGAAGCTGGAACCCCACTGATTTTTGCAGAGCTACTCCAGAACTCAGCTGGCAGGAGCTTACCACCATGACAGGCTCCAGCTCAGTTTCTCTTCCTGCAGATGGCACACAGAAAGATACCTGCAGCAGCTGCCTCTTCTGCTGACTGGGCACCCATGGGTCTTCAAATCAGTTGGGTGTTTCCTCTGCCTTACACTTTCTCTCCTTTGCTTGCTGAACCAGAATGGGGAAAACCACAGTGGTTGTGTGGCAGAGTTAAGGGCTGAATCTTAATCCTAGAGACCTCATGCAGCCCACTTTTAGGGCAAGATAGATCAGACCAAGAATCAGCAATTGACACCCAGATAGTCACCTGCCCTAGACTGTGGTCTTGATTACCAAACTCTTCAGACCAAAGACTCAGAGTGCTCACTGACTCCTTCCTGTGTGATTGCAGAGTGCAAGACAAAAGGGTTAGCTCCCCAAACTTGATTTGAGATGGGGACCAGCTCCAGCACATACACACAGGCTCGCAGGATGGCAGGGGTTGGAGGGGACCCAAAGAGCTCATCCAGTCCAACCCCCCTGCCAGAGCAGGACCAGACAATCCAGCTCAGGGCACACAGCAACACATCCAGACAGGCCTGCAAAGGCTCCAGAGAAGGAGACTCCACAACCTCTCTGGGCAGCCTGTGCCAGAGCTCTGGGACCCTTCCAGTCAAGAAGTTGCCCCTTGTGTTGAGCTGGAACCTCCTGTGCTGCAGCTTCCATCCATTGCTCCTAGTCCTATCCCAGTGAGCAGAGCCTGGCCCCTGCCTCCTGACCCCCAGCCCTCAGATAGTTCTAAACATTGATTAAATCCCCTCTCAGCCTTCTTTCTCCAGCCTAAGCAGCCCCAGGTCCCTCAGCCTCTCCTCACCAGGCAGTGCTCCAGTCCTCTCAGCATCCTCATAGCCCTGCCTTGGACTCTCTCCAACAGATCCCTGTCCCTCTTAAAACACAGTTCTAGGAGTTTGGAAGTGAGCAGCTCTGGGAGCTTGGATATGTTGTCAGATCCCTCCAGTTGAGACACCATTTCTAAGGATCAGATTCCTGGCCAAACACAGAAAGGGAAAAGCAATTATTTTGTATTATTTTGATTTAGCATGTGCTGGAAGCCAGTCGGAAGATCATCCACAGCCTATTCTGAGATTTGACAGCTACTACACACTTTGGAGTTGATTGCTACCAATTTGGAGCTGCTCAGAACCAAAACATGGACATCCTACAGACAGAGAGTGTCACACCTACAATAGAAGTACCTCCAAAGCTGAAGTTTGAAAAGAGAGTCCTGGTATTAAAACTTTATACAGGGATAACATGAAATAAAAAACTGCAGAAATATTGTTTGACAAATTACAGCTCAAATCCTGAAAGAAAAAAAAAAAAAAAGAGTTGCTGAAGGTATGGAAGCCTTTATGTAAATAAATGTGAGTTGATGTGTATAGATGCAAGATGAATGACAGATTGGAACATCTGATCCTCATACCAAAAGATTTTTGAGCAGATTGTTAATTTATTTTAAACTGCATAGTAACACTTCTAAAATACACTAATCACAACAGTGTAAATACTCTTTAAGACTGGTGTGACAGATATATTTAGCTGATTTCATGTTTGCTGGGATTAAAAATGCAGATATCAAAAGGAGGTGTGGGTTGGGTGTGTTTTTTTTATAATCTGATGTGTTATCATTCAGGAAATAATAAAAAGCAGAATGGCATCAGGAGATTCAAGGATGCTTGGCCAAACAGCTTTTCCCACATGTACTCTTGAATATGGGATCCTCACTGG
>WBNM01003794.1:58977-122219 GCA_013399055.1 Ramphastos sulfuratus
ATTGTATGATTCTATATTGCATTGTCCAAGTGACATCCCAGCCGTAAATCAACTCCAGACAGTAGTTTGATGTAATAACCCATTGGGGGAAGAGAGATAATGAGGAATGAAACTTTTGAGGATGAAATAGCTTGATCATGGTTAAAGGACTGTGCTACACATCCCTGGTTTAAACTTATGGCAGCACCCCACAGGTTTATGCTGTTAGCAGGAGATATGTGTCAAGGATTGTGCAGTTCATTTAAGTCTAAGAGAAAAATATTGGCTTGGAGTTTTAGCTTTAAAACCTGAAATACCAATCCAAATTTCTGGGGTAATTTAAAGAGCAGTGCTTAAGTCTACACAAAGTGAGCCCAGCTGCTGATGGTAACAGCTTCATGTCATCAGAAAGATGCCTTTTGAGATGCTTTTCTGAGTTCTGCAGCCCATACTTAGAGCCTCACTCTTGGCTTTATACCATACACTCTTTCCATGCTAGGTCTCTACCTTGTTGCTCCAAAAGTAACTGAGAAAGCTTGCTCTGAGAGCTGGAATCCCAGGTCTGAAGTGTCTAAAATGGCACTTGCAGCTTTCAGAATGGAGAGCAAAATATGAAGATGCCTACTCTGTGCCCAGATGTCCAATGCTGTGTCTCTGGAGAACCTCTGGGTGTGTTCAGTTTCATAAACAAGTTTGACTCATGTATAGCTCCAAATCAATCACCAACTTTTTGCTTTACACTTCCCCCCCACCCCCTCCAGATTAAGCCAAACAAGACTTGTAATAGGAAAAATACTCCTGAGTTGCTGTTCTCCATTTCTCTTTGCATACCATCAGTAATGACCACCTGTACTTGGGAGGAGACATGAGCTCACTATAGCAGGCACTTACAGAGAAATAAAAATACCCAGGCTTGAACTCCAGGAGCACTTAGTTCTTGTTACCACCTTGTGAATAGACATTGCCTGCACAGGAAAAAGCCTTCCTAGCTATGGCAGATCCTGTCTAATTTAGTACCTGTTACATGGACACTGGGCTAGGCAAAGAAACCTGCAAGAGCCTTCACCCTTTCACATTCAGCTGTGTTTGGTCCAAGTTTCAAACAGCTCATTCATACATGAAGTCCAAATAGAACCAGGCTGCCACCACACCTGCAGTGTCTCCTCCTTGCCAGTGAGCTCTCAGAGCCCCAAGAAAATAGGCAGTAGAAAAAAATCACAACTGAAATGTCAAGCCCAGATTAACAAATTCCCTTCAACTGGAAAAATAGACACAGGATTACAAGTGAAAAAGCATTTGTTGGTAAGACAGGCTTTGATGGAAAACTGCTCCTCCATTAATATACTTCACCATGCCCTGAAAGATCATTTGGAAGAATTATAAACCCAAAGCAGACCATCTGCTTCTGTGTAACCATTGATTGGAGGAAAACATCAATAAACACTGTAAAATAAGTATTTGATTTGGAGAGAACAGCAATGACTTAATTTTGTATTCAAAAGGAACAAGACTGATGTTACAGTTCTCTGTTTGGGGGAATATTTAGATAATCACATTCACTAACAGCACAAATATAAAGCATCATTCAATTTTCATAGCCAGGCAAATAATCTGTGTCAATGGTTTGGAACAGTGACTCATTCATATGATTTCTTTAATTAGTAAAGATATTGAACATTGTCATCTTTATTTCATTAGACTATTTTGTATTGTTTATAAAGATTGACTTTTTAATAAGGAAATTAGAAGTATGTAATTAAAAAGTCTGCTTTTAATAAAAATAAATCACCTAATTAATTTTGAAATTTACTGATTCCAGGCTCTATGCTTAGGAAATGTGACTGAGCACTGAAAAAAAGAGCAGCACGTACAGGTCCCAAAGGGAAACCTCCAAACCAAAGTTACCCTAGTCCCTAGTCCTATGAAAGATGCAAGTCAGAAACCCAAGAAGGAAGTTCTGAAGGACTGACAGTTGGAGAGATTAAATCCAAACTAACCCCTCTTGACCTCCTGCCTGTAAGGATGGACAGACATCCAACTTCTGCTTCTGAGTATGTTCAAGGTAGTGTGGTTGTACCAGCTTGCTGTATCATACCTTACTGCAGAGCTGTCTAAAGCAGAAGTCATGACAGACTAAAGAAAATTGGATGTGACACCCAAAATGATCACCACAAACACAAATGTTTGTTTTCTTTCTTAATGGTTACAGTCTTTAACTGGAAATGTCTTGGGCTCTGAGCCCTGCTCAGGAGGTGTACATTTGCCCTCTTTAAGAAGCAGTAATGGCTAAAATATGCCTTGCTTGTAAACCCTGGGCAGCCTTAGGTAGGAAGAACTGGAGACTTAGACTGTTCTGATGGCTATGAGCAGTACAAGAGCTGAGCATCTCCCTGTGCAGATACTATGAGAAGCTAAGATGCAAGGTGGCTGGGTTGCACTTCAGGAATGGTAATGGACAGATGAAGTGACTTCATTCCTGTGTAGCCATAAATAAGCACTCTGCAAAACATTCCTGAGCATTTTCACTTTAGTAACTCCCACCAATAAGCCAACTCAATGTGGCCATTCCAAGTGTGGCACAAACACCAAAGACAACCCTGGGCCTGAAGATCTGCAGGGTATATGAAGACCAACTACAACCTTGGTGGTGTGAATTATCCAGGGAGTTCAGAGCAAAAGGCATTAGTGAGAATCACTGATCACAGAGTAGTTGCAATATGATTCATGTGTTCTTATTTATCCATATCTAGGTCTGCATCAAAGAAAAGCAAACCACCCAGAGCCCCCAAGTGAAAAGCAACACCAGCTCTGACCACTTTCCCAAACTCCAAAGCACCACTTTAGTCTCTAGATCTACCTCTCCATCCTCAG
This sequence comes from Ramphastos sulfuratus, assembly GCA_013399055.1. Classification (NCBI taxonomy): domain Eukaryota; kingdom Metazoa; phylum Chordata; class Aves; order Piciformes; family Ramphastidae; genus Ramphastos; species Ramphastos sulfuratus. The sequence goes on from WBNM01003794.1 coordinate 61,828, forward strand.
GCTGGACTCAACCTTTAAAAGGTCCCTTCCAAACCACTGCATTCTATGACCCTAACCATCAGCCCTCACCAGCAAAAGGTGAGAGCCAAGGTCAGCTGAATATTTCATTACACATGTAGAGATCAAACTCAAAGCCTGATGAGGTCCATGGGGGAAAGAGAATTTAATCAAATGCACAACTGTAAAGACAGTCTTAGCAGAACACTTGAAAAGAAAACTTTTGGGTTTAGCTCAGGAAAAAAAAAGTTGAGTAGGATGTATTATTATGCAAAGGCAAGATATTCCATTTTTCCCCCTGTAGCTTCATAAATGATGCATTTGAGAAATGGAGTGTTTACATAACTACAATCACACATATATTGTGCCTTCAGCCATTTCCATAATGCAGACAGAAAATGGAGTTATCTTCCTTATGAACTTCATATGGACAACTTCATAAGTAGCACTGTGGTTAGATAATAAAATGAAATAAAGATATCACTTTAGGCCATGTTCAAACCTTATTTCCATTTTGTAGAGATCAAGGGTATAACAGGCTCTTTATTTGTAGACCATACAGTAACTTTACTAACAGAAGTATGCATTTTTCCTCTAGCACAGTTACATGATCCATGAGCTTCCATGGAAGAAAAAAAAGTGTTTAGCTCTTCAAAGCTATTTCTCATGGCTAGCTCCCAAAGTTGAGCCATATGATAATATCAAAAAGAAAAATACTTCTTATTTACTGGATCTCTCCACCACTAAAACCCCACAAGCCCTGGCAAGAGGAGCATTTGCCAATGTGAGAGTGGCAATAGAAAGTCATTTGACTACACTAAACTGCAGGTCAAGAAAGAAATGCATGCTCCAGTTATCAGCTATTTTCCTGCTTATCACTTGCATTTCAGATAAGCAAAGAGTATCTTGGTGAACCTTCAACTCTGCAGCAATATAGATGAATTAGAGCTTTGGAGAACATCCCCTCCTCCTCCCTTCCCCCCCACCCCTTATCAGCATACAAATAGATAATAGCTTGGTTTTGGCAGGGATTCTTTATAGCTCAAGTACTTCCCCCTCAGGGACTCATACTGTCATTTGTTTTTGTTTTCAAAATGAAAACAAATGGCATTGTAACTCCTAAGGGTGAAAATGACTTCAGTCTACTTTTTCCCCCTGCACTGTCATCTATTCATTTTTTTGTTAGATTGAATATAGATATAGGTTTGAGGGGTTTTTTTGTCTTTCCCCCTTTGGCTTCCAGTGCCACAAAATGTATTCACTAGCTGTACAGTAATTAACAGCTCTTGACTGGAAAACTGCCAACATGTACAACGTGACACTCTTCCTTTGAACACTAACAAAGTGCATAAGTAATTTATGTTGGATTAAATATCCCTAACAGGGACCCTTAAGTAACCCAATCACTTTAAACAGGCTCCACATGTATGCTCCTGTGCAGTGAAAATGTCAGACAGTTATAACCCACTAATAGCACAGTTCTAACTATATTCCAGCCATTAGCATTTTATGACATCAATCCTCATTAAACCTGGCAAGGAGAAAAAAAAAAATACACCAGCACAAACTAAGAGATACTAATGTTTCCCAATTTTGCAACCAAGGTGGAAGAGAAATGGAGAAAAAGCAGACAGGTGCTACCTTCCCCCTCCACAGAAAAAAAAAAAAGGATTAACATTTTTGAAAACATGGTTGCAATTTTCTGTTAGTACCTTTGTTTGTATTGAAAGGAAGACAACAAAGAGGTAAGGGCTACAAGGACCTCAGTGGAACCCAGCCAAGAGTGAAAGAAAAGCCTGGTATTTCAGCCATTGTGCTCCCTGCTAAAGCACTGTGCCAACTCATCTTCCAACCCATTATATGAAATTTAATTTAACCTGCTATGCAATTAATTCAGATGTTCAGCCTATTTTTCTCATGGCAGAATCCCTCACACAATGCCTTATTTAAATATTAATCAGTCCTCTTTCAATTAGGACTAATTTGCTTCACAGGGTTTCTCTCATCTTCTGATTGCAGGAAAATGGAGGTAACTTGCAACGTTTGAGGATAATTAACATGGTATTTTTATAATACTGATACATCAAATGGGACCTTAATGAACCCCGCTGATTCCATTTAGTAAAGCATGCCTCAAAGTTATAATCAAGAGGAAAGCCATTGCCATCTGTTTAAAATACTAAGGAGCACAATTTAAACACAGGATAGTTATTTCTTTAAGCTGTCTATTGTAGGGGTCTGCAAAAGTCTCTCTTTTTCCTCCCATGGAAACTAATTGTACAGTATTTAAATGTGAACCTTTTATTACATATCTGCAAACAGTGTCTTCCCAAAATGTAGAGGGCCCTCTTAATTAAATGGTGACAACCTCAGACCTAAGTCATGTTTGTTAATGTGTGTTTCCCAAGCCTGCTGTGCAGAGGCAACACACATTTGGTTGTGCTAATGAAGCTGAAGGCTTTGTGCAGAGCGCTTGGGAGGTGCTCCTCAAAAATACTCCTTGCACCCCAAAAAGAGGTGGAATAAAAGAGACATATGTTGTTCATTTGTTGGTTCCTAAGAAAGGCAAACAAGTTAACATTTACACATGACCAGTTGCTCACAAAATGTTCCATCTGCTACAAAGAAGGTCGAAGTTCATCTTTCTTATGTTTAGAATTGCTCTACTGTTCCTAGGTAACCTGTAGCCAAACCCCACGTGACAGAGATATCAGATCCTGACTTCACTATGAAAGAAAAGTCCTCAGTGTGAAAAAAACCAAACCAGTAGTGAACCACAGAAGATCAGAGCCCTTGCTTCATTTTTCACACCCCCCCCCCCACACACATTTCAAAAGTTCATCTTTTAAGTATTGACTGAGCCACAACACTTGGAGGGGGGGTTAAAGTCAGAACTATTAGCACACAGGACCTGCTAATGATTCAGTGCTCTGCTTTTTCTTGTCTAAATATGCTCTCCTCAATATGTGTCTATGAAAAAGGAAATGTCACCACTCTGCTAAATGTCAACAGTTTCCTATAAAAGAACATAGTACAAACCCCCAAAATTAAGTCACAGCAATTCTGAGCTTCCAAAATGCTTTGTGCAGCTCAGCTCCACTTGGATTCTCATGGTATGTTTGCATCCTCAATGGCACATCTGTGGGTAGGACTACAGCAAAAGAGCAAACCTCTTCCCAAATGCTTTGGGTGCTTTGGTGAAACTTGGTAGTAACTTCATGAGTTTGAAAATCTTATGTCCAAAACAGGCTAAGTCCAACTGGAAGAGACTGTTAGTTAGGCAGACAGCCTGATCTTAAAAACAATGCTGACTTCAAAATATTAGGGAGGCAGAGGAGTCACCATCCCTGGAGATGGTCAAGTTAAAAAAAAATTGGATGAGGCACTTAGTGTCATGGTCTGGTTGATTGGATAGGGCTGGGTAATAGGTTGGACTGGATGAGCTTGGAGGGCTCTTCCAAACTGATTGATTCTATATTCATATAGAATATGAAGTAAAGCTTCATCACTGATCACTACACCTACACAAATTAGAGGAGCATTGATAAACTCTGCCTAAACAAGAAAAAAAAAAAATGGACTTTGTGGTTGCTGGGGGGTTTCTACCCACCCAAACCTAGAGGGGACAACTATAAGTCCAAGGGAGCTGAAAGAAGTAACTCTCAGCTTTCTAGCAATCTGTCTAGCAGAGCCATCTCTAGAGGCTCATTTGAGCCAGAACAAACAGGTTGTGTGTAAATTGAACCAGAGCCACCCCTGGGGACTGGGCTTAACCCAGATCACTGATGTAGATACACAAAAGGTATTTTAAGCAACTTTCATGTGCCTATACTTTCCACTTTGTGGAAACTACTACATCACAGATGTGTCTCTGCTATGTTGGTTTCTTCCTGTCTGTTTATGACCATGCCACAAATGTCTTAGACTTCATACCTGCTGTCAAAAGTCATATGGACAAGTACAGGTAGATGTCTAGGAGGATGGGGAATAATCTTGACTTAACTGTGAAAGTAAACACTATGTTCAACCATAGGAATGATCTTCATTTGCAACATTGATTTCCATTCTCAATTGCCCATCTTGGAGTTAACTTCAGTAAGTTTTTAGCACTCCATGTCACCATTTGTTCCAGTTAAAGTACTGAGACTCACACACCTAAGTAATTTGTCTTGTCTATAGACAAGGTAAGGAAGCCTTGCAGCTTGTGATCCATTTCTCAGTACTCAAGAATTACTCAGGTTCTTTGAAATTATCTTTTCATCCACTACTATCTTTATCTAGCTGAACTTTGTGAAGCTTCTTCTCAAGCCTGTTTCTATTCCTGTAAGGTTACTGAAACTCAAAATTCTGATGGTGTTAATAATAATACCCTCTTAAAAAGCATATCTGATCCCAAAGGATAAGACAATCTTGCAAGCCACATTATCTAAATATTATTGCATTTTGTTTCCTTCCCTGGTAAAGCTTAAAGAATCAGAAAATACTTATGCTGTAGAAACTTAATTGTGACAAGTCAGATGATTTTAGATCTGGGAGGATGTAAGAGAGTTTGTTGCTCACACCAACCACATGAGGTAGCCAGGCAGTAAACAATACATTGCTCTCATTTCTGAGCTGAAAGGTCTGTATCACACAGTATCACAGTATCACCAAGGTTGGAAGAGACCTCAAAGATCATCAAGTCCAACCCATTACCACAGACCTCGAGACTAGACCATGGCACCAAGTGCCACATCCAAACCCACCTTGAACACCTCCAGAGACGGTGACTCCATCACCTCCCTGGGCAGCCCATTCCAGTGGGGAATGACTCAGTGAAGAACTTTCTCCTCACCTCCAGCCTAAACTTCCCCTGGCACAGCTTGAGACTGTGACCTCTTGTTCTGATGCTGTAAGGAGGATGATTACCAGTTTGAACATGAAGCAGCTCCCACTTTGGCTAGTGTCTTACCCATTGGCTAATCAGGATCAGCGCAACATTAAAAGTTCTAAAACATCTCATTTCCGAACAAAAAGACGACCCTGGATGCAGGCCAGAAGTACTGGAGATAGGAAGACAATTGAAGTTTAGAATGTTTAAAAGTCCTTTTGAGTTATGTCCTATTTGTGCTATTCTTGCCTGCCCAAGGGGCATTCCTAGATTCCCCTCCCCACTTACAAGAGGTGTGGGGGATTTTGGCATTAATGATATGAGCATACCATGAGGGATTTAAGTCTCCCTCAGGACCAGCAGGACCCAGAGCTTGTCTCTGAAACTGAGCAAGACCCTGAGGACAAGGACTAAAGCCCTTCACAATATGCTTTTCTAGGGTCTGTGGCCAGGGACAAAGCATCCTGGTTACACACTGTTCTTGCTTACTGAGAGCTGTTATTCACACATGGCCTTCCCTGGACTATGCAAAGATCTGCTTTCCTAAATGGTCTCATTTAATAATTAGAAGTGATTGCAGTGCATCTATGAAGGCACATCAGCTCAGAGGATTGCAGCACTCTGTTCTGGCATCATCCCCCCATGAATCTGTCTAAAATACACTGTCACTGTTCTGTGACTACTCTTCTAAAGAGTAAAGGATCTCTGGGTTACATCAAAGATGTAACAGACTCATAAAAGAGTTTCTTGTGCTGCTGATAGTTGACATCCAAGTGTGCCTTGTGTCATTCAGTTGGCTGTTTTCTGCCTTCATGCTTCATCTGGCACAACTCATCCCTATCTATGGAGGTATTCAGAAAGAGGAGGTGACAGGCAGCCACTGCTGTGAAGAATGAGGACTGCAGTGTTTAATCAGGTAGTCCATGGGGTGAGTCTGTGCTTGGCTGAGATTTATTGCTAGCACTGGACACTGAGGAATCTTGCCAGGTCCATGAAACTTTATCCTCATAGATCTGTTTTTCAGAGGGAATGACAACAGAATTCCCACTTTGTGAAGAAATCATAAAAGCAGATCAATGAGTTGCACCCTTGAATGATACAGCTGAGGTGAATGCATTCAGCTGAGAGACTGAATAACTGACCAAGACAGCTCAAGCAGCAGCCTTAGTATCATCTGGGTAGATGCCATTTACCAGATTTGCCATCCAGATAATTTAAGAACCTTTTATTGTGGTGCCTGTTGCTTCTCCAGCTCCAGACTTAGTAGCTGTCCCAGGAGCTCCATCTGGAACTTTTTCAGTAACAGGATAGGCTTTATACCACCCAGCTCCTACAGCTGACCTGACTCCACTTCCACTTATTGCCTGAGACCTCTCAAGGTACAGCTGATGTGCAGAAAGGTTTGCATTTGGACTCCTAATAAAACATCTGTAATTGCAGAGCCACTGAAAAGTGGAGTGTGTTTGACTTCCATTTCTACTCTCAAGTGTGCACAGCTGTTCACCTGTGTACTAAGACATTAAAATGGAATCATAAAATATCTCAAACAGCAAACCCTGGAACCAAATCAAAACCAGGAACACATAGATCTTATTTTAATTGTCATAATAGTTAAGTTTAAATAAAAATTTTAAAAATCCACTCTTTTACCCAAACATCCATTTACCATGATGGACACACTGCATACTGTGGGACTATCCCAACAGCAATGACAATGTGGGTTAGATTCCAGCCTCTATTTATGCATTCCTACTTCCACCCTGTGCACACTCATGTTGGGATCCAGGACACCTCTATGAGTAAGCCAGAGAGTTTACACAACACTACTTTGGAAACAGGGGATGAGGAAGTACAGCAGTAACAAACCAGAGTCTAGATAGTTAGGTTTTTCTATAACAGACTCTTCCTCCACTTTTCCATTTTTTTCCTGTTTTCCATGACTCACAGTGCAGCATTAGCAAATAATTCACACCATGAGGAACTGAGTAGCATCTTGGGGAAATAAAACTAATTCAGTGAAAATTTCAACAGGATTATTAATACAGCAAGCTGAAAAAGTACCATGGCACAGTCTTAAGCCACAGAAGCAAAAATTCATTATTTTTCCATCAGGCTCATCAAATCAAGATGGACTGCAGCCATCAGCACTGCCAGAAGCATCAATAATTAACAGATTTGAAAATAAGTAGCCTGTGCCAATCACACAGGTTTGGCAAAGGTGGCAGCCACAGCTGGCAGTTGCCTGTGTTACCTGACTACTGTCCTCACTCAGAGCTGCACTTTGGCCACAAAAGGCAGCTTGGAATTCTGCTAATACCATGGACACAGAGCAGGTCAAAGCATCCAGATGGAGAACACATCCCTGTCAAAGGTTTCAGAGGACTCCTTATGCTACCTCCTTTCCTTCCCCCTCAATTACACTGCTATAGCTGTCACCACACGGGAGGGCAGCTGAGCCACAGAACATTCCCTATGGGGAAAACACACACAATTTCCTCAAGTAGTTTAGAAGTTCACTGCTTTGCCTCCATAAATGAGGACTAACCAATATTTCATTTCTCTGCCCATACAAAGAGTGGCCTACTCTCCATTTAGCCATTGCCTCAGATTGAAAACCTCTGAAGGAAACTTGTGCCATCTCTGGAATACAAGGCAAAAGCTCAAGCAACAACATGAATTGAAGGTAACTACCAAATTCTATTACTCAGCCTGCAGTTTCATTTCTGAATTACAGAAGTTCAATCAGAAAAGAATTACTCCACCTCCAAGTGCAAAACCTATAAAAGCAGACTGAAAATAACATATACTCCATCCCCCAGGGAGATGGAAAGGGGGGAGGTCTACAAAGCCCAGCTTCAGCTGGGAGAGCAGTGTAGCCATGGAGTGTGAATAAAAGCTGTCCTGTTGTGATCCTGGGACATGCTCCCCAGTCCTGGACTTGCCAGCCTGATGCACAGAGCTGATATAATCTGGTGAGGAAACCAGAATGAACCCCCAGATTCCTGAGAATGAGAATTGCTGCCCAGGGTTGAAGCTATTTGCAGCATTTTTACATCCATGTCCTATACCTCCAAGGGCACTTCCATTACACCAGATGTAGAGAGTACTGCTGCATGTTCAATCACAGAATGGTTTAAGTTGGAAGGGACCTCAAAGCTCAGCCAGATCCAACCTCCCACTAGCACAGGTCACTCAAGGCCTCGTCCAACCTGGCCTTGAACACCTCCAGGGAGGGAGCAGCCACAACCTCCCTGGGCAACCTGTGCCAGTGTCTCACCACCCTCACTGCAAACAACTTCCTCCTAACATCCACTTTCAATCTCCCCTCTCCCAGTTCAGACCCATTCATTCTCATCCTGTCATTGCAAGCCCTTGTCAATAGTCCCTCCCCAGCCCTCCTGTAGCTCCCTTCAGATACTGGAAGGCCACTCCAAGGTCTCCTGGAAGCCTTCTCTTCTCCAGGCTGCAGAGCTCCAACTCTGCCTGTCCTCAGAACAGAGCTGCTGCAGCCCTCCTCTGGACCCCCTCCAACAGTTCCATGTCCTTTCTATGCTGGAGGCTCCAGAACTGCACACAGTATCCCAGGTGGGGTCTGAGGAAAGCAGAGCAAAGGGGCAGAATCCCCTCCCCTGCCCTGCTGGCCACACTGCAGCCCAGCACAGGGTTGCTGTCTGAGCTGCACACACACACTGCATTGTACTCTCATTTCCATTTGCAGTGGGTGAATCACTGACACCCTTTTTCAGCTTCATATTTACACACATTGTACAGCTAGAAACCATTAATGCAGATTCAGGGCCATAAACTGAAGGAAAAAAAAAAAAACCTACTCACTTCACATCTGCAGCTCCACTGATACCAAAACGATTTTCTAATGTAAACCTGAGGATTTCAAAGAACTAGTCACTTCAAGCCTGAGCATTCCAAAACAAACAGATAAGTGTCATTGCAAAAAGAAATCACAGCTTGACAGCAGAGAGAAGACAAATAGGAGTGCTTGCAGCAATACTTTGAATGAAGAACATAAATATCTGACAGATGACACTTCTCCCCTGCCCAGTTCAGAAGCTGCCAACAGGTTAAGGTCTAGAGCAAATTCAAAACCATGTTTTCTCTAGTCTGCTATAGCAACCCACAATCTTACTGCAGAAATTTGTCTGAGCTGCTTTGCAGCCAGATAGAAGAATTCCAATAATTTCTGCTGATCATTTAAAGTAGTAATAAATGGAGAAGATTACACTGAAGCACTTTTATTCATAGTTCAGTTGGAAGCCTAAGACTGTTAAAGTTTCCTTGATGAAGCCACTACAGGGAGAACAAAGGAAACAAACTTTTTCCAGCATCCCTGGGAGTCTGATCTTTGAATTAGAACATAAACAGGGGTTAAGATCAAGTTCATGTTCTTGGGGGGAGAAAAAAAATATATAAAAATATAGAAATGTATATAAATAGATAATCTATATGGTGGTGTTATCCCATGGCTGATTATCTCATTGTATCCTTCACCTTACAAAAAGCAGCTTCATTCTGTACTACATTATTATTTAAGGACTTAAAGAACCTTAGTTAAGGAGGAACTGTCAAACATTGCAGAGGTTACATTTCAAAACTTCCAATGCTACTCAGGTGATAGTATGAGAGGAACCAGAAGAAAACAACTCTATGATTCTATTTAAATCAATTAAGATTAGGAATTTGGACAGCCAAAACTTAGCACTGTATTTGAGCATTCTTGGATATCAACTCCCACAACTTATTTCTTTGCTGCGAGATCAACTTTGAAAGTCTTTGTGCACTCAAAGAAGTTCTTTGCCTCTGGAGGCAGAGGGCAGTAAGGTCAGGAGCAATATGTCTCCTCTGGTGAAGCTCTGTCCCCTTGGACTTGGCTTTGGTAAGGCCACACCTCAAGTGTTGTGTTCAGTTTTGGGCACTGCAATACAGGAGAGATGTGGAAGTGCTGGAGGGGGTCCAGAGGAGAGCAACAGAGCTGGGGAAGGGCCTGGAGAATAAATCTGATGAGGAGCAACTGAGGGAGCTGGGGATGGTTAGTGTGAGGAAGGGAGACCTCATTGCTGTCTACAATTACCTGAAGAGACATTGTGGGAAGGCTGCTGCTGGGCTCTGCCCACAGGTTCTGTCTCCAGTTACAAGGGGGAATGGCCTCACACTGAGGCTGGGGAGGTTTAGATTGGACATTAAGAAAAAGCTTTTCATGGAGAGATTGGTCAGGGACTGGAATGAGCTGCCCAGGGAGGTGGAGTCACCCAGCCTAGATGTGTGTAAGGCTGGTTTGGATGTGGTGCTTGGGGCTATGGTTTAAGGTGACTCTTGTAGAGCAGGGTTCTAGGTTGGACTTGGTGATCCTGAGGAGCTTTGCCAACCTGGATGCTTCTGTGTGATTCTGTGATAGCAATGAGGACAGATCCCCCAGGCACAATGGAGCATGGCTGTGGGACAGCTTGCTACATCTGCCATTTCAGCACATCCTGCTGCATCCACTGGCATCTAAGTATGGACTGGTTCGTGCATGTTGAAGTTGGAAGAACCCCTCCATTTCTGGGAGATTTCTGGGCATCACTCTGAGCATCTGACTCTTCTGCAGCCCATATTGGGGTTAAAAATCACAACTGACATGCCTGGACTTCTCTCACCCTGTGCAGATTTAATTCACTGACCTGAACAGTATTGCCACAGTTTACAAAACTGAAGGGGATCCAGACCTTTGTTTCCAGTGGCCTCACTCACACAGGGACCATTTGACAGGAAACCATCTTGTGTGATCACAAAACTTTCACCACATTGCAATACTACACTGAGGATGAGCACATTAGGTGCAGTATTTGCCAGGAAAACTGAAGAGCTGTTAACCAGCTAAAGCAAAATACATTTTATTCTGCTCAACACCACAATCTGACTTCAGCTCCTCTATAGAAGCTTTGTTGCTTGGGTGGGGTTTTCTTGGAAAAAAAAAATCCCTGCCCCTTAAATATGAACTGATTAAAAAGAAGGTGACTCTGGGGGATACAAGGCAATCTAAACAAATTAAAGTTTTAACTTCAGAAAGGCAAAGCTTCTTAAAACACACTCAGGAAAACAAGCTGTATGCACTGATAAAATTGTATGTACTGATAATTCCCCAGTATCTCCACTTTGCTACAAACTACAGGTATTGTTATGTTAAACAGAAAAAACACTTTTCAGTAATTCACTGAAATCCTATTTCCCAGCAACTCTTTCAAGATGGGAACTGTTATTGTGGTGCAGTAGTATTTGCACAATGCATGATTGCAGAACTTAATAACAGACACTAAGTGAACAAAGGACCTGGGAACCAAGTGCAGCCATTCCCATCTCTAGGTCACCAGTCCTGAAGGTTAACAGATGAAAGGGAAGTTTTCCTCTGGGCTGGCAGGGGCAGTAAGAGGCTTTTACCCCCATTAGCACCTGCCAGCATGAGCTCCGATACCCAAGCCAGCACTGCACAGCTATGTAGCTCTATTAAAGCACCACTGGGCTGCCCAGTAGCATCACTGTGACATTCCAAGCCACACCTTGGCCCTAGTTCTTCATCCATTCCACAGGACAGAAAAATGGGAGATGGTGTCCAGAAAAGCTCTTTGCAGAGACAAAGCTGTGGAAACACTCCTGAGCAGCAGCTGTCATCTGCCCTAGACACACATCAAGGAGCAGTTGGCCAAAGAGCCGACACAGTCTAGACCTTTGCAGAGTTCCTACAGAGCCACTGGAAAGCACACAGTGATGTTCTCTTCAGGCAGTGAGAGGACTGGGGGGAGGGGAACCAAGCTGGAAATAGGGAGATTCAGACTGGATGCAAGGAAGAAGTTGTTCAGTATGAGGGTGGTGAGAGTCTTGCAGGGGTTGCCCAGGGAGGTGGTGGAAGCCTCATCCCTGGAGGTGTTTAAGGCCAGGTTGGATGAGGCTGTGGCCAGCCTGACCTAGTGTGAGGTGTCCCTGGGCATGGCAGGGAGGTTGGAACTGGCTGATCCTTGTGGTCCCTTCCAGCCCTGACTGATTCTGTGATTCTGCCCATGGTCATGCATTTAGCAGAGAAGCAGGAGGACCAAATTTCTGTCAAACTGACATTGTTCCTAAGTCCTAAACCTGCTCCTTCAGAAATGCTGAACTGATGCAACACAAGCACCAGGATCAAATAACTAAGATGATACACACATGGGAAGCCCACAGTAAGCACAGGCTGCTGTTGAACATTCCCTCTGAGCCCCTCTCCATGTCGGGACTTGGACTTTTGATACATTTTTATACAGGACATGAACTGAAGTATGAGATATTTTGGGGTTTTCCAAGAAAATGAAACATTTCCTGTTAAATTAAGACAATTGATATTTCTTCTGCAGTGCTAACTTTCAAACAAGAACCAGCCATCATGAGTAGTGAAATAGTTGATTGATTAGTCGAATGTTAACAATTGTTACTCAGGCTGTGCCATGAGATTATGTACTCACGCTGAGAATCAATGGTAATTAAGTAGCTGATCAATGCAGGCATCTTTGCAATGTGTACAAAGCTCCAAATATCAGTCCAGCTGTAACACTAAACACCAGGAGAGAAAACTCCTCACTGAAAGTCAGTTTTCTTCACTGGAAACTTTTCTCTCCAGTGTAATGCTCAAAGATGTATTCTTCCCCGTTTTGATGTGGAGCAGAGAACTCCATGACACTGCCAGTGTGTCATGTTTGGATTTAAGAACAAAATATTCCTATTAAACATCACAGATAAAATCTGAGTGCAGTGACCACAGCCAATGTATGCAGCAATCCTGGTGCCAAGTGGGAAAGGCAAGGCAATGGAGTAGACACTGTTACCAAAACGTGACTGTAGGGTTCCATGAAGCATTTCTGATATACTTCACATCACAGTTGAAAAATCTTAAATATTTTTAATATGATTCCTGTTCAAACTCATGCCATCCATGGAACTGAGGGGTAACCCCATCAACATTTATCAGTATGTGTAGGGTGAGTGCCAGGAGGTTGGAGCCAGGCTCTGCTGGGTGATGCCCAATGCCAGCACAAGGGGGAATGGTGGAAGCTGAGGCAGAGGAAGTTTCATTTAAACATGAGGAGGAATTTTTTCCCTGTGAGGGTGCCAGAGCCCTGGAACAGGCTGCCCAGGGGGGTTGTGGAGTCTCCCTCTCTGGACATATTCCAAACCCACCTGGATGCATTCCTGTGTGATCTGGTCTAGCTCTGGCAGGGGGTTGGCCTGGCTGAGTTTTGGAGGTCCCTTGCAGCCCCTGACACTCTGAACCACTCTGCCTAGTCAGGATGTGTAGCATTGCCTCACCCCTAAAGGCTTGGACACACATTTCCACATGTGAAAACACAAAAAGTGCACTCCATTGACTATAAAATGAGATGCAGCTCACTAAAATGAAGAAAGTTGTTATAATCTTTCAACCTTACCCTTATTTCTAAATATTTTACAGTTGCTCTGCAAGAATTCCCTTGCTTCACTATTAAATGCTGTCAAAATATTTACAAAACCCGAAGAGGTGTTCAGAATTTCCTGCACTTACAAGGATACTTCATTTAGCTTTCCCAACTTAGTGGATACAGTCATAACAAAAAAAAATTATGTAAGGTATAAAATGAGCCCTCAGTGAATCTGAAGGTTAACATTTTCACATGAGAACATTCCATAAGCTGTTTCCAAGAAGGATGTCAAATCTGTATCAGCTGTTTAAATCTAAAATTAAAATGTTACATAGCACAGAATTGATAATTCTATCTTGGTTTGCTTTTTATTTCATCCCAGAAAATTAATTTCTTTACACATTTCCATGGGAAATGCAGACAGAAGAGGACAGCTTCAGCAACAGTGCCAGAGAAACTCGAGGAGTAGTGAGGGAACATCTGAACCTGTGCTGAATTACCTGAATTCTACCTTCTATAGCATATGATTATCTATAAACACTACAATAAGCAACACTTCCCCAAGTAACTGCCTGAATATTTTATCAGTGCTTTCTCCACTGAACACAATGCAAGATGCTCCTGCACAGGATGCAAGGAGCATGTTTAAATCAATTCAAATGCAGCATTTTCATACAAAGACCAATATTTTCCTGAGTCAAGGGCAAACAGGATTTAAATGGTACAAAGTTTTGCTCTTGCCTCATGCACATAATTGCTACTGATGTTAGAGGAAAAGAAAACAAAAACAGAACGTGGCAAAGCCTTGAAGAACAATGCTTTGTGGACTGAAGAGGATTTATTCAGTGTTTAAATTAAAGCACATAATACTCTGATGCTGAGTAGCAGTAATTCTACTGAAACGTAGAGACAATAATATTCAATCACCTACTCTCCATATAAACTGGGGCAATCTCCTGTTCCTCCTCATTTCTTGCTCTGTTTGATTACCAGAGATAACGAGGCAGCCTTTGTCTGGAAGCTGCCTTCATTAAGCTAACAAACAGGACACAAACTGGTGGAGCCCATGGTGTAGGTTTTTTTCCACACACATGCTTACAGCCATTCTCCCAGCCTTGCTACGCTGCCAGCAGAATCTCAGCAGGTTTGTCTAGGAAACATATTGCCCTGACTAGAAAAAAATAACATAAACCATAATTTTAGCTGTTTTCATTCCTGTTATATTGACCAGTAACTCACTTGCCTTATGCCTGGGCAGNAAACCATAATTTTAGCTGTTTTCATTCCTGTTATATTGACCAGTACCTCACTTGCCTTATGCCTGGGCAGGGCAGCCTTCCTAGGGTGGTTTTTGCTCTGTACTGGCATTGAACTCACTTGCCTTATGCCTGGGCAAAGCAGCCTTCTTAAGGTGGTTTTTAGTCTGTACTGGTATTTTTAGAGCCTTTTTTCTTTAAGCATCTCAAACACCTTTACTGAATGGATGATTGTGTTCCAACAAGCACTTCCTCAGTGTGCTATGAAGCACATGGATCAATCTGTAGGTAGTAATAAGAGAAGGAGCATGATTGTTTGTATTTGTGGATTAACCTTTGGAGTTCTCAGATGTGGAACTCGACCACTGGCAAATGAAAGAAAACCCCAGCACAGAGGCTTACATGAAGGATAAAACTTGTAACAACATAACATCACCTTGGAGAGGTGTCAGAGCTAACTCAAACAGAGCCTTAAGAGCATGTTGTAGGTCCTGAGAATGGAGTCTTCACCCATGCATTTAGAAGCATTTCTCCAGGTCTGAAATTCTAAATGCTCCCAAAGTTAGTGCAAATACCCTCGGCCTCTGCTGTAAGAAATGCTACAAGCCAACAATCACTGCTTTGGCTTCTGACAGTTACTGAGGCTTACATAGAGGAGCCTGGAAGCACAAAGTCCAGCACTTTTAATCATGTGTTTCATGCTTCAGACCTCATTTCTTTACCCTCCTTTAAAACAGGAGCACACTGAATCAAAACTTTGGTTCATGTATATGTTATTACACAATATTCTCATCATGATTCTGGATCAAAGTATTGAAACGAATGTTTAAAAAAAAAGAGGCAAAGACAAAGATTTGCAGAGATATGGCAGTGTTGTTTTACAGCAAGCATTCAAAAAGCTTATTTTAATAATTAATCCAATAGCTGTATTATAACAGCAATAAATGATTTAAGATGTAATTAAGTCAATTATAAACATTCCTTATGAATACATGAAAGGCTGAAACCCATTAGCATATAAAAGCCATTACAAGTTGTGGGCTATAAATATGCTCCAACAAGACTTTTAGCTGCTGAAACCAAAAATGCAGAGTATCACTCAGAATTCATGGGAGCCAGTACAATGCTATCAGGATATTCCTTCAGCTGCATGTGGCCTCCCTCCCCAGCCAGCAGATCTGATCATTCCAACTCATAATTCCTACTTTGATATACTAGGAGCTATTTTCACTCTCAAGTTATCTCCAAAAGCCCAGCAACCACTGTCTCAGATAATATTTCTGTTGACTTCAAAGTTTCTCTGGTTCACATAGTGCAGCTGGGGCAAGTGTAAGATCAACATATTCATTACAGAGTTTTAGCACCTAAAACTGAAGTTAATTAAAGTTCTTGATGCTAAGTGGAGGACACCATGAGACATATTGTTCCAGTAAAAGACCTCAGTGATATTTTCAGGAGAGGGAGGGGCAGAGGGCAGTCATTTCTAAGAAAAAGTAATAAGAGAAGCAGGCTGACCACAAAACCAAAGAACTGCTTCAGAACTATGGCAGCACAAGAAAGAACAATGTCAGACTGCGGACAGCAAGTGAAAGGCAGAATGAAAACTCCACTCATTATAAGAGCAGTTCATACTTCCAGTCTTCCAGTAATGACAAGGCCAGTTTGGATGAGGCATTGAGCAATCTGGTCTGGTGGAAGCTGTTCTCAGCCATGGCAGAGAGGTTGGCACTAGGCAATGCTTAAGGTCCCTTCCAACCTAAACCATTCCATGAATAGCTTTAAATTTTGAGAGCAAGTAGCACCTATGGCATTGCTCTCCAAGACAGGAGCTACTCACAGCATGTTAAAGTGTGAATTTTGCTGTTACTGGTTATGACATATAGAAAACCTCAAAAGTCAACCAAACCAAAAACCAAACCAAGCCACCTCCATCTGCTGCTTAGCAGTGGCAGCAAGCAGCTTGTCTTCACAGAGGGCTGGGAAGGTGCCCTTTAAAAACCTCAGTGCAGGTTTCTGAACTCAGACGGAGTCTATAACTACTTTCAAAACCCTACTGATACTTCACCTACCTACCTGGCCCCTAGAATTAGTGGTACCACATGCAAAAGATCTAGCACCTTAACTTACAGCTAATGAAAAAGCCTTCAGTCTTAAAAACATGCACAGAAGTCAGTGAGAGGCAAAGCTTTTATGCCTGTCTTCCCTACAGCAGGGCAGCTCTGGTTCCTTCCAGCAGGACAGGGGCAAACCATGGCTCCTTTAAGTTTGCCCTCATACTTCAAAGGCTTTCACATACACCCTGGTGCCATGGATAAGCACCCATACATGCCCTGCTAAGATGGACTACACTGCATCTTTCTTGCATGCAATCCTAAATTGCTCCCAAGGAAAAGACATCCTTCTTCCTGCTGTAAAATAACCTACAGTCAAGTATCATGTGAACACAAAGTAGGGAAAAAAAACCCCAACAAAGGTAAACAGAATGCCTCAAATTGAATTAAACTTAACTACTTACTGTGAATTACCTATGCATGTGAGGATGTATTTAGGATACCAAATTGAATTATTGTAAGAAAGTCTTAGAAACTTAAGCAGAGGAAGAAAGTAGAAGCTGAATTACACATAATCACCCCCTCATGGCATCTTAAAGAGTACAGCAAATCAAAATGCTTAAGAAAATGCAGGAAATCTAAACATGGTCCCTCATGGGCTGAACCTGGGCTCCATATCAAAGGAGCTTTTTCCTCTACTTGTCTGCTACCCCATTTAAACCTGATAATGGAGACTTCAGTCTGGCATTTGTCTTTGGTGACTAATTTCTTCTGTGCCTGCATATCTCTTCAGGCAGCTAGTTTCTGATAAGGTTTACCCTAACAGAATAGGCCAATACCAACGAGTAGTATGAAACCAACCTAAACGTATTTACCTTTCCCCACATTAACTTCCAAATCAAACCAATCAAGCCTTTGTAATTTGCAACATCTGGAAAATGCCAGTGCTCCATGAACTAGATTCAGATGGGGACATTCTTCCTCTTGGCTCAATGTTTTGCCCTTCATTGATGATTGCCCCAATGGCAGGGTAGTAGATTGTGAAGGCTCTGCTGCTTGTTTTGTTGGTAGCTTTTCATAGTCGAAGGTGATTTGTTTGAAGCCCCAAATCCTAATCTCTTCTCCCTCAAATACTACACAATGTCCTTGTTTGAGTTAGAAGAGAATTAACTCTGTTCAGTGATTTCACTTTTTGGCTCAGTCCCTGCACTAACAATGTTCTGCAGACAGGGGCAATGCTCAGTGTTTCTAGTTAGTACCAAACAGCAGTGCACAGACCACAGGCACTGCTAAAACCTGGTTGCCATGCTGAGGATGCAGGCAGAAAAAGGCCACATCCTCATGAGGTGGACAGCTCAGGTAACCCTGAACTGACCACTGCAGAATTCCATTCCATGGACATCGTATTCTGTGTAAAGCTGAGGGACCACCAAGGTCAAGTCACTTAATGGCTGGGGTCTAAGGAGGACTTTTGTCTATTCTGCCTTTGATCCCAGTCTGTGTATTCCTGAATCTAGCTCCTGCCTGCTGCCAAGTCCAGCCTGCAACTTCCCCAGTACCTGTCACAGATGACAGTGGTATCACTGCCATCAGGGGTTGGTTTCCCTATTGATTTGTGTCTTTTTGTCTCTATTTCATAAGTTTTGTCTTATTTCCATTGCAGACAGTGAAGTTTCTTTCCCAACCCATCAGTTCTCCTTATTCTTTTTTTTCCTCTTCCCTTCAGGAAGAAAGGGGTTTGTAGAGGGTATCTGTCACTCATGGCCAGCCCAGCCTTAACCCCTGACAACTAACTTGTGTTTCTGCAAACAAAATGAACTGCAGATATGAGGGAGAGAGGCTTGATATTATCTGGGCAAGCTCCTTTTCAAGTCTCAAAGCAGATCCTTGGACTCATGTGTGTTGTGTCAAGATTGAATAATGTGAGTTTCATACTCATCTGTATTCATCTATCTGAATACAGAATTTCATCTTCACTTGAAGGCATATCAAAATACAGAAACACAGAATAAAATTTTAAGTTCACCAGAACATTGTGATTTAATTTCCTGTTCAAAGAAAACCACTGAGACATCACCTCCTGTGCTTATTACTTAAGCACTGCTAAACTGATACTGTCAAAGTACAACTTCACAAAGCTCATAATCACAGAATGGTAAGGTTGGAAGGGACCTCAAAGCTCAGCCAGTTCNGCACACTTTAAGGGTTAATCCAAGGGCTAAGGCAGATTCCTTCATGTGAGTAATTCCAAGTGAAGCAAACAGTCCCTGTTACTGCAGACAATTCAAAGGCCACACAAGACTGTCTGTGTCTTTAGGTGAGGTTATTAGGCAGTACCAACACAGCACAGGATGTGGCTGCAGTCCAGTGGCAGTGCAATGATTCCTACAGGTTATTTCCAGCACTGTTTCTTCCCACATTAGGAGCCTGAACTTAAGATGTTCTTTTAGAATGTACTGAGCCTAGAACACAAGGACTTTTGTCTACAACTCTGCTGATATTATCAGCCAGGTCAACCTAATGACTCACTTGTTCACCATCAGCATTGGCTTCAATGGAGATTGAAGTCAGTAGCAACCTTAAAGGCTAAGAGGCAACAACTGCAACGTTGGGTGAAATTAAGGCACCATGCTTGTATCTCTCTAGAAGCAAAGAATTTAGTATCTGATCTCCTCCAAAGGACTGAACTGAAACTTGTCAAGCACAGAAGATGCAAACTTAGAGAGATCTTCTGTAGCTCCAAGGAATTATGAGAACAGGAAGCTGTTATCAATCCAGTATGAATCCAATAAAGAAAAAAAAAAAATCACAGCCTTTTCTGGAAGCAGTGAAGAAGTTGGCACAAACAATACTAAGAGTTAGCTGATAACCTTGAGAATTTGCCAGCTATAATTGATACTAAACTGTAAGCAATAAGGCAGCCACACAGTGGACAAGTCATAGAATGGTAAGGTTGGAAGGGACCTCAAGCATCATCCAGTTCCAACCCCCTGCCATAGGCAGGGACACCTCCCACTAGTACAGGTCACTCAAGGCCTCATCCAACCTGGCCTTGAACACTTCCAGGGAGGGAGCAGCCACAACCTCCCTGGGCAACCTGTGCCAGTGTAACCTGACATTTGAAGTAACCCACTCTCCCTGAGGGGCTCAATGTTAATTTGGCCATTTTTTCCTAACAATACAAGTCAACAGGTGCAGGGTAGTGAAAGTGCTCTTAGGGAAGTGCAGTGCTTGCCAGAATGGCAAACAGAAGAAAATACTTCCATAAATGCAGTCATACAAATGCCTAAAACTTAACCTTTAACCTTCCTTAGCTCAAACTAAATTTAAGACAGAGATCCTAATCCTATCCAGTCATATTCAGTGATTGACTTTTACCACAGCGAATTTTTAATCAACTCAGATGTTCAAAAAAGCTAAATACCCTGGATAATGCCCAAGTAATACCCTCAATGTTCATTTCTTCACAGGCAGGTGAGGGCTGATGAGCAGAATCCCAAGGAACAAAAGATAAGGCATTGGTTAGTGGTCAGTCACAAGGTGTTGGTATTTTCTTCCCCAGAGTCATTTTGGAAGTCTGAATTACCACCAGTTCATATCACATGGAACACTCACTCTATGAATGATGAGCACATTATCTTACAACTCCTCTTCCTCCAGACTGAGGGAATAAAAACAACATTAGTGTGGTAGGGTAGAGCTAGGTCAGACTAAGAGGTCCAGCCACAAGCAGTCCAGGTATGAACTGCTCAAGCCATGAGGATTCCTGAGCAGCATTGTGCTCCAGACAAGCTCTGCTACTTCTCTTGTCCTAGTCTTGAGCTAGTGGCTCATGGTAAGCATTTATGGTATTGATCACAGCTTCAGAGCAGCTGGGCTGTGTTCTCAGGGCTGTACAAGCAGCACTTCACTCACAGTGCTTACTCTGAGTTTTCCATCATAGGCAAAAGTTACCTTCACAAGTCCCTAACCAAAGATAAACTGCTGTTGAGCATGGGCTCAGGCCCTGCTAACAAGAGCCCATCTCTTCCCAAAACACACAGAGCACCTTTGCTCTCCCTGGTCCCTCTCCTCCTCTGCATCATGGCTCAGTTGCTACATAACCCAGAGGAACCTACAGTGGCCCAGCCTGGAGCAGCATGGGGGTCCCCATTTAGGGACCTGTGCTGCTGACACTGAAGGTAAGAACTAAAACCCAGCCTTGCTGTCCAGTTTATGTACAGCCATACAGCTACAAACTACAGAAGAGTCAGGCTCTTCTTCAGGCACCAGGACACTGCAGGCAGGCAACCTGAGCCTGGCCACCAGGGCTCTGATGCAAGCCTGTGTATGAGTATTTTGGTATTTCTAATCTCTGCTTTGCAAACTTATTTTTTCCCCCCCCTTATTAAATGTGTGAGAGAGAAATGTGTAACTGTTCACTGATTACATCTATAGCTCATATAGTTCATGAGTTTCTTTGGACTAAAATTGTACAAGATCCCTAGGATACTGATAATGGAAGTTATGCAGTGCAGATTACAGACCTGGCCTTTGCAAAGCTCTCCCAGCTATTATCATGAACACCTAATCACTGGACAGCAGCTACCTCCTACACTATACTTCAGTTATTTAGATAAGGAAGCAACTCTAGTACTGGAGATGCTTTCCAAACAGTCTTAAGTTACTCTATAAATAGACTAAAAATCATGAAAAGCCTTGAAAATTGCAGTTCTGTTATCAACCTCTGAAGTTATTGCTCTAGTGGCAGAGATATTGAGCATCCTACAGAAATGAGAAGTATAGGATGTAAAGGACAGCTGAGACCTTACATGGTAAGAAAATCAGACTAGTGAAAGCATAAATCTTCAGTACATCTGCAGAAGGTCTCCAAAAAAACCTCCAGGATTTCTTTTATGGAGGCAGCTCTCAGAGCTGTGGAACTTCTTTAGCAAGTAAGAACAAGAGCAGAGTTTTTACATGCAGAAGAAAAAGCTAATAATTCTTCACAAGAGGAGACAAGAAGGAGCACACATTTTTGCTTAGCCACTCCACCACTACAAAAAAAAAATCCCAAACTTAAGAATTTTAAGGAAAGCAAATGGATGACAAGAGGGTTAAACACAGCTAAAAGAAAATATATAAAATTGAAAAAGGGAAAATAAGGAAAAAATGTTATTTTTGATGTCTTCCAAGAGGTGGATCAGAAAATTGTGTCCAACTATTGCAAGTCTTGTCCATTATTAGGTGCTGGGGACACTGATAGGAGTGATTGTACAGAGAGAAAAATGCATTTTAGGAGACTGGGAAAATATCACTGCTTTTGGAACTCTGTGCTAATCACATAACCTTATTGCACTGAATTTAGAATTACCTTGTCTACCTTCCTCAAAGATCCAACTTTATTTCCCCCTCCCCACCAGGTACCATTCAAAAAGCACTTTGAATATTGCTGTGTAACTGTTGGAGCTGACCACTCAACTAATTACTCCAATCATTTTACCCTGCTGCAGCAGAGAGATTAATCCTGTTAGGAAAGTACAAGGCTCTGAAATGTTGTCAAAACAAGGAATATTGATCTTCTTAAAACACTGCTGTTAGTATATAAATCACCTGAAAATGATTGACATTAATATGTGCCTTTCGTGCAAATGCACTTTATCATGTGCCTTTTTGACAGTAATAGCATTTTATTATCCTGCATGGCACCTTAACATACTCCACAGACTTTTTCCCCCCCCCCCCAATTTGAGAGTTTCCCTTAAAAGAAAAAAAGCAGTTGAGAGGAAAAAAAAAAATGAACCGTCTTTCTGCAGTTTGATTTATCACCTTGTCAGTTCGGTGCATTTTTAACCATTCTTTGTGTAAATAACAAGTTGAAAAGAACCATTCTAATGGTAATTTGGATCAACCTTACAAACATATGATTCCAGGTTTCTAAAAGAGGCCCACTTGAGGGGGCTTTAAAACTGAACAAAAAGAGCCCTAGGGCTCTACAACTCACATTTAACCTACTTACATGAAAAAGGAACTGCTTTGGTTAAGAATAAACTTCCACAAGCTCAGGTTCAAACCAAACATGCCAGCATATTAGTGAGGAAATGAAACAGCAAATAGTAACTCCTTTCATACTTGTAAAAGAATACTGTATTTATTTAAATGCTTTGGCAGAAAAGCTCATTTTAATTAAGTTGCATTTACTGAAATAACATTTTGATAATTAAGAAAAAAATAACCGGTTCCTTTTAAAGGCCTATGAAAGTCACAGCAACCTGAAATCTATGGAGAAAACATGTAATTGTGAGAATAAATCTGCCTGAATAATTTGGGACATGAGGGGGAAAAAAAAAGTAGTCTGTATTTTGTGCTGCAATGCAGCCACAATAACCCAAAGAAATTAACTTCTGTCTGGAGCTCACTGCCACCAGTACCCAATTTAAACACGTGTTTGTCTGTGCTGCATTTTGCCCTTCTCCAATAAAGCTACCTGCTATCAGCAGACATTGTTTTGTGTGTCCACCTAGCATGAAGAGTGCTGGACTACTCTTACAACTGCAGATTCCCTTTCTCTCCTTCTGCTGTTCCAAGTGATCAAGAGAAAGACGACCACACTTTGTTGGATGCCCCCTGCCTCAGCATCACTGTGCCCTAGGATTCAAAGGGTGACTGTGGAGGTTTTCACTACTCCCTTTGGGTAGCCAGGAGGTTGGAGACAGGGGCCTGGCTTCCCTGGGAGCACAAGGGTGAGGACATACTGAAAATAACAGAAGCAGCTGAAAACAAAAGAACAAAAAGCTAATTATCCCTCCATGGAAAGGTCATGATCATTCAATCCACGTGCTGGCAAGCTACCTTCCTTTAGAGCTCACTGCCTGCATTCCTGAGGTCCTCATCATGGGGATAAAATAAATCAGATCAGTTTTAGGCATCTGCCATTGATTAGTTTTAATACTAAAGAACACTTTTGGAATGGAAAAAAATGACACAGGCTACAGTAACACTTTCTATTGTACACCTTCACCAACTGCTTTATCACTTCAATCTTATCCTTCACCAGGTCATTTAAATACACCTTTATTTGGAAACAATAGTGCAGCTGCTGCTTGTTTGCACTGTTTCTAGAGTTACTCAGCAATTTAACTGCTTCACTGCTTACAGAGAGAGGGGAAGCATAGCAAAGCTCAGGGAAAAAGGCAGAAGGCAATGTCCTCACTTTCAGCTGACCCATTTGCTCACCATCACTCCTGCTACTTGGGCATCCTGCAAAGTCCTTGTTCTGATGGCTCAGCATTTAGTCACCAGCAGCTGAGAACCCTTTGTTCTTATACCAACATTGTCCTTAGCCTCAAATCAGCTACTTACCCTCTCTAGAGTTTTTCCCCCTCAAACTAAACTCTTCCCATCCTTCTTAGCAGATTTTTTTCTGCATACCCTGCAAGCTTGGTTACCAGGTTTAGTCTAGACATGGTAGCACCTCAGACACCTGTTCTGCAGGCTACATTGCTCAGGAATATCACAGTGCCTGCTACTGAGGCCTGGAGCAAACACCCTTATTAGACAGAACTGAGGCAACTTCTGATTTCAGTGGGCATAGAAATAGTCATCATTTGCTCTTCCATGATTGTGGAAAAACTTTGTTCCATGACCTTTCAGAGCATCACCCAAGATTTAGCCAGCACTGCCAGGACACCACTAAACCATGGCCCTCAGTCACCACATCTACACAGCTTTGGAGTACCTCCAGGGATAGTGACTTTAACAAGCATCCTGCTCGAGCTTGTCAAGCCTTGGAGTACAGGAGATCAGATAAAAGCCATCTTCCCAGTGCCTAACCTCACCTATCCTTCCAGAAATACCTGGGGACACTTTCTGTCATTGTCACAACTTCCCCAGCCAGTTCATACTTATTCCAGTTGCTCCTCTCTTCCTCAACTGCTCTACCTTTAGCTCTGAAGATTTTGCACATCAGTGTCTGTCATCTCCACATCCATACTCCTCTTCCCAACTACTCCACACCATTTTGCTCACTGAATACATGTTCAGCTCCAGTACTGAGATGCTGGCAGACAATCTGCAGCCTCTCCCCACCAGCACTGCACAGCTGCTTCCTACTTTTTTCTGTTTTTCTTTTATAAAGTTGAAAACCTCTGACTGTTTTTCTTACTGTCATTTACAAAATCTAATATGTTTCACTCCTTGGCAATTTTCATCTCCCTGGTAAGATTCTAATCCTTACATCTTCTCCTGTTAGCCTCCTTATCATAGAATGATAAGGTTGGAAGGGACCTCAAGGATCATCCAGTTCCAACCCCCTGCCATAGGCAGGGACACCTCCCACTAGTACAGGTCACTCAAGGCCTCCTCCAACCTGGTCGTAAACACCTCCAGGGAGGGAGCAGCCACAACCTCCCTGGGCAACCTGTGCCAGTGTCTCACCACCCTCACTGCAAACAACTTCCTCCTAACATCCACTTTCAATCTCCCCTCTGCCACTTCAAACCCATTGCCCCTTGTCCTGGCATTGCAAGACCTTGAGTTGGTTCTTCTCTCAGGACTTCAAAAATAATACCCAATTTTTTATTTTTTTTGGCTGCTGCTTTAGAAATAAAATTCCACTTTTCTATCTCTGGCTGCAAAAGTTTCCCAGTTCCTCTTCTATCTAAGTCTTCAATCCACAAGTCTTTATCCTGACATCTTTTGAAGAGATTGCAAAAGGTTTTCCTCCTCTTATTCCAAGTAGAAATGAGAATTCTTGTCCACACACACTTGTTATTCAAATATATGCTCACTTGTACCAACACAATATTTTTCTTACTTCAGAAAAAAGGCAAGCAATTCAATTTGCCAGCTTGTAACAGCTCAACACACTGCTTAGCTTCCAGCTTCTCTGGATTTTCCTTATTGGTGCTGGCTGGAACTGCTCTCTAACCATGGTTTGATTTCTTTTATTGATCTTCCCATTCCCAAACTGGAAAAAATGAAGTGCAAGAGTAAGACTTGAAAATAAGTGCATAGATGTCTCCATTATGATTGTTTATGCAGTTTCTGTGGCTTCTTTGCAGCTTCATCTCATGCTGCAATAAAATTTCATGAGTTTGCTGGGATTTTTTTGACATTCTTAAAAAAAAAAAACCCAAGTATCTTCTGCTGATCTCAAATTTAAACTGACTCAATTTATGACCACCCAGTCAGTGCTGCTGTCCTACTGAAATGTCCTCCTCTTCTGAGTTTGTCCCCCAGACTCTGACAGGGATCTGTGGCAGACAACAGCATCACCTGTCCCAAAATGAACCCTAGTCCACAAACTGCTTTTAGCTCCTCAGGGGCTAAGTGCATTGATTCTTTTGAACAGGGAACATCCAGCTGCATGTCATGCCTTTGTCAGATGCTGGTACAGACCATCCAGCTGTCTGTATCTTTAGTTTCTCCTCTCCTGTGATTTCTAGCTGTTCCTGGCCCTCCTATTATCTCTTGCTTTGTGGAGATAGTACATCCAAAAAATTACTACAGAGCAGCTATCTTCTGACTCTGCATTTCCAGTGCACCATGTCTCTATCTTAGTTATTTCTTCCCAATTATTGGATTTCTCCCTCTGCTTTGCTAGTGGGTCACTCTCTGCAGCTAGAAAGTCTGGTCCCTCCAGAAACTTTTGCCCCTTAGGCATGTGTGGATGTGGAGATGTCCATGCCACCTAGAATCATACAATCAGTCAGGGTTGGAAGGGACAACAAGGATCAGCCAGTTCCAATGCCCCTGCTATGGGCAGGGACACCCTACCCCAGATCAGGCTGCCCACAGCCTCATCCAGCTTGGCCTTAAACACCTCCAGGGATGGGGACTCAATCACCTCCCTGGGCAACCCCTGCCAGGCTCTCACCACTCTCATGCTGAACTTCTTCCTAACCTCCAGTCTGAATCTCCATCCCACCAAGTCCTAGCATTACCTGACAGCCTCAAGTCCCTCCCCAGCTTTTTTGTAGCCCCCTTCAGATACTGGAAAGCCTCAAGAAGGTCACCTGGGAGCCTTCTCCTCTCCAGACTGCACAGCCCCAACTCCCTCAGTCTCTCCTCACAGCAGAGCAGCTCCAGCCCTCTGCACATCCTCATGGTCCTTCTCTGGACACCTTCCAGCACCTCCACATCCCTCTTGTCTCAGGAGCTCCAGAACTGGGTGCAGCACTCCAGGTGGGGTCTCAGCAAAACTGAGCAGAGGGGGAGAATCACCTCCCTCACCCTGCTGCCCACACTGCTCTTGCTGCAGCCCAGGCTCTGGTTGCTCTCTGGGCTGCAAGTGCACACTGCTGGCTCATGTTGAGCTGCTTCTCCACCAGCACCCCCAGGTCCCTCTCCTCAGGGCTGCTCTCCAGCCTTACTTACTGACTTACTTTCTCCCTTTTCCCCCCCATGACATCTTCACATCCCCATCCAAACTGCCATGCCACTCAGGCACACTCTTCCATTCCTCAGCGCTTTTCTTCCCCAGGTTTTACAAAGGTTTTCCATTCCCTTGGAACCTCACTTAATTTATTCATTCTTAACCTAAAACATCCCTGAATCTAAAAAAAAAAACTTCAGACAATCAATACATTCACCTGATACTCATCTAATGTGTTTCAGATGTTGAAATGTATAGGATAAATTACAAAGAATTACACTAATTCACACAGAAAATTCTATGATTGCATAAGGCCTCTCAATGCCTGAATGAGCACACTTCAGACTGTGCACAGAACCTCTCTATCCAGAGAAACAATGTGCTCAGTTGCTACTTTTATCTGAATTATTACTATACTGAAGTAAATAATGCAAGGCCCCAGACTGACTTACTACAGAAAGCAAAAATACTCTGATTTCCCAAATTTTCCAACAGGTATACACTTAGTACACTAAAATTAAGATTGTAGTTAATGAAATTACCATGTATTAAAGGAAAAAGGCTCATAGTCTATTGTATGGAAAAAAAAAAAATCATTAAAGCTACAGCCACATAAAGCCTCTCTCATTCCTTTTTTAAAAAGGTTTTCTTCAATGGATTTTTCTCCTGACCACCATGATGAAGTTGAACATCTTCCTTATGCCTGAGGCAGCTGGGGCTGTGCTGCTGGGAGAGATGACTAAGAGGTGACCTCATTCATGGTTATAGATATGTAAAAGGTGAGTGCCAGGAGGCTGGAGCCAGCCCACTGACAGCACAAGGGGCAGTGGGTGGAAGATGAGGCATAGGAGGTTCCATGTGAATCTAAGGAAGATTTTTTTCACTTTGAGGGTGACAGAGCACTGGAACAGGCTGCCCAGAGGGGTTGTGGAATCTCCCTCTCTGGAGATATTCAAGACCCATCTGGATGCATTCCTGTGTGATCTGCTCTGGGTGATCCTGCTCTGGCAGGGGGCTGGACCAGATGAGCTTTCAACATCCCTTCCAGCCCCTGACATTCCATGATCAGGCTGTGCATGGCACAGGATCCTGTGGATTCACCTAAGCTGTGTTTTGCTTCCAGCTCTGGCAGCCTGCAGTTCAAGCCCTAATGCTTGGCAAGATGAAGGCTCTCACATTGCCACCTTTGAGAAGCTTCCACTCTGCAAACAATTGCTCAAAAAGGTAACATAGGCTGGAGTGAGCTTCCTACAGGTAGCACAAGGAGAGGCCAGCTGAGAATGATGTTCTCAGCTGCTCTTGGGCACTGCATTGGTTTGAGGCTAATTGGAATATTTTAATGAGAAAAAAATAGGTTATAGGCTGTGAAAAGAAAACAATGGTGATGTCTGCTTCACTCACAGGTTTGCTGAGACATATGAAAACAAGGACACAAACAGATAAGGCAGAGTCTGTATTTCTCCCTGGCTTCTGCCATATCAGCTGCTTCTAGCTGGATCTGTGTAATCCAACTAATCATTTTCCATCTAACCCCCCTTGCCCATCCTTCCAACTCACCTTGCATACGAGGCAGGTTCTGGGATAAGAGAGGAGGGTGGAAAGAAGGAAGGGTGATTGGGAGCTCCTCCTGGGCACCCTGGCTGTTGGAAGGGGATTGTGTTTTGCATTACTTTTAACTTGCATGTAGTTGTAAATAACTGTAATATACTGTCAGTATCTGCTTGTATTGTGCTAAGCTGTGAGCATAAAGCTTCATTCCTTAACTTGCAGGTGGCTGAGTCTAGTCTGGGTGAATTCATTGGAGGGAAGCAGGTAATGCCCAGAACTACTACAGGCACTCAGAGACTGACTGCTGAGGCACAAGGAGCTCCTCATTTCATGGCAGTGTGGTTAGTAGCTTGGGAAGTAAGTGCAAGCTAAGGGTCCTGGCTATGGCAGCAGCTCCAGAGCTCCCTGCATGTGAGGTGTCTCAGGCATTGTGCAAGAGGACGAGCCAGAACCACAGCTGATCTCAGCTTGGGCCATGGAAACCATTGCTGCACAGAAACATCAATGCATTAAGGCCAGGACAGACCCCAGCCCACAAGGCCTACTGCATACTAAATCCCTTCTTTCAAGTCAGAAAAATGCTGCAAATATTTCATAGCATATTTAGGACATGATTAATTTTTCATTTTCTATCAAGGAGCGGGCAAAGAAAATCATTAATTTACAGACAGCGACTGATGTGCTTCTCCCGCATATTGCATTCTGAGCCCAGGCACTGTGCTGGCAGCACACCTGCAGCATGAAAGGAAGGAGAGCTAAGCACTCATGGAAAAATTGTATCTATTAACATTCTGACATTGTATTATATTCCCATTTCTGTTAATTGTATCAAGAAAGTAGACCTGAAATTATGTGTGCTATGATATGCATGAACCTTAGACCTCAGGCAGCTCTCTCTAGAAACACAGCAAAATCAACTATCATGGAATCATAGACTGGTTGGGGTTTGAAGGCACTTTTCAAGGTCATCTAGTCCAACACTCTAGCAGTCAGCAGGGATACTGGCAACTAGATCAGCTTGCTCCACCATGAATTGGAATGCTTCCAGGGATGGAGTATCTACCACCTTCCTGGGCAACCTGGGACAGTGTCTCACCACCCTTAGTGTAGTAAGTTTCTTCCTTCTGTCTGGTCTAAACCTCCCTCTTCATTTAAACCATCGCTTCCTGTTCTGTCACAACAGGCCCTGCAAAAAAGCCTGTCCTCATCCTTCTTACAGGGCCCTTTAAGTAGTGAAAGGCCACAATAAGGTCTCCCCAGAGCCTTCTCTCCTCCAGGCAGGACAACCCAACTCTCAGCCTTTCTTCATAACAGAGGTGTTCCATCTCTGACCATCATTTGTTCCCTCCTCCAGACCTGCTCAAAAGCCTTTGTCCTCCTCATGCTCAGGACTCCAGAGCTGGACACAGTACTCCAGAGGGTCTTACCAGATCCTAGCAGTGGCCCACAAACCTCTGTGTAATTTCTTCAGTCTGTTTCAGCCACAGCAGAACATGGAGCTAAAGCAAGAAGTGGGCTGTCTGCCTGAACAAAAGTTCTTTTTAAGCACAGGTTATAGCAGGAAAAAAAGGATGATGGAGGACTGGGTATGCACTGATCTACCTGGTGGTGAAAGAACAAAAGGAAAAATAGACTTGATCTTCAATGGGATGCTTTCTCCTACACAATTCAAAGTGCCTACCTCTACAATATAGGGCTCATACTTAATCCATGAGGCTATGCAGCATAATCTATCCAATACCTTGGGCTATCAACTCTGTCCAGCTGGTCATTAATCCCCAGGAAATAATCTGCACCTCAATTGTTACTGCTTAATTAAATGTAGTGATCCATCTGACATACAGAATAAGGATAGAAAGAAACCCTAATAGAAGGTGACTCCTGCAGAATTGGAGCTCACTCCCTTTCCCTCGGAGATATAAAGCAACACAATGTTTGGTTACAGTTGAAGTGTGTTTCTATATATTAAATCACTGCATTCAACGGGAATCATCTCCACAATGTAAATGTAGGTCAGCACACAAATGTAACCAAGCCAAGAAAAAAGTCCAATAACTTTCTTCTGTATCTATTTTGAGCTGTAAGCCCTTGTAGATCACATCTGCTTATGCTTCAAACTTGTCCTCTGTCTACGTTGTGATTGTCTTTTAGAATCCAAGTTGGTATGATCTGGCACACCAATGATCTATGATTCTATAACACAGCTCAGAGCAGGTTTTAACTCAATAGTGAAAGAAAATGACCACTGTAGCTCAGGCAAACATGAGCACATGAATGCTCCTCCTGCAGATGAAAAATTGCTTGGCCTCTGTAGTGCCTCCTTAATGCAAAGAGGCTAACTTATCTGCACATTAAATCTTGCTCCAAAAATAAAAGAAATGATGATTCATGTGTTTCCAGAATTATCAGGACTATGTAAATGACAAAGCTCAGTGTATCAAAGCTGATTCTGTAATGACTGTATATCTTCTGCTAACATCCCTCCTATCACCACCATAGCTCTCAACTCAGTGTTTTATTATTCACTTAGCTTAGGAAATAACCTTTTGATTGTCAAGCAGCAGAAAAAAGCAAACATATCAAATTGTAAAACATGACTGAGAGAGATGAAAAGCAGTGGGCTCACCGCACACTGAATGCAGGCTAAAAGGCACAAGACTGATTGCTGCCCTGGTACCTGAGGATAGAGCTGATTGGAATTTAGTTCTGTAATTCAGTGTCCTAAGTGCTCCTCCTCACGTGGCTCAAGGAAGGAAATTAACATCAGCTACTCAAGACTCAGTGGGATCCCTGCTGGGCATGGAAACGGAAATCCATCTGCCAGCCCACAAACTCACCACGAACTCACCAGCACTTTCAGTGAGACTGTTCACAAGGGGAAGGTTTAGCAGTAGTGTCAGGAGCAGATTTTAGGATGTGCCCTTCTGCTGTGGAGTACTCAAGACCTCCAACTCCTCTCACCTGTTCCCCGGGCAAGATCCACCCCTACTGCTTCCTTACATACCAGAGGACAACCCAATCTTGGCAGCACAGAGCTCATTGCTCTGCTCTTCTTCCACTTGTAGCATGACTCACTTTTCCAAATGCCATGAAGTACAAGCAACAGTTCATGATTGCCCAAAAGTTTGCAGAACACTCTTACATAACAGACCTACTTATTTCTCCTGTGCTGCCCCTTTCTAAATATTTATTCTGAATGGTGTCTTCAATTATCATGTTGTTTACACTGTCATTAATAAGGGATGAAGCACTATAATTATTTCATTTTCTTGTTATTCTCTGTTAAACAGTCACTAGGAAATTAAAAGCCCCTTCAGAGTGGCAGAAATTCTGTATTACTCCAGTTTGCAAAAGTATTCCAGCTGAAGTACTGTATTGATGACAGATGCTGCCTAAAATTCACCTCAACTGACAATTCCACAGGGGAAGGAAAATCTCTTATCCTGGTGATTCTAAGAGAGAAGGAAAAAAGAAATCTGAAGTAGGTCTTAACCTCCTGTTAAAGAGGTTTAAATGGTGTGCTCCTATAAAAGCCAAAGCCCCAAAATAGGACACAGATAAACTATCCTACAGGTTACCTTACCCACAAAAAGCACTAAGAGGATGAGCACTATCATTTTACTACAAAATACAAGTCACAACTTATAAGCTGGCTGGTGTTTAGTTAATTTCTTTTCTTGATTATAGTTACTCTAGAAACATCCCCTGAAATTCAGTAAAGCTAACAGAAACCTGCTGAAATAGGATTTTGACAACTTAGACTCCCACCATCCTTTCCTTGGTCAATAGAGCTTTAAGACTTGCACAACACAGCTCAACACCACCTAGCACTGAGATTATCACACACACAGTATCACCAAGGGTGGAAGATACCTCGAAGATCATCAAGTCCAACCTGTTACCACAGACCTCAGGACTAGACCATGGCACCAAGTGCCACATCCAAACCCACCTTGAACACCTCCAGGGACAGTGACTCCACCACCATTATGTTGGGATGCTTCTTCCACTAGCAATAGGAGTTTCCCTTTACAAGGCAGCTCTTGTTTCTCGTGGTTCACAGGATGTCAGGGGTTGGAAGGGACCCAAAGAGCTCATCCAGTCCAACCCCCCTGCCACAGCAGGACCAGACAATCTAGCTCAGGGCACACAGGAACACCTCTGGAGCCTTTCCAGGCCTGTCTGGATAAGGAGACTACACAATCTCTCTGGGTAGCCTGTGCCAGGGCTCTGGGACCCTTCCAGTCAACAAGTTCCCCCTTGTGTGCAGCTGGAACCTCCTGTGCTGCAGCTTCCATCCATTGCTGCTTGTCCTATCCCAGGCAGCAGTGAGCAGAGCCTGTCCCCCCACCTCCTGACTCCCAGCCCTCAGACAGTTATAAACATTGATTAAATCCCCTCTGTCTTCTCCAGCCTAAGCAGCCCCAGGTCCCTCAGCCTCTCCTCACCAGGCAGTGCTCCAAGCCCCTCATCATCCTCATAGCCCTCCCTTAGACTCTCTCCAGGAGATCCCTGTCCCTCTGAAACTAGGGAGCCCAGAACTGAGCATAGCACTCAAGATGAGGTCTCACCAGGGCAGAGTAGAGAGGGAGGAGAACCTCCCTTAATCTGCTGGACACTCTTAATACACCCCAGGATCCCATTGGCCCTCTTGGCCACAAGGGCACATTGCTGTGCCATGCACAACTTGTTACCCACCAACACTCCCAGGACCCTCTCCGTGGGCCTATCGGGTTCTCAAAAGGGCCCTCCAGTACCACTGGACAACAGTGTAACAGGGAACTGAATTTTGCTTGTTTAACAGGCTGTTAGGCAAAGGACATCTAGCATGAACACCTCATGTCAGCTATCCTCATGGTCAAAGTCAAGCCCCTGTCACTAAGTGACATCTTCTCCCCTATGCCTGGTGCTTTAACTCTGATCAAGCAATCACACTGAGCCAGAGGTACCACAAACTACTCCTTAGGATGTTTCCCCCTTCGTAACTAATCCTTTCCCTCTTTAAGGTCTACATTTATTAACTTCAAGGCATTTTATGAAGCTTTGTTCCCTGTAACCTTTACTGTAAACATCAACTGGAATGAGATGGCTTGATGCATTAATACTTTCTCCCTCCAGAACAATTGATGATTGCCATAATGCTTAAAGTAGTGATGACTTTCAGCATGATACACTCCAATAATAATGGACATTTGTAGTTTAGTACACAACCTCAGGTGTACAAGTGAGAACTTGTTTATCCAGACAACATTTTGTAAGCAATGGCCTTAGTTTTGGCAATATCCCACTTTTTCCTACTTCATTGCTACCCCACAGGTCTCTTGGGAATCCTTTGACTACTTCATACACCAAAAAAAAAAAAATCTATGGCAGTCAATAAAAGAAAAGACCAAATATAACTTAATATTACAACTTACTACAACCAAGCTGTGACAAAGTGACTAATTGAAGGTTGTACTTGACAATTTATGAATCACTTGGCATTGGTTAAAGGGTGGGGGCAGAGGTACAATGGCCAAATCTTGTGCAAAAAGTGTAAATTAATCTGGGAATAATTTAAGCAGAAGAAATTTTCAGGTGATAAATTAAACCATGCTTTCATATTCCCAAACCTATCCACACATCATTTGCTACCCAATGGAATTTTGGACTTAGTGCCCATTTCCTCAAATGCATTTTTAAACAGAACCATGACCTGAAGGCCTTTAAAGCTCAGTCACTGACTCAGGATCTCAATATTAAATAACCCCTTTGGATATGCTGTGTCCCTTCCCTGATTCCAAGCCTTTCTTGATGACGCAGTTCAGTGACTAAAGATAGGTGAAATGCAACACAGGCCAAGAGGTACAATCTTTAGTGATGCCCCCACCTACTGTCAGTGCATGTATTTATTTATCATCACTAAAATGAGAAGAAAAAAATATTTTTCTCTAGGACTGTGTAATAATTTGAAAAACTAAGTTGTGCTACAAGAGAGGTGCACAACCTAAAGTTGTATTTGCTCAGAACTTCAGAATAGGTGAACAGAATTTAATGCTCCCCCAGAAATAGAAGAGATTGTTACTATGTCTGCTTGCAAATCCAAACCAATCAGAGCTTTGGCTGAGGTGAAATAAATCTGCATTACTGAAGTACTGTAAAGCACAACATATTAAAGCTCCAATCAATCCACCTCTGCCTGTTGCAATATTCCAACTGACTTCGATGAGAGCTGCGTCAGGCTGGGAATCCTTAATGCATGCTCTCTGCTAACCCTCCTTCCCCACCCAAACCAACACACACTGAACTCTGCTCTTGTCTTCTGGTTCAACATCATGTCTTTCCCCTCCCTCCTCCTGCTGTAATAAATATTCTCTCTCTACCCCTGTTACTGACAATAATGTAGGTGAACTCTGCACCACATACATCTGTCATTATTAATGACCAGAGAGGAGAGAAACGATAGCTCACTCCTAGGAACCAAAAGGGCAAAACGCTTCAGAATTTTCCATTCACGTTCTCTTTTTTAAGCATACTTGCTTGGTGACTTTCCGAAGCCACGAGCACAACTCCAACAAGAAAAAAAAAGTCTCCCAGTGTTTAACCTTTGCATAGAATATTATTTGTTTACAGAGAGGGCACTTGTTAGCTGCAAAGTCATTTGCTTATACTAATGCTATGCACAGTATTTTGCAGAGCACAATGAACGCAACGAGATGTCTTAGCCCACATGGAAAATAATTTTGTTGCTAGCAACACTACATTTCTTCCAAATGAAAGGCTTCAACTAAGATTGTTTTCTCTGCCATTCACTTCCCTACCAGCATTACTAACCTAGAAAGTAAAAGGCTGCAGCTGAACTAATCGTGAGCAGCTCTGCCAGCAGGGCTGTGACCGCACAACTCGTTCAGCCCCCTGAGCTCTCAGAACAGCTGTCCCGATAACAGCACTTCACTGGGACTGAATGCAAAGTCTTGTTCTTTACAGGCAGCTGATGAAATCTTGTTTTTCTTCAGACAGCAACCAAAAACCTGAGAAGCTACAGCAGTTTAACCCCATTGCTGCATAAACCTTTGTCCCTGACCTAAGGTGCTCAGTACATTGGGCACTTTCCATGTGCCAGTACACACTGCATAAAGGCTTTGTCCCTCCTGTGCAGCACCTTTATCTCTAGCAAATCTAGTTCTTGGAAACACTACATCTCACACAGTGCAGTTCAACACAATCTCTTACCTGGAGTCTTTTGCTTAACATGTACAGGCCCAGAAGTTTCAAACTTATTTTCCCTCTAACATTTACAGTGTAAATAGTTCTAGATATTTTCCTATCAGCTGTTCTGACCTCGGGTAGAACTGTGTAATAACTGTGTGTTAGTTATGCTGGATGTGCCTGAATGGACAAATACACTTAAGAGCAAATGTGATGTTGGTAATGGCAAACACATTCCAAAACCCCATGTAAAAGCTTGTCATTGAGGTGACAAAGATGTCAGCCTCTGTTCAAAATCTGTTACTTCAGACTTCTTTTTCAGTCAGCAGCTAAAACTTCATGCCCACATTCCATGTGAGCTATACAGTACATATCTGTCCCCTATCTTCAGCATTACTGTTGATAAAACTTGTCATGAAGGTTATTTTGACTTACTGGAAATGGCCTTTTCCAGAACATAAATTTTAAGGTTTATATAGACTTGTGTTAAAACCACTAATATGTTCTGCTAAGTCTCTCTTGTCTTCATCCAGCCTCCTTACAATGTTTTAAACAGTTTTATTGACATTTGAAATTCAGAATGTGCCAGCTCTTGGCAAGTGCTGCAGTCTAAAAGTGTTATTAGTAGTTCTCTTAGGAAGTGTAAAAGAATATTTTTGTAAGAACAATTTTGTCTTTCAACAAACCTCTTGAAAATGATGTGATAACCACAGGCAAGAAAATAATCTGCAGATTCCTCAAATCATAGTCCAGAAAAAAGTTCTAAGCAAAGCAAAATTACATTATGTGGTGACTCACTAGTCTGCATGCAACTCATAACACCTTCACCACCTCCCAAAGTGTTGCTAGGTTCTCAAAAAGGGGAACCACTGTGAGAAGAAACCTGCTCTCATCGTGTGCTGCCCCATGGCTGCCATCATCTTTCAGCTGGTAGTTTAGTCATGAGGGGAACACAGAAAACAGGCAGGTAACAACCACTGATTTATTACAGTCAAATCTGCTCTCCTTCCAACACAATAAAATTACAGCTCTGGATGTCAGCTGGAAAAATACCAATGCACAACCGATCATTAAACTCTCTGGAGAGATGAGCCAAAACATGCACACATTCCACTCAGAAAAGGAAAATCTCCCATGAAGAGCCAGGATATACATAGATGTATCTATACTCACCAAGGGCAGGTGGAAGGAAAGGTTCCTTAAGTTCCATTCTAAAGGGGAAAACTTCTGAGCTGCAAGGGCTGTTTCTATGGAGCAAGAGCCACAGTGCTCCTCTCCACAGCAAAACTCCATTTATACACCTGTGGGTTTGGCTCTGGGCAATCACTCAATCATTTGGAGGGCAAAAAAAAAAAAAAACAAGAGCCCTAGATGAGGAGCACCTGGGACCAAAAGCTGATAAACATCAACTCCTCACAAGCCTCACATGGAGGCCTGTCCTGAGCTGCTGGGGGATAGCTGTAGCTGCTATACCTCAGCCCTTCCCGAATCAACAGGCTTTCCAGCCATTTTAAGCTAGCTTGCAGTCAAACAGGTCTCCTGAGAGTTTTACTCCTGTAATTCATCTCTATGGACACTGATTCTTCTTCTAGCATGAGTGAGCACAGAACTGCCCTGGTCTGCGCTAGCTTGTCACTTGTGAACACCAGCACTGCTGCTGCAAGCCAAGTCGTGATGGGGATTAATCTCCATCACAGGTGGCTGATTTTCTTACCCTATGAACAACAGAAAGGTGTGCATCACACCCAAAGAGCTAAGCTGCACGTGTGGGCCCCCCAGGTAGAAAATAATGCAATGTTAGTTCCACCGTTCTACCAGCAACAACCCATCAGAGACAAGGCTGATGAGCTCTGCCATTGAATGACCTACTAGCATCAACCCCAAAGAGCGTCCAGAGTCAGAGGGGTCCCTCAAACTCATCATGGGCACCCCATTTTACTTTACGGGAAGTTACTTATAGCTGAGAATGCCTAAAGAAGCCTTGGGGAATGGGGGAGGAGGAGAGAGGATGAAGAAAGGAGTATCCTCCTCACTCTGTATAGCTGTACACTTGAATTCAAAGGCTGAAAGTCTTCATTTTCAAGGCACATAAAATGCAAAGAACTACCAGTATCACAGGAGCATAAAAATCATTCACTCCACAAACCTGTTCTCAAAGAAATTAGGGTGAATCACTTTATCCTTAAATCTGAGAAAACATTGTGGTATTAAATACTCAATTTTATCAGCTAAGCAAATTGGCCCAGGTCAAATGAGCAAATCTAAAAAATGAGGCCACTAAATTTTCTCAGCTTGATAGCTTAGTAATAAATAATGTGCTTCTATTCAATCTGTACATTAAGTCTTTTACGTGGCCTTAAGGCACTGTCTTATGGCTGTGCCCATTACAGGGTAGCCATAGAAACTGACACATTTATTTCTTGGATTAGTGTGCCATTCAAAATATTAATATAATGCAGTAAATGGGGATTTAATCTAATCTACTGATGGTAGCATGAAGTTACTAAAAGGTTGTATGCTCTTCCAGTGGAAGAAAGATTATATCTGTGGAGTACAGCTCCAGCAAAGCTGCAGTCCAGCTGATGCTTTGGTTGCAAACACCATCTAAACAGCCAGCCACGTGTCACATACCCCCTGATTTAAATCAGATCTATGGAACATACAGGTATGACCATCAAGCAGGTTCCTAAGCCTTCTTCCCAAAGCTACAGCATCAGAACAGAGACAGGGAAAACAGAGATGCTCTGCACATTGTGTCAGCAGTGCAAGCAAAGCAGCAGCTCACCCTGCAAATATGCAGAGCTGCACGTCAGAGATGCCATCAGCAGCAAAGCCTATTAACCACATCACAACCTGCACTGATGACATTCAGTTAATACTTCAACAGCAAAAAAAAGAAAATCAGAGCCAAAAAAAAAAATTGTGTAAGAGAAAGATATTTCTACAAAAAATAGCTCCATGCTTGAGAAGCAAGATCTGCATTTCTCTTAATTTGCAGGTCTCCCCACCAGGTGTCCATAAATATCAGGGCTCTCATTCCAGTAGATCATATTTGACTCAGGTCCCTTGCAATAATTCATAGCACTCCAGTTCTGACTACCCTTTACACCGCGGCGTACTACATAAATTCAGAAGATATATTCTGACAGATGAAGCATTGTTGAAAAGCTAAGTACAGCACTTTGTCCTTGAAATGTTAACATGGAATGCCATAAAGTATTCAAATAATAATTTACTCAATCTTTCAGGGTAATTAATTAAAACGGTCTAGGTGTTAGAGAAAATCACCTTGAGCTTATAAAATTGGAATGCCTCCCCTTTCCTTCTCTGCATGCAAGCTGCTCCAATGGACTTACCACATGCTTTCCCAGTTATGGGTTTTGATTTCAGAAGATAATAAATAGCCAGATCTAATTTTGCCATGTCAAAACCGATTATGTTTCACAAGAAAAGGTGGAGAGCTCACCTACCAGATGAAGGTGAAACATAAAACCACTTTTATTTATGTGACGTGCCCAAATTCAACTCAACCTGGCACTAGGTACTGGGAGTATGTAGACTTTAACTGTCACATGAATTTATGTATCCCTGGAAAATGTCAAATATAAACATAAATTTAATCAAGTAATGGAAACCTTTATTATCAAAGAAATAAACACAGTTTTTGACAACCAATGTAAATTATCCTAATGCATTTTTCATTTTTTTTTTTCCCCCAGAAGGTCAAAAGAAAAGAAGAAGAAACATTGAACAGAGACATTGCTGATGAAAAATATTTCAGGCAAGCCTCAGTCCAACTATTAATGTTGATGTTCCAAAAGGAATTACTGCTCTTTAGCCACAGCACCACACTCAGATGTGAGAGTTCCTTTTCCCATTCATTACAATGAGATAAACCAGAAGGCTTACAACAACAGATAAACAAGCACTCTGTATTAGTCTGTAGTTTTCCTCAGTTGAGTAGGCTTTGGACAGCATTTTAATGGCTGGAAAAAAAAAAAAAAGAAATAAACCTGCCCTCCCCCCCCTCCCCAACCCTGCAGATGATGAATAAGAATGCCATTCTCAATTAACATGGACAAAGGATCAGAGCCATATTTGGCAAATGAGGTAGCTGTGGTGTAAGGCAAGCAGGAGTACTCACAGGCATTGCCACATACATCACTGTCTGCAAATCAAAACAAGTTAATGACATTTTTGTACATCTGCCCAACTACATGACTACACATTAGTCTGGCAAGTACTTATTAGACCCAAATTAAAGAGCACAATGATTATAGTTCATATTTACTAAATACAGTGTTATTAATTTATACGGCACTAAATATGGATGCTGGCAGCATACAAATAAATGAGGAGCGCTGAACCAGAGCAGCCTGAGTTACAAAATATATTATCTTCATTAGATGTAATTCAGCTCTGCAAATGCTGCTAGCCACAGAGCTACCATTAAAATGTGCACATGGGAGAGGAGGCATCACAAATGTTAGCCATTCTCCAGAACGACTGCACCAACGCATCAGCTCTTGTGGGACCCCACCTTGAATACTGCATCCAGTTCTGGTGTCCCCACCCTAAGAAGGACACAGAGCTGTTGGAGTGAGTCCAGAGGAGGGCCACAAGGATGACTCAAGGGTTGGAGCGTCTCTGCTATGAGTTCAGGCTGAGGGAGCTGGGGTTGGGTTCTTCAGCCTGGAGAAGACTTCAGGCGAACCTTAGACAGGCAGGTTAGACCTTAGAACCTAGAACCTTAGATAGTGAACCTGCCTTCCAAAACCTGAAGGGATCCTACAGGAAGGCTGCAGAGGGACTTCTCATGAGGGTGTCTAGAGACCCTCACCTAGGGATGCCTTCAACATGGTCTTTATGTACAAGCTTGGCATACCATGCATAGGCTTCAGCAGCTTTAATAAGATATTACATTAATTTTAGGTGCTTGGGAGTCACAAACTAAGGCACACTTGGCAAGCCAAAGGATAATCTGAGGGAATCATCACCCATCTCTACTTCTAAGATGGACATGCTTTACCTCTTCAAGCTTTAGAAAGCAACCAGTAGAGACCTGTCACAGTCATACCTAAGTTCCTCATTTAAATGTAGATACAAAAGCAGTCTTCTGAAGATGTTCTGAAGGTTGAGAAGGCTGATGTCCCATTTCCTCAACCCACAGTCTTGGTTTATCTGTAGTTAACAACCCAGATCCTGAAAGCAACCACTGCTAAGCTTCCATACTCCTTTCTACCAAATTAATTTGTCCAAATTTGGGCAGCATAGAACTTGGACACACTACTTCAGTTTCAGAAAAGATTTGGCTTTCACCTTTTTTTTTTTTTTTTAAAGATCTCACTTTTCACTTTTATGGGATCAGTTTTCCAACAA
Source organism: Ramphastos sulfuratus (assembly GCA_013399055.1). Taxonomy (NCBI): domain Eukaryota; kingdom Metazoa; phylum Chordata; class Aves; order Piciformes; family Ramphastidae; genus Ramphastos; species Ramphastos sulfuratus. Next base: position 102,885 of record WBNM01003794.1, read on the forward strand.
TTGAGCTTATCAGCCACATCTACACTGCCAGTATTTCAAAGCCATGGCATATTTATTGATTCCAAAAAGCTATTACGTGATATCGCTTACGTCCCTGTATTTGATTAGACTGAGTTATTGGGGGAACTAACAAAAAGATTACTCAGAACTCAGCAGAGAGCTTATATAGATGTCATCTTACCTGACATTCAGGCTATTTGCTCTTGCACCTTTATTTATAAGCATCACACAGATGAAGTTTTGCACAAAACAAGGTCTTGGTGTAGCTTTATCTCCAGTTTATTCCACCGTTAACAAAACACCGACTGTAAGAGACTGCTTATGGGTATAAAATATTTATCCACTCCTTTAAGAGACTATTAATGAACTACCTAAAGCTGTATTGGTGAGCAAGAGGTGTTATGACTGAGCATCATCCAAGTTCATTTTAAAACTAAGCTACAAACTACATCTGGTTCAATTTAAAACCAAGCTACATACTATATCTGAAGATAGTATATATCAGATATTTATATATGAATAAAAATGAGACACTTCTTTGTTTAAAAAAAAACATAAATTTTAAACATGAATATGTTAATTGCATTCAAATTCATCCATTATAGACAATATTTTGACAAGTATCCTAAGAACAGTGGATTTTAAACCAGTTCAATGCATTAAATACATGCAAATTTTGACAAAGAACCATACTGCATAGCTGAGATATGATCATTCTTCTCCACAGTCACTGCAGCCCCTAGATACAGAATTTTTCAACAGACAGAAACATTTCCTTCTGTGGGTCTCATTCTCAGATTTCTACTGCAACACTTGTAAAGACAGACTTAAAACTGCTGCAAAACCAGAATGGTTATTACAGGCTTCAGTTGGGCAGGGCTGCCAACACCAAAATGTGCTTGGTCTCTTTTGGAGTAGAGCTGTTTGCCACTGGAATCATATCCACTGCTGAGGTTTAGGATATTTAATTCTTGGATTAGCAGCACTAACAGTGCACCTGTAGGTTGTTTCCCAAACACACCTGAGGTAGGTGTGTACAGATCAGTGCCCACAGCTATTTGAAGCATATTCACTCTTTTGCAAGATTCCCAGGTAATTTTGGGGCACAGTTTCAGAGCTGGCTGAAACCCATTTAAAGTTTCTAACTGAAAGGTGAAGTTTGCCCCTTCTTTTCTTGGTAGACTTATAGACACACGACAAGCCAGACCAGCTCACCAACCCATGACAACTTGGATGAAGGCCTTAGAAGCAGCAATATCCATCTGCTTTCAAAGCAGTGTCTTTACACAAAGGCATCCTGTGTGGGCATGGAAGTGCCTGCAGAGGCCAGCAGGCCATAAATTCACAGCACTCCAGCTCACAGCACTCAGCCACACACAGCCTGCTGTAGATCATAGCAAAGCTGTAATACAGAACAGGGGCAAGAAAGAGCTCTAGAGGAACAGTGGAGAGTCTCCTTTAGTTACATGTATGTCCTCATCCAAGGATTTCGAATTTGAGATGGAAATGTAAGGGATACACAGAAATGTTTACAAGTAGTAACAGTTGGTCCTCAAGGAACTGAGATGTCCTATGCAGGCAGCAGCCTGAATCACACTGAGAGCATCACAGCTTCACATGCATCATGCCTCATCAAGCCCAGGGGAGGCTGCCCAGGGAAGTGGTGGAGTCACCATCCTTAGAGGGATTTAAGACATGCAGATGTGGTGCTGAGTGACATGGTTTGGTGGTGACCTGTCCATGCTGGGTTAACAGTTGGCCTTGATCTTAGAAGTCTTTTCCAACTGAAATGATGCTATGATTCTACAAATCACCTTTCTGAAAGTCCCGAGTGAGAGCATGTGGATGGGAAGACACACAACTGTGTTACGAGAGAAGGAGTTTCTCTCACTGAAGCTCCCCTCTGACTATCAGCACTTCTTACCCTACTTCCTGAGAGGAAGACCTGCAGGGAATCTTGCAGAGACTACTGCAAGGTATCAGTGGGTTTGTCTCTTATGCTGGATTCACAGCATGCATGTGCCTGTGTCTTGCTAACAAAATACTCTTCAGATTGATCCACTGCAAGGGGAAAACTAAACTATTATTTTGAGGAGCGTGCAACTCAACATGATCCTCAGCCAGTTTTGCAGCCGCAGGAGGGATATGGATAAAATGTGATGGTCTAACTGTGATAGCTAACCCTTGTTTAACATTTTAAAAACCTTTCTGTTTGGTGGACCTTGGAATTCACACTCATAAGAAAAACGATGTTCGGCAGAAAATGAATGTGATGTCCTCAGTAAGGTTTCTTCAGGGGCAGTATGTGTAAAAAACTCAATAGTCCAGAGAATTCACTCCAGGTATGCAATTCTGTTGATGAGCAGGGCTATCTAGAACAAAAGCCATAAATCTATACCTAAGAAAAAGAGGTACCCAGGACGGAGTGAGGTAGTTGACCTGAGGACAAATCAGTCCTTGGAGAAAGTAAAACTCCAACAGACATCAGTGACATTTTTCCTGCAGGTAAGAGCTGCAAGGCCTAGCCTGTGATTGAAATACTCTGGTACCACAAGGCTCTAAAAGTCAAAGCAGTGATAAGGGCAGGAGAGTTGTTATTTGTGTACCATAAAGATTGCAGAGAAGTTATTACATTTAAATGTATTCTGATATTGCATTCTGCTTTTCCATCTCAGCAGACACTTCCATCTGAACAAGATGGACATAACATAGAGCACAGTATTTTATATTAAATGTAGTTCAGGGAAGAACAACAACCTTGGAATGACTCACTCACAGGACCAATTCATAGGTTACACGGAGTATGAAAGGCAATTTCAGAGTAGTGGTGGAAGAAAAGGAGTTATAACAGAGGTGATGCAAACTAATTTGGAGACAGCTACCTACAGAACAGAGTACACAATGTACTGTACACAATTCTTGGAGAGGAAAGAATGGTTCCTTTTTCAAATGCAGTGATATCTGCAAGAAATAAAGTCCAATTTTGTTCAGTGCTGTAATGAAATCATTACAAATGCTGAAACATATTAAAAATTCAGCACTCAAGACAGTGGCTTTGTACTTGTGCTGCACTGAGCCCAAACAAGATACTAAGGAGACTGTATTAAGGCAGGCCTGGTGACAGACTTTGGCAGTCCTACAAGAGTGGTGCATACAGAATGTAACAAGATATTCAGGAGAGTATTTCAGCCCCCTTGTACTAAAGCACCAAGAGGGTGAAGTTCTGCTCATGGCTGCATTCCTTTTTAGGATAATGGCAAAAAAAAAAGGGTAAGAAAAGAGAGGATTTGTTGAGCTATTTCACAAACAGCTTGTCCCAGTCCTGTATCCTAGATGATACATTTCTTTGTCAGGAAAAAAACATAATGAAGTTCACCTTTTACAAACCTAATGCAGCAGACTTCTATTAGCAGTGGAGCTGTGTAAAAATAGCATCTCCTACAAATGAACTGTACCATAAAAATTGATGCTCGTGAAATGTTATTACAATCTAAAGGCACAAAGCAGGAAAATTCAGAGGTAAACTGAAACCTCATCCTCAGCCCACCCACAAGTGTTTAGACACAGCAGGGCTTGCCAAAGAGTAATAATCTTATATACAAAACATGCTGCCATAACTAGAAATTTCAAACTAAGTCTGGAATCCCAGCTTTTATTCTGACCCTTCTCTTCCCTGCTTTGAGAGCATAAGCAAACCCTTTCATCACTCCAGCACTGCTGTAGTTAATGATCTTAAGGCAATTTCTTTTAACTGTTCCTCTGCAGCAGAATTCATTTGCCAAGTGTTTTGTAAAGACAAAGGGGAAAAACCAACAAAAAATAAATAGTAAAATTATCTTTAGAGCATACTGTAGACTGGCCCTGGAGAAAAAGCTCAGACAAGTGTGCTGCCAGCTCCTTGTACTACAAGTTTGTCATTATTATTCTTAGTCTAATTCTAATTATTATTACTAGTGTTATTGTTATTATAGTATTACTATCATATTTATATAATATAACCATATTGTCTATATTTATGATATACTATCTATATTTAAATTTGTTATTAATATAATACATAATATGAATTATTATAATTATTACTGTTGCTGTTATTATTGCTATGATGATGATGAGGATGATGATGATCATGATGATGATGATGGATGATGATGATGATTAAAAAGAACCACCAGATAAGGGCTGAAATAAAATCTGCTGCTGAGGAAGAAGGTTCTTGTCTAAGTGAAGCACTAAGCTGGGATGTGGGGGAGAATGGTTTTATCAGAGCAAGGGGCAAGGAGTAGGATGTGAGGTGGGATAGCATCTCCTATCTCCTCCACAATAAGGTTTCTGTTGAAGGACCTCTCCCTCCATTGCTGAGGATCTGCTTTTGGAGAGGCTTTTCTGTGAGGTCACACATTTGTCTCATGTGACTTCATCAATGTAATGGTCACAAAAAGATTTCCTGATATTTTTGGACTCTTCCTTCTTAACAGACACTTCCTGGCAGGAGATGGTCAAACAGCTGCTAAGAGGCAGCCTCTGTTGCAGGACATCAGGACTTGTACAGAACATGAGCAAGGGAAGGAGCAGATAAAGGCAGCAATGGAACAGCCAATGTGATATTTCATGAGCTGAAGGCAGAAAGCACTTCTCAGAGAAGTCCCTGCAGCTCTGGGAGTTTGTTTCATGAGCCAGCAAATATCTCCTGGAGTCATGCCAGTCCACAGAAAGGGCAGCATAAGGTACCATAAAGACTTCTGTAAATGTGCATTCCCACAGCCTTTAACATCAGCCACCACTATGTCAGTTGGCCACTTCTAATATCACAGTATCACAGTATCCCAGTATAGCAAGGTTGGAAGAGACCTCAAAGATCATCAAGTCCAACCCACTACCATAGACCTCAAGACTAGACCATGGCACCAAGTGCCACGTCCAAACCTGCCTTGAACACCTCCAGGGACGGTGACTCCACCACCTCCCTGGGCAGCCCATTCCAGTGGGGAATGACTCTCTCAGTGAAGAACTTTCTCCTCACCTCGAGCCTAAACCTCCCCTGGCACAGCTTGAGACTGTGTCCTCTTGTTCTGGTGCTGGTTGCCTGAGAGAAGAAAGCAACCTCCTGCTGGCCACAACCACCCTTCAGGTATCTCTGCCATCCTGTAAATCTGAACTTGCTGTTTTCCTTAACCAGGCATGTTGGCACACCAGGGCTGTGGGCTACAGACTTCTGAATCAGCCTAAAGAACTGAGGGTGAAAGTTAGCTTGCCTGGGGCACACCCCACACCTGCTTTCTCCACTGACAGTACAGGAACTTCAGGACCCTTCCAGAGGTGTCCCTTCTCACCCAGTGAGCTGCTCAGCTTCTCCTTGGAGACAGCTTAGATGTCCCTGCTGGTGAAAATCACATCCAGTTTTGGCAAAGACCAGTCAGAAAATCTACTTACTACAGCATGACTTCATGTTTTCTTCTGTTCTAGCACCAATTCCTAGTCACAAGGTGGCAGATGCTCTTAACTTCATGTTTTCTTCTGTTCTAGCACCAATTCCTAGTCACAAGGTGGCAGATGCTCTTAACTTCATGTTTTCTTCTGTTCTAGCACCAATTCCTAGTCACAAGGTGGCAGATGCTCTTAACTTCATGTTTTCTTCTGTTCTAGCACCAATTCCTAGTCTCAAGGTTGGAAGATGCTCTGAGCAAGGTTGCAGTTTGTTTTTCAAAGACCTGGAGAGTATTTGAAGCAGGAGGAGAAAGGAGTGTCTGGGCAGAAAGGAGACTAAAGTTCAGTGACGGCAAAATGCAAACACAGCCTGAGACCAGCAGTGAGAGAGCACAGCCCAGGCTCTTTCCCTTAGATGAGTTCCTTAAACACTTGGTGTCTCGTTTCCCTGCCCTCTTTTCCCATGCATGGCTGAACAACACTCAGCAGCTAGGAGGGATGGGAAGCCCATGTGCCCTTACAACTGCCTTTCATCCTTATCCCAGATAACAAGACCTGATGGTTATGATGCTCTTCTACTTTTAGCTCTTAATAAAACTGGAAATAAGCACTCCAATACTGTTAATTTCAGCTTTTGTGGGCCCACTCTAGTAAAAATAAGGGAAAATTCTGGGAGGGGAATGGCAGAAAACTAACTTCCAAGTCTGGTGCATCACTGTGCCACTTTGCTTCAGAACATGCTTGCAGCTCTAATATAAACCAAGAGTTTCCAACACTGCTAGAAAGCCAGGCAAGTGTGTAGGATGCAGCAGGTTAAAGACTGTGGTACTCACTTGTTCCTCAAAATCTTCAGTCTTTACCCCTCAGACAACACCTCTTGAATTCAGAACTTTACCCCTTTTAACCCAACAGTAAATATGAAAATCTCAAGTTTGAATTTCTGAAAAGAATAAATAAAACCACAGCTGAGCTTGAGATTACTGCTTTGGTATCCTCACTGTGATGTTCTGTTTGAGAAAGTCCTCTGGAATCAGAGCACTTAGGCAACAGATTCTGCTGAATAATAGAATAGATTTTTTTCATTTAATTTTTTTTTCCTCTGAGATTTCATTATTATATACAGAAACTCCCTTGTAGCTCCAAAGAAAATTATAGGCCATACCCCAAGGATTTGTATACTAAATCCTCTGGTTTCACTAGAAGTAAAATAATGTATACAAATTTAGAGAGTTTAATACAAACATACATTTAACAGTTGCTACTTTAATTACTTCTCTAAGCATCTCTGTATGATAAAGATAGATACAAGAGGGTTTCTCATTTTGCTGTTGCAGGTTCACTGTAATTTTGATCCCATCACCTGTATTTGGAGTTTAAATGACATTTTTAACCTTCAGAAAACTCAACCAGCTCCATTACTTGCAGCACATCTTTCAGATTCACAGCAGAACAAATTGAGATAGAAAAGTGCCTTTAGTGCAGAGGTAAACATGAAATTACTAAAGCCTTAACTTGCAGTTAAGCTCCTCAGCACAAAATGCAGGCATCATGACGAAGTAATAACAGAAGTGATCTCATGCTGGATCCCAAATCCTTAGAATGCAGGAATGCCTCATGAGAGCCCATTTCAAAGCATCCACAGAAGGATGTGCAGTGGTCACACTAAGCAGGAAGGAGCCCTCAGGAGAAGGAGGAGGAGCAGGGTCAGAAGACCAAGCAAGACTAGGATTTACCAAAACTTCCTTTTATTATCCAACTCAAAACTGAGGTCTCTACCAGTCCTTACCTAGGTAAATCTCCCTCTAAAGTAGCAGTGTTGCTCAAAGACTGTGGATCAAATTCCTTGCACATACCAACAAACCCTCACCATTTCCCCGTATCTTTTGTAGAATCACAGAAAACATCTGGTTGGAAGAGACCTCAAAGATCATCCAGTCCAACATCGACCCAGTTTAGGGTTAATCCTAAACCGTGTCCATAAGCACCAGGTGCAAGACACAAGGGCCTCTGTGAATTTTTCCACTCCTGTACCTTTTTGTTTGTCTGATTTTGTTCAAAGGACTCTTGGTAGGATAGAGAGAGAGAGAGAGAGAGAGAGAGAGAGAGATAGAGAGAGAGAGAGAGAGAGAAAGAGATAGAGATAGAGAGATAGAGAGATAAAGAGATAGAGAGATATATAGAGAGAGAGATAGAGATAGAGAGAGATAGAGAGATAGAGAGACAGATAGAGAGAGATAGAGAGAAAGAGATAAAAAGTAAGAAGATAAAGACACTTCTGCAAGCAAATGCCAGAAGAAAAATATATCCTAACAGGCTTTGGCACCTTGCACTTCAAATAAACTTAAATCCTCAAAATACCTCTTCATTGTGTTGAAATGTTCTAGAAAACTTATTGCACACGTTTTGCTTCTGAAATTCAAAAGGAACTTTTTGCTTTACAGACCATTCTTCACTTGCATGCCTCTCTCTCTCTCTCTTTGGAAAATATATCAATTTCTTATTAAAAAAAAAAAAAAGAAGAAGAAGAAAAAGAAGAAGAAATGTTTTGGCATGGCTGACCTGTAGAGATAGGGAGCTAAGCAGAGTCAGTGAATCCACTCACTCTGATATGCACACATGATATGCAATTAAAATCTCCATTCACATTCCTACGGGGTTGTCAATCAAGAGAAAAGCCTTTTTGACAACAGCCAGTGAAGCGTACCAACTAAGTGCTGAACAGGAACTTAAACAGTAACAGCTTTTGTTACTGGCAAGAAGGGATTTTACCAAGATTGGGCTCGGCTTCTAAAGAAATCATTATGTTAAAATTTGGGGGGCTTTTCATTAAAAATTAAAACGTGTCACCAAGCTATTGTGTGTGAAGCTATCATATTATGTAATACACGAGGGTGATCAGATATATGTGAAAAAAAAAACCCCACCCCTCTAACCTTCCTTGACTGGAGGAAACAATTTAACCTTTCATATTTAGAACAATGAACAATGATTACAAGCCAGTTTTTAGTTGAGAACATTATCCTAATTGCATGTTGTCTCTTTGGTGGGCACTCAGTATCTTTTAGAACATTACAAGCTGCCCAGCCACAAAACTGATGTTGTAAAAGGTCTGCTACTGCCAAAAAAAAAAAAACAAACCCAGAAATTATAGATAGATAGATAGAGAGAGAGAGAGAGAGAGATAAAGATGCTGTGAAGAATGCAGCACTGACACACTGGGAAATGATGTGGCTCCATTATGAGCATTTGCAAATCTTTGTCAATATCCTAACTCTGAATTCATGACAGCAGAGGAGAACTCTTTGCTAAACACTGAAGATGCTACCATTTGCTTTCTAATACCCAGTTACATAATGCACAACTCCTAAGAGCATTAGGGCCCTACAAAAATCAGATCTGTAAAGGTAAAACCAGTAAAAATAAATAGGTCGTTATTAATCCGCCGTTTGTGTTTCCACCACTAACCTTGAACTGCAGTTTTCAAACGTGCTAAATATTATTAAATCTTGAAATATTTGCCCTCTTGCTTATCAACCCTCCAGAACTGAAGGGAGAGCAGATGCATCCTGACTATTAACAGTCATGACAAATTGCCTTACTAATGAATGTTACACACTGAAAGTGCCATAACTGATTAAAGTACAATTTCCCACTACCAGATAGAGAGAGACTTGGGAACTCCAGCAGTGGACAACTCTGATGTTCTGCCAACAGGCCTTGGGGGCACAGTGTGGTATTTAGAAAAACACACTGTAAATTCCATATGAATATATTCTAAAGGGCTCTGTGTATACAACAGGTTTGAAAGAACATTAGATGAAACAGCTTAGGTTTGTAGCCGATGAGCCATGTAAAATGGATGTGTTTTAACAATTTTAATATCATTACAAGGCTGCGTCGGAGAACATTTCTGCTGGGCTCCTCTCCCCCCTCTCCCCACCTCCCCAAACATCGTTTGTGCTTTGCTTTCACATGAAATCTTTCTTTTGTCAGTCTCTTTGTCGGTGTAAAGTTGGCAGCGGTTCAAATTCAAAGTACTCCTATTCATTTACTGACCATTAAACCAATGTCATTCTAGTTCACATCAGCCAGAGAGCTAAGCTCTAAAAAACATAAAAGGCTTGCTTCGCCACTGACGAATAATGTGTACATTTTTACAGAGCTTAAACCTTAATGCTTTGCCTGAAACTAACAATACAGTATATCTTATCATTCCTTTTTCACAAGCAGGCAGCTGCTGAAACGCTTGCCACTTCAAAATATCAATTGCTTGCCAGAGTTGTCCTCAACACACCCTGTCAAACTCATGTATATTGTGCAGTGAAAACGGTGTGGGGCTGAAAGCTAGAAATGGTGTCAAATTCTGCTGTAAGGGTATGATGTGCAGAGAACAACGGATGACAACCGTAGAGACTACAAACAATAGCAATGGAGCCAGACACTACATATATCACAACTGCCTCTGTACATATTTTATTCTATGTATTATATATTTAAAGCATGACAAATGTGTCATTGAAGCTACGTGCTGCAGCTAGTTAAGCTTTTTCATTTCTTGGTGGTTATATTTTTTTTTTCTGCCCTCTGAACATTTGTTTGTAAATCACACAGCACAGGGGAGGGGAAAAAAAAAATCAAAACCCCAAAACATCAGGTTTTCAAAATGAGTAACAGAAAACAAAAGGCAGTGGTACAAGATGAGAATGTGAGATTTTGTACAATTAGCACTTTTGCTTTTCCCTAAGGACACAAAGCCAGGCTACCTTAAAGAATATCTGAGCCTATATACAATATCACTGTGCCCATAAATTACAGTATACCTAATTTTAATGCAGATAAGTGCTGGCCTATTGATTTGCATGTTTCCCTGGCAAAATGGAAATCCCATGTGAGTATGTTCTTTGTCTGTAGAAAATGCATGTTAAAAAACCTTCATGAATACAGCAACCTATACCAAAAAGGAAAGCAGAAGTCACTAGAATCAAATTCTAGATGGAACTGAGAGAAGTGCAAATGTATACACACATGAACCTCCCTGTGCACACACATGTGCATGTGTCCTACACAATCACTCTGTTTTTTAGTTACCATTTCTTAAGAGTGTCTTAACTAATGAAAATTCAGCCTCTAAATATAATCTTAAATAGGCTGGGGGGGGGGGGGGCAGAAATAATGAAAATCTCCCAACTAAGTAGCAAAGTGAATTATGAAGCGACCATGGAATGCTAATCACAACTCAAAGAAATAACACAAGAGTTGGGGAGAAAAAGAAATGTTTAGGAGGTAAAATGAGAGCATCAGCCCACAGCAGCATGTAGGTTGCAAGACCTGAACGCAGAGGACTCTCTGAGGGTCATTAACTGATGTAATCCAAAGCAAAATGAATAGATAGGCCATTAAGGTGTTAATAAATATTTTGGAAAGAGAATAGGTGTTTTAGGTGCTCAGGGTTGCTGACCTTTGCTGTGTTTATTAGTGGGACAATGATGCATTATTAACACACAGCAGCTGTACCTGAACTGCTGCCATGAACATAATAGCCTTTTATAGCCATCAGGGGAGTGAGATAGGAGGCCTTTATTAACCACTAGACATGATTAGCACATTATGTGAACTTTAGTAGGCAAATTATCTCTTATTGAAATATAATGTTGGTTATAACTAATGGTAAACAGGATTTTAAAAACTTCCCAATCCAAAATGAAGAGTTTTATTGCCATTTAGTGAATTCCTCAGTAGGTCAATGAGAAAAAAAAATTTAAAAAGATAATTCTTTTCCTTTGTTCAACCTGCAAAAGCAACTGAGCCTCACCAAAACTTACTGTACTTTGATAACAACACTGAAGCCAATGGCTTCCACATCATTAAAATTATTCTTCAGAACTGTAAAAAAAAAACATAAGCAGACATTTCCAATGTAAATAAGAGAATTGCTAATGAAGCAAAACCCCTTTCCTTATATGTTTCCTACAAAGAGTACAAGCAGTTCTCAAAATTATCCATTTGCCAATGCATTTTCAACAGTCAGCTTGAAAAAATATCATGATTTACTTCAAAAAGCTTAATTTTGGGTAGGATTATCCCATTAGCCCTTGCAACTGAACACAGCACTGAGAGTCCATTATGAGCAGTCTTTTATGCCCTAGCAGAAAGTCATTAACATAAAATAAATCATTAGCTTTGATATTAAGCCTCTACTATCTGCAGGTTTCTAGGACTAATGGTCACAACTGTGCCTGCCAAATGATAAATTGTATTTTAGGGTTGGTTTTGTTTTTTTTTTTTGGAAAGGTTATTGTCTCTTTTCACTACTGTTTTGCCTTTTACTATTTGTTATTATTTCAGGTTGATGCAAACAAGATGACTGTGCAAGAAACAAATGTTTCCTCTTGTTCATGAACACAAACCTATGCACTTCTGGCAACTGGGACCAGAAAATGACATTGCAGCCAGCTACTTACAAGCCAGGATAGAAACAGCAGATTCTCAAAGTTCACTTTCTTCAAAGTAAGCAATACACAATGAAGCAGAAGCAGACATGTGTGCATATACACTTACAGAATAGTACTGATACAATAGGAATTTATATGTATACATAATCATCTCAATTTTCTGGCAGGAGCTGTCAGGATGAATCTTTTGCTTCATGTTGCAGACTTCATACTTCCTTTACTGACCCATTTCCCTAAGTACAGGTTATCACTGGCTGTTTCCGGAGTTCTGATTTCTTCTTGCATGTAGAGTAAGTAACTGGAGTTCAGTGCAGATTTCCTTAATATAACAAAACCACATTCCAGCCAGAGTAACTTCCATTTACCCTCTAAGACCATATAATCATCAACAACAATAGCAAGAGACAAAAGTACTACTGCAGCAGCTCAATTTCCATGCTTAGCCAGCAGTACCTTTGAAAAAAAAAAAAAAGAAAAAGAAAAAAAGAAAAAAGCCACTTGTGCCACTTTTGATTGGTAGAGAGTGGTTTAACAGTCAAGAATGTGAATGCTAAAACATTCTGACATTTCCACTAACCTGGATTTGTCAGACGCTGGTGTAATGCAAGTTATGTTGCAACTTAGAAAGCAGCGTGTATCTTGGGGAGGAAACCATACTACAAGGGTCTAGAGCAAATCAAATAGCAGCCCAGTGAGAAATATTAAATGAACAGTTCAGGCACAGTGTTAGCATATGTGCAGCTGAAAGCTAAGATACAAATATTAGTGGAGCCATATGAAATTCAAACGCTAAAAATAAACTACTGACTGCAAACAGAAGAAGCAAAAGAAAACCACAGACATTACAAATGGTTGCACCAAGATCTCTGCTGAAAAAGAATTTGGACATTGGAGCTTTAAGCCAAGAGTTAAACACGTTATTTGATGCCCTGATGTACCAACCTAAAACTGATCACATCCAATGAACATGAAATGGAGATATTCCAGCAGAAAAGGAGCTGAGATGTTGAGGTTTGCTGCTGTGGAAGGGAGATGTTTGTTGCTGCTGCTAATGCTACGTGATCTGTGCCTAGCCGTGCAGTAATGCCATGCTACCATTTTCCAACTGAGTGCTGTAAGGGAAAAAAATGTTATGACCAAGAAAATCTCATTCGGGATGATGTGAATTCCATGCCTGAAAGTATTGTGGAAGTGCTGCTATAATTATCAGTCATTTGGCACTTCTGCTAGCAACTGTTTGCAACTCGTTCTTAATGAGAAATCACTCCTTGGGCAGAAAATCAGTACCTAGTTGTGCAACTAAAGCAACAGAACAGACCAGATCTGACTGTTTCCATTGGAAGGGACCTACAACCATCATCTAGTCCAACTGCAGCAGCAAAACATTGAAATTTGACTAGGCTATATTTAAAATAAGTACTTTTGTGTATGCAGCCAGTGCTAGATATCCGCAGAGCATGTGTCCACTTCAAAAAGGTAAACAAAGCTGCCACTAATTGCCACTGCTGTCAGTTCCAGGAGCCAAGGCCTGCGTGATCCAGGGACTATCTTCTCAGCACAAGAAGTGGCTACTCTTGAGCCGTGATGAGAACAGTCAAAGGCAGCATTTTACTTCCACTGTCTATGCTTTGTTATATCTGCTATCAACACAGGATTTAAATATCCAACAATTTTAATCTTAATCTCACCCTGATTAGGACATCTCTCTGCTTAATGTAAAGTCAAGTTTTAAACATAATCAAATTTCCAATGCCCCTGTATAGTGTTAGCAAGATGAGAAAGTCCTACTGTGATGGGAATCAGGACAGGAGTTCAGTTCTTGCCCTGGAAGATCTCAGTTCTTCCTGCTAAACTGTGACCATCTCAAACGCACAAACGCACTCCCAACTCAATGAGGATTAGGACTGTCCAATCCTCCAGGCCTTCAGCTCCCTAAGCCTTTAAACACAGCTCCAGCTGCTCTTTGGTTTGATGTAAACACCAAAGGTACTGCAAGCTCTGTAGTGTTTAGCTAATTCAGCATTCTTAATAGCTTACAGTTTTCACTTTTTTGTTTCCAGAAGACCTTACAATAGGCTGGTGGAGGAAAATGCCCTAGAGATGAAACACATCATTCTGGTAAGAGAACACAGCATAATTTCTCTCAAGATACTGATGTTTGACAGAAAGAAAAAAAAAAAACAACAAACAAACTGACTGCTTTGGTTTGTAGACATCTTTGAGAAAGACTTCTCAAGAGCACATACATAAATCACGTTCTGTAATTCCACCAAAGTTGAGACCACTTCTTTCTGAAACACTGGAATTCAAGGAGGCATACTTGAGTCTTGCCCACAACTCTGTATTCTAAGGTCCAATAACCCAAGAAAGAAAATCCCATTTCCCTTCTTCCTGTGTGGATTTTTTTTTTTTTTTTTGAAACTTAATTGAAACAGGGCTTAAAAATCAGCAGTCAGCACTAGTGCAACTGTTTCTTCTTTCCTTGGAGAGGCAGCAACAAATTTCAAGCATGATTCTAACACAGCAAGGGACAAGGTAGTTATCTGTGGTAAAAAAACCCCAACAATATGCTCAGAACAAACGAATCAGATTAGCACAATTTTAAATGCTGTCAAAACATTAACACAGCATTTCAGCTTCAGAGCTGTCCTTCAGAGCACTGGCTTGCCACAATCCTGGGTTTAAGATAGGAGAGAAGCAAGCCACTGGAAATAATGTACACTTTGTAAACAGCCATGGAACATTTCACTCAGAGTAGTCTCCACGGTGGGGTTAAGTTTACACAACAAATTATTCTGAATGCTGGGTATAAATATGTGCTCTTTGCTCTGTGGAATTCTGATTACGAGCAGGATTGTTACCTGCTTCTAAAGCTCTGTGTTTTATCTCTTTATCCACTTCTACTCAACATCACTCTGCTTTTCTCATTTCGAAGGCTTCCCTCTCCCACTTTATTCCTCTTTTAAAAAACAACTACAGTCTATCACTCTACCTCTGCTGTCTGGCTGTATTTTTCCACTGCACTGACAACTACCAGTGAATACAAGAAAGATGAGTTGTAGGCTCCAGTATTTTTGAACCAGGTAGCAAATCACAGAAGAATCTAGTGCATAATTCTGCAAAGCTAACCACTGGGAGCAGGAAAGACTATTATTTTCTCCCTATTCTTGGCAGGGGTCAGCAGCCCTGCCATTAGCTGAGTCAAAATATAATTATATAACTGCACTTCATGTGAGCAGATATCTGAAAACACTGTGAAGTTGTAAGTATGGAAATACAGCAGTTCCTCTCACTGTGCTGATCAAAGTGGTCTTTGGAGGTGACACAAGGAGGAAAACCACAAGGATGTTTATTGCTTTCTACGTAAACATTTAAACTCATCATCCCACATCTTTGAAGCGCAGCCTGAAATCCCTGACCATACTCTTCTACCAAATTAAAACACTTGAATTTATCCGAGTTACTGCTTTTCAAGCACCCAATTCAATTAAGGGACATGATGCTTCCTAAAATAAACTTCCAACTGAGCAGGTTATTCATATTAGCCCCTGCACGCCTGAGACGCAATTATGCTTCAGTTTCAAGAGGCAAACAGCAGAACCTCAACTCTAAATCTGTCTGTCCAGCGTAAGAGCTCCACGATGGTGTTTCAAAGGCTGACCTATATACCGCAGCATACCGTCCCTTCTGTCTGTTTGTATAAGAGATGCCTCACACAGTTGTCATAACCAACATTGTTTGCATTGTTCTTTCACTTTTCTCTCTCCGTGGGCATTGTGAGAGCACCAAGGAGAAGCCGGCATGACAATATATGCAGAGAATAAGGAGCTTGCACAGCGGAGAGAGAAATATTGGACTAAGATGCTTAGAATGCTGTTCGAGGTTTTGTAAAATAAAGATCTAAGCAGCCTTCTGAACCAAAGCCTGCCAACTGGAAATTGTAAGATAAGAGGCGATTCTTTGAATCTACATTATCGCATTTTTTGTTTTGCTTGGTTTTGTTTTGTTTTTTTTTTTATCCTTTTGGCTACAGAAAAATGCACTGTCAGTACCTCCCGTGCATGTGCCTGGGAACTCACTCCTACGCTGCCAACAGTCATCTGATGGGGGGAAAACTCATGCTAACAGAACAATTAGAGAAGTTAAAAGCGTAATTATCTGTGGAACACTTCCTAAATGACCAGCAGCTCAAGCAGATTTAAGGTGGAAAGAATCGAAATCTACCATGTTTGTCAAAAAAATCCCAAACCCAGTTATGAAAACAAGGGCCAAATCCATTACTTAGTGCTCAAAGGGAGTGTTAACTAAATTTACAAGAAACAAGATACAGTTCTGAACAAGTTTTGCAGGCAGAGGCATAACCAAGCCCAGTCTAGAACACGGAACCATCACACTCCAGCCATCATCTACTTTCCTGGGAGAGATGAAGAGCAAACACTCAACCAAACTTCCTGAACACAAAATTCTGCAGGCCTCCTGCCCTTCAAACTCCCTAAATACACATAGCAGGAAAATGAGTGACAGAGCAATACTGTAACTTGACGACATGTTTAGAACAAGTCAGATAAGTTTTCACAGCAGCGTTAATCACGCTGAGGGAGAGTGAAGAGGGTGAAAAATGAGATGTTAGGTAAATGCATGCCTCCGAGGGGCCTGGCAAACCTCTGCCCACTTAATGCAACCACTGGTCAGTGGCGAACACATCCCAAAAAGACATTGGTCCCGTGCTTGGCATCTTAGATCAAAACATTCCTGGGAAGTCTTTTTCAAGCATAAAACATATGTCTTATGACTGTGCACTTTTAAGCACATCATCAGTTCAGGCAAAGTGAAATAGAAGAGTTGCAACTTGTCTACAGAATGAGAGTCTCATTTGCATTTAAAAAGAACAGTTTGCTCCCTCATACATGGTACGACTTAAAAGAAGCTTTAACCAGCTAGTAAAGAAAGTCTGAAAATGACTTTCCAAATTAATTTAGTCGACTTGCAGTGCAACCCACCAAAAATGATTAAAGGACCTTAATTGGAAAATGATTTAATATATTAAAGTAATTCCTGATTTTCCAAAGCATTTAACTTTTAAATTAAATCTGGCCTGCTGTCTCAGGAATGATGAGCGAAATGTATATTCAAGTCATTACCTTCTTTTTGAAGCTTTAAATCACTGATAGGTTTAATAACGTTTGTCCATTTCTGTTGCCAAATGGGTCTTCAGACACTTTGGTGCTTGTGTCATTCATATTAGCCCAAGCTTCTCACTTTGGCAACAGTTTATGGTTATAACTTGCAAAAGCAGACAATAGAGAGACTAAGGGCAAGCCACGGATCAAAGGTAACAGCAGCCTCATTACTACTCAGAGCACTTAGAAAACCAAAACAAAACCAAATAAAAAATGAAAGCACACAGGACAGGCTCCCGTGCATCTGGACTCTTCCTGTTGAACAAAGTTCACTCCTGGCACAAACTTCCCATCTACACGGCAGCTTTGCCAGATGCTGCAGCACACAGATTCCCTCCATCGCCGCTAACAGCCATACCTCTGGGATCCCTTCCTGAAATATCCTCAGGCAGCCACCACAAAGGGCCAGATTTATCCCTGAATCCTAGAACTCCATCGAGTGCCTGTGAAAGGCAGCCAGGATGAATTTGGTCCTTGCTGTTGTGATTGGTAGATGAGACCATGTGGGAAATCTTCCCTGAAAGCTGAGAGGGCTTCACCCCGGCGCCGACACTCGCTATTTTCGCTCTTTCTCTCTGTACCGGCAGAGCTGCCTGAGGTGCAAGAGACTTCCCGGAACATCGCCCTAACATGCGAGAACCGGCAGGAGAGCAGCCGAGCCGCGGAACCGGGCTGGTGGCGGCGGGCCGGGGAGCATCGCCCCGCTCAACCCTCCGCGCAGCCTCGCTCCGCACCAGCGGCCAGACCTGCGCACCGCTGAGTTTACGCTGTGAAAAAACCAAACCCCAACAACCCCCAAACATCTGCTGCAGCCTCGTCATAGCCTTTTTGCTACCCAAACGCAGGTTTAAAGAGATCTTTGGGGAGGGTTTCTTCTCCCGGAGGGGGTGTGCTCAAGGAGGGCTTCCTTACTATTTCCTATGGCCAAGCGTTTTATTCCTGTGCAAAGCCCATTCCCCGAGAGCAGAGAAAGTGCAGCTCCTGCAGAAAGCACCAGCTGGCTCAGGCTTCAGAGGCTGTAACAATGCGGGAGCCCCCCAGCCCCCTTCCTCGGCATCAAAAGTAACGCGAAGTGCTCTGGGATGGCAGCACCAAACTCGTACGCAAGCCCAGGATTTGGGCTCAGACGAGCTTCTTCCTCAGCTCCCTCTTTTCGGAGCTCGGGGATCTGAAGAGCTAAGTTTTAACTCAACTGATCCTATTTGCGGCGGTTTAATCAAGTTACAGAGAAATCGGTAGGGCAGCTGCACAGCCGGGACAAAGTCGAGCCCCTGTTCCGAACCAACTTGTCGCCCCTATACATCCTTGTGCATATCTAGAGGTGTGTGCATGCAGTGTATGCACACATACATGTCATATACATGTCCGTACGTATGCATATCCGTGTCACACACACACACACACCCTAACGTGCTCCCGGCACCACCAAGTACCACTTTGACACACGGACTGCAGCGGGGCAGAGTTTCAGCCGGTCTGTGGCGGGCGCGATCTCGAACAGCAGCCTTGGAAATTCACCATCAACATCCTTGGCCACGCTGATTCCCCGAAAGGGAAGATGTTATGGAAAATGCCTCCCCCCACCCACCCACACACACCCCCCCCCCTCTCTCCAGCCGCCCGCCCCTAAACTACTCCGGGGTTTTAATTTGGGGTGCCTGCAGGGCAGCCGGTGTGTGTGTCCCGGCAGTCCCTCTCCGAGACGGGCGGCACTTGCGCTCCCCAAATCCCGGCGAAGTGCCGCTGCCCGGTGCCTCTGCCCAACTTGGTGCGCGGCTCACAGCGCAGCGCCCGCTCATGCAACCGCGCCACGACAACGAGCACAACGACAGCACAGATACAAACAACATCTCAGACGACACAAAACACGAGTCACCTTGTTGCAATAGTAGGGGTCCAGGCAGGGGGAAGGTCCCAAACAAGGCGTATCAGGAGCGGCTGCAGGCTGAGGAGGTGGCGAATAAAATCTTACGTCCATTTCACTAAAACATCAAGCAAACTCCTTTCCTTGTCTTTTTGTCGTTAATGTTGGTGCAAAAAGGGGTGTGTGTGTGTTTGTATGGGAGAGTGTGTGTGTGTGTGAGGGGAGGGGGGAGAGAAACGCAACAAAACTGAGAAGAATAAAAAAGAGGTGCTTGACTTCAGTAGTCAAAGAAACACCTTCCCTGCCTCACATCCGTTTGCGGTTTGTAAAGAAAGAGAGAGGAGAGAGGAGGGGGAAAAAAAAAAAAAAAATAATAAAAAAATTTCTTCCAAAAAAAAACAGGTAAACGAAT
>WBNM01003794.1:122246-151184 GCA_013399055.1 Ramphastos sulfuratus
TCCCCTCCCCCCATCCGTTTGGGGTTTGTAAAAAAAGAGAGAGGGGAGAGGGGGGGGAAAAAAAAAAAAAAAGTATTAAAAAAATCTCTTCCAAAAAAGCACCGGTCTGCAGATGTCTGCGAGAGAATCAACAAACCCTCCTTCTTCTACGGCAGGGCAGGTAACTTCGAGTACTTATTGTTTCCCCCACGCCTCGGCACCGGGGCGCTCGCTCCGTGTGTGCGGCTCTTTATGGGAGTCTCGGAGTTGGTTCGCTTCTCCCTCCCTCCCTCTCGCTCGCTCCCTCCGTTCTCTTCCCGTTGGTCTTTTTTTTTTGGTGGTTTTTTTNGGAGCGACTGGTTCGGGTCGGGCCTCAGGCTCCGCCACGGGTCGGCCAAGGGCAGGTCCCTCGGAGTGGCTCTTCGGGAACGCCCCTGCTCATTTCCACGGCTCCCGGCCCATCTCCATGGTCTCAAGCCCCTGCCCACCGCTCCCAGGTCCAACTCCATGACTATTTTGCAAAGGTCGGGTCAGGCTCCCCGTGCCCTGCTCCTGAGGTTGCACAGGGTCAAGCTGTAAGCAAGGTCTGGTGGGTTTAGGTGAGTCCTTCGCCTTCTGTTCCAGCAGTGAAGACATCGTTCAGAGTTCGTGGTGGCAAAACTAAACTGTGCTCCTTGTGCATGCCTCAGAAATCAGTAACCAAGTGGAAAGTAAAAAGATCCATTCATGAAATACATTAGCTAGGGCTGATGGTGCTGTGGGCAGTACTGACACCAGGATGGGTGGAAGAGGGATGCTTGAGATGGGCAAACTGACAGGGCAGGAAGGATGGAGGAGAAAATTGTGAGGGGACAATGGACAGAAGCACAATTAGCTGCAAACAAGCATGCTGACAAAGGAAAGTTGATAATCCAGTGGGATGCAGGAAAAGGATTGCTGAGCAAAACGAGGTTTAACAGGCAAAAACAATGAAAGAAAGGGTGACTTCAAGACACTGTGAGCAATCCCACTGGGTTTCCTGCTGAGTCTCTGGTAGTTTTAATCAGGACAGAAAGGATGGAAGAAAAAGGATGGGAGAAGGACACTATACTGAACTTAGATAATGCCCTACAGAGGAATGTGTTACGAAAAGAAAGGAATGCTTCTCCTTCTTTAAATAAAAACAAATCAGTGAATGCCACACAAATAAGCAGAGATGATGACAATTAACAGGNCCGTTTTTTTTTTCTTTCTTTCTTTCTTTTTTTCTTTTTTTTTCCCTTTTTTTCTTTCTTTTTTTTTTTTTTTTAGGTGTTATTGTTGTTATTTATTTGGTGGGGTTTGGTGGCGGTGTATTTTGCTCGCTCTCCACCCTGAGCAGCGGAGCTAGGGGGTGTCGGGGGAGGCAGCAGTTGGGCCCCCCGCGCACCCCCAGGGAGGAGCGGCGAAGCAATGTGCCCGCGCTGGAATGGCCGCCCCACGCCGGCCGGTTCTCTTGCCTCAGCACGGCTCGGCAAGGCACAGAACGGCACGGCTGGGCTCGGCTCGGCGGGCGGCGGCAGGGGACGCGGCGCGGAGTCGCTGCTCCGAGCGTGCTTCACACAAAGAGGCCGGCGAGGGAAGAGCCATTTGCGGCCGGCGGGGACGGGGCTGGGAGCCGCGGAGAGGGGGCGCTGCNGCTGAGTCTCTGGTAGTTTTAATCAGGACAGAAAGGATGGAAGAAAAAGGATGGGAGAAGGACACTATACTGAACTTAGATAATGCCCTACAGAGGAATGTGTTACGAAAAGAAAGGAATGCTTCTCCTTCTTTAAATAAAAACAAATCAGTGAATGCCACACAAATAAGCAGAGATGATGACAATTAACAGGAATGGTTACATTTATCAAATGCTTGTGAACATTTTATTTCATGAAACAGTAGGGATCTGAAGAACTTCTAAGAAGATGTGTAATGCACATTGTCACATGAAACTGACTTATCACTGAAAATAAAATCAAAGTAAAGATTTCAAGGGGAGTCAGTACTGAGAAGAAACAACTTAAAAATTTCAGGTGAAGAAAACAGTTTGTGTGAAGATCTGTAATCTGTACTCAGATATTTTGATATTCTGAATGAGTCCTTCAAGAGTATTAACTCCTGGCTTTCCTCTGTGTCTAACAACCTGCTTAATTATCTGAAAAAGAATATCCATAAGTCGTGTAAAAAAAAAAAAAGCCAAAAAACCACCGACAACAAACAAAACCTAGAGAAAACAGGTTTGAAGCAATATGCCTTTTCCAGGACTGTTTGATCCAAAACGTCTCTGAAGATTCATAGTTGTCAGTTCAACACAGTTTTAAGTCTGATGGCAATAAATGTTTTCCTTAAACATGCAATTACAAAAGGATCTCTCTTGCTTTCTTTCTAATAATGTTTGAAAGCCCCCATGGCCTTGGAGAAAAGCTTGAAAACATGACCCAGAAAAAGCTGCAGAAAGCAAAGGAAAAGGCATTAACATTTTTTTTTTCTTTTAAATCTCATGATTTTTTGGCGTGTGACTCAATATTTTGCATGTTTGGGATTAGACATTTTGAAAGTTAAAAAAATCCTAAAAAAGACTTTCCTTTGCAAGCAATGTGCTTGACGCCTGACAGATATATCACTGCTGAGAGTGGCTGATATGTGGACCGTGATGTGACAAAGTGAATGGGAGACAGATTGTGAGCTCTGTATTGAAAAGCTGCTGTTGAGAAACTTGGTATTCATGGACCATAGATTTAGTTTTCAACCTGTTGTGGAGAAAGGTGGTGGAGATACTCTGATTCTAGAAGAGTTGTCCTCCTCCTCTGCCCTAGAGACACCACATCTGGAGTATCATGCCCTACTCTGGGCTCCCCAGTTCAGGAGGAACAGGGAACTACTGGAGAGAGTCCAAGGAAGGCTATGAAGATTATTAAGGGACTGAAGGATCTCTTCTGATGAGGAATGGATGAGACCTGGGGCTGTTTAGTCTGGAGAAGACTGAGAAGAGATCTTATTAATGTTAACAAGTATTTGAAGGGTGGGTGTCAAGCAGAAGGAGACAGTCTCTTTTCAGTGGCTCACTGTGATAGGGTAGAGGCAATGGGCACAAATTAGAACCCAGGAGGTTCCACCTGAACATGAGGAAAACCTTCACTCTGAGAGTGCTGGAGCCCTGGAGCAGGCTGCCCAGAGAGCTTGTGGAGTCTCCTTCTCCAGAGAGATTCCAAACCCACCTGGACATTGTGATCCTGGGCAAGCTGCTGTGGATGACCCTGCTTTGGCAGGGGAGTTGGACTGGATTATCTAGAGAGGTCCCTTTCATTGTCCACAATTCTGTAATTCTGTGATTCCGTGACCAAGGCAATCAATGTATGCAGGTGCATAGAGATGTGTGCTGGTGCAGCAACCCTAGCGCAGAGGTGGAGATGTCAGTACCAGCAAGACTAGAACATCCAGTGGCACAGAGTAGAGAACTGGCTTTTTATTTATAGGAAATATCACTGACTATTGCCTTAAGAGAGGCTTCAACTTCCTGGGAGTCTGTAGGAGTTTACAATTAGACCATTTGCTTTGCACAGCACTTAAAGTTATTTTCAGTACTTAATGATGCAGGCCCTGAGAGGTTATAAAATTTTTCCTGCTACTTACAGAGATGATTTAATCACCAGGATGGTAAAAGCACCTGAGATTTGTGGCAGTTATCTGTACAGTTTGTAAAAATTAAAAAGCTACGTGTGCTAATCTGTTAAGTGTTCTTTTGTTTTGTAGGGGACATTTTCTCTGGAGTTTTCAGAATAATGCATTTGTGGAGACTGGAACAGAAAATGTTAATACTGCTGCAGGTTTTGCCTCTTTGGACTGAGAAAGCAAGGCCCTCTCCAGAGTAATTCAGTGGTATATCAGACTTGGCCACTTTAGCTCATGTAAATGCATTTTCTAGGGGAAGAAAAAAAAAAAAAGTTGCAAGAGATTAAAAAGAATGAATCAGTTTTTAGAAGTTTAAAAGGAAGGAACATTTGTTCAGAAGGGCACTGAGTTTTCAAAGCCATTCAACATTCAAGTGAATGTCTCCAACATAGTCTTGAAAGAGGTTCCTCTACCAGCCTGTGAGAAGAATGTCATTGCTTTTCTCATATAAATAGGAACAAATGCCTTGAGAAACATGATCTGTATCTGCTGATACCAAAAAAGTTGTTATTCTTTTAAATGCTGTCTGCTGGAGTGAGACTACGTGGTGTGAATATTCTCCATGCAATGGAGAACTCATGGGACATTCCTTGCCAAGCAGCAACGTGGATGAAAGAAGTTTGCATGGCAGGCTGGAGACCTTAGAAGGTAATTAGCCAGGCAAGCCACAAATGGATCAGCAGCTACTTTGAGCTGAAAAAAGCTGGAGGTAGAGACATGGGGGTAGGAGATGAGGAGAAGTATTGTACACACTCACCCTCAGTTCAGGCTGTCACACCTAGAGCCATCGTTGGAGGCAGAGTACTGGCAAGGCAGATCTTCAGTCTGAACCAGTCCAGCCATTCACATGCTCTCTTGGAGGCTCTGCAGCGGTCAGACCATCGGAATTACAAGGAACATGTAAGTATATCTGGGATAAAAGGTCATTTTCTTGTCTGCCCTAATGTCTCACCCAGTTGCTCCCTCTGGTACCAGGGAGGGCACCAGCAGACATATTCTTAGCCAAAGAGAAATGGAAGTAGCTTAGTTTAGAAAAGAATCTAGCCCAACATCTTTTTGTTTTAGCCTCCCTCACCTGTACTCATTTTTATCTGGGATCTCCAGACAAATATGCCTGATCATCTGTTACAAAGAGAAGATTTCCTGATTTTCCTAGGAAGAAGGAAATGTGTGACCGACAATGGCTTTTATTTATTACATACAGGCTTCACAAGACCCTTTTTCATGAAGCTGGCTCTTTAAAGAAATGCTTTCTCCTACATATTTAAGGACAGCTGGGTTGGGAAATCATTTTGTTCCTTGTTTTGTGGGTTGTATTTTGAGAGCCAGGAGGGCCAACCAAGAGCTAAAAGGGTAGCCATGAGATTTTGCTGAGAAAATCCCTCCTGCAATTTTTGCTTTACTTGCTGACACCCAGGACTATTTACCTTACAGAGCAAAGCTCTGTGCTTATCAGTTTCTAGAGAGTAGTTAATTAAATAATAATAGGATGAAGGGTCTATCCCTTTTGTGTGGGTGTCTTGTTTCATGTCCTTAAACTGGCTATGACACTGGGAGCTGGGAGGATGCAAAAGATAATGACATTAAGATTACAGAATACTTAAAACAAAGTAATTAATCTGTTGGTGTTTTTTTGTTTTTGTTTTGGGTTTTGTTTGGGTTTTTTTTTTGTTGGGGGTTTGGTTTGTGTTTTTTTTCATCAGAATGAACTCAAATCCTTTAAGAACTTGATTCATTTTAAGAGCTGTTGCCATTGTGAGCATGCACTAAGTGAGCATAGATCAGTGTATTTAAACAGAAACATTTGCAATGTGGTATCAAAGCTTAATAGTGGTGATATATATGTTTCAGAGTATTTAAAGAGGTTTTAAACCTGCCTAGTGGTGTCTCAAATCAAGTGCTGTCAAACATGTAATGAAAGAGGCAGCTTTATTTATTTTAGCCACTGCCTCTGTCTTGTTTAATTTGTTTGCAGTCAAAATGGCCAGCCCCAAATTATCACACTTGCGTGGAAGCAAATTGCTCTCATCTCTGTAAGGAAGTAAAGATCACTTCTAAAAAGTTAAGGCAATCCCCCAACCTTCCCTCTTCTGCAAAGCCTGAGTATTGCTGTATTTTCTCACCCCAAACAAATGATATGCAGCCAGTTTTACAGATAGAGGAGCAACAGACACATGGGCTGAACCCAAACCCGTGTTTTGCTTCTCACAAAAAAGTTCTTACACACTCATCTGCCATTGCCTACAGTAGGAATTAAGCACACAGCATCTCACAGAGTCAAGAGCTTAAATAAGCAGTGAGAGAAATATAAAAATGTAAAATTCACCTTGCATATTTGCAGCTTCCATCCATTCCCATATGCTTCGAAGGCACTGCCAGCTGGTTCAGTTCAAGATACCAAATTTAATGTGGCCTTGCAGACACACAAAAGGTAGGCCAGTCCTGAAACAAAACATTGCACTGGGTCTTAGGAGCAAATTATTTGCCATGGTCAGCGAAACAAAGGGAAACATGAAGTTCCCTTTCCCCCCTTCCTAGATTTCCTCTCTGATCAAGGGATTTTATATGAGCTATACTGTCCACATGGTATGTGGGGAAGGCTCAAAAATACATCACAGTATGGTGTATGCTAGTTCTCAATTGCAAGATATACCCAAGTGCTAAGGTTGCCAATTTTCCACTCTTCCACTTATCTTGTTAAATCAATCATGAAACATCTAGAAGTATAAAGGATCAAGAATTTTTTATTTCATGCTATGTTTTTTTTTCCTGAAGTGTTCTGAAGGACTGTAGCAGGGTTTCAGAAACTCTGCTTTTTCTTTTTGTTTTTTTTTTTGTTAAGGAAATTTGTGGTTCCAACCATTTCTTTTGCATTTTAAAAAGGCTGTTTAAAGGCATTTGGGGTTTTCTTCCAGAAAGTGAGGATTCAGAGAATGTGTAAAAATGTTATCTGAGAATTGCATGATATCCAAATATCTTGAGAACAAAGCTGGATGAATGTTTAATGCTATTAAAAGTACCCATCTATATATGCAGATATTTTACAAATATCATTATCAGCTGAATAGTCAGGAGAAAAGGACAGATGGAACAGAGGACTGGTCACAAGCATAGCACTCAAAGGGGATTCTCATCTCCAGGACAGGGTATTCAGTTCACAACAATGATGTTATCATTCTCCTTTTTGATAAACTCCCAAATAGAGATGAATTGCCCCTGCATGAGCTCTGCTGGCTTCAGGAGATCTTTACAGGCTTACATAAAATCTTTTTTTTTTCTTTCAGTGCTGTGCTGTCTCATTTGGCTCAGATGTCTTTTGCTAAAGAACAGTTTTCATTGTCCTTTGTATTCACATATTGTGAAGATCTGGTACCTTGGATCTCTCTTCAAGCTCTGAGCAAGGTGGAACTTTCAACAGGAGACTCCTGCCCCATTATGTAAAAAAGTAGTCTCTGTACCTTCTTTTATGTGCTTTTAATTGGTACTTCAAGCCCAGAGTTACAGATGCTAATAGAGAAAGAGATCAAAACTCTCTTCTCCCCAAGTACATATAAATATAGCAGAGAGTTCACAACTTGCTTGAATTTAATCTGCTTCCCTAGAGACTTATGGTTGCCATCAGAAAGGTATCACACGAGGGGGTACAGTTGGCATTTGAAGTGCAGAAGGTCAGGACTGAAGCACAGTAAAACTATGTTGGGAGTTTCCATTACAGCTTCCTGTTGTAGCAAGTAAATCCAGTCCCATTCACACTTGATAGGCTGGTACAAATACATCCCCCACACCTCATCCACCAGCAGTTTTTAAGGGCTGGGATAAATTCTTGGGCTACCAGCTTGAGAACAAAAATTCCTTCTCTGCTGAGATTTTAGCATTTTCCTTCTGGATCTCCAGGAACTTCAGACCACTGTTCTTCTAACTACATGGTTCTTCTCTTGCTGGAACTATCATCCTCAAATCTAATCAAATGTTTTTTTTGGCTTTCTATTTTGACAGTTTCATGTCATACCTTTGTTCCACAATAAAACAACCAACCAACCCCCCCAGAAAAACCACACACAAACAAAAAAACCCCAAACATCTCTAGGTGCTAAAGAAGTCCTTGGGAAACTGTAAGTGGTGGAGTCAGCATTTTCAGAGCATACCACAACAGGTCTGACTGACCTTAGCAACAACAGGAGATGACCATTTCTCATGGATGAGCTATTCCTGAGTGTCTGCTGTATAAGGCAGAAATACTTTTTCTGAATTAAGGCTACTACTTTCTGCTTCTATTTTTGAACAGAGATTGTCTATTACAGGGACACATTTAATAATATCTATTTGAGGAATATCTTCATTTCTATTAATTCCTGAAATCCTGTGTCTTGTTCTATAGTATCTTAAGATAAAAATACATCAGTGGTGCTAATTTAAAGTCTTGCCCTGTTTTGCTGAGGGATATTTGCTTGAGGGGTTTGTATGCTTTACTTTTTATCACAGTCAAACTGCAACGATTAATGTTTGTGGCTGTCCTCCAACAAATCATCTGCCTTGATTCTGGCTACCACAGTGCAGTCATCACTGTTTTCTTATTGGAATGACCCTTGTTCTGTTTTTTTTTAGCAGGAGTACCAGCTGAAGGGGCTGTGTGGTCAGCATTGATTGTTCATCTTCAGGAACAGACACTTCAGCAGCATGTCTAAGTACAGCAGAGTTGAACATGCATGTTAATCAGCTGCTGTGAAGCATTGATTCTGGATGGAACCTGGGATCCATCTCCTGGCATAGAACCTGAGATCTGTCTCCTGGGATCTCCAAGCAGAGATGGCAAATACCAGTGAAACTGCAAATTCACCTGTGGGGAAGCACTAAGAAACATGAAATAAATTAAGGAAAACAAAAATTGGGAAAAACAAAACCAAACAAGCCAAAATGAAACAAAACCCAAACCAAACAAACTGTCAAAAATGTGCCCTGGTGAGGCCACATCCCAGTTCAAGAGGGACATAAACTGCTGGAGAGAGGCCAGCACAGAGCCACAAAGATTCTGAAGGGAATGGAACAGCTCTGTTAGGAGGAGAGCCTGAGGCAGCTGGGGTTGTGCTGCTGGGAGAGGAAGAGACTGAGAGGTGACCTCAGCATTGTCTATAAATATGTAAAGCTGAGTGCCAGGAGGCTGGAGCCAGGCTCTGCTGGGTGATGCCCAATGCCAGCACAGGGGGCAATGGTGGAAGCTGAGGCATAGGAAGTTTCATGGAAACATGAGGAGGATTTTTTTCCCTGTGAGGGTGCCAGAGTCCTGGAACAGGCTGCCCAGGGGGATTGTGGAGTCTCTCTCTCTGGAGATATTCAGAACTTGCCCGGATGTGTTCCTGCGTGAGCTGGTCTAGGTGATGCTGCTCTGGCAGGGGAGTTGGACTGGATGAGCTTTGGAGGTCCCTTCCAGCCCCTGACATTCTGTGATTCTGTGATTCTGTGATGTGGGGGGAAGCCTCAAGCCACATTTGAAATGACCATGGTTCTAACTAGTTGTTGAATGCATATAGATTGATGAGAGCTGCATGGAGACAGTTTCCTGCCTGGCTGTGCAATGCCTTGGCGATAAGTAACTGAAACCAAAGAATAAGTAGGAATAGAAGAGAATGAGGAGAATCTTAGCCCTGTTCAAAGTTGTGGAACACAGGAAAAAATACCCATCCTTATCAGATAATACTCTTCCCCCTCTCTGCAGTGGAATTTCCCTGCTTTGAATTAACCTTGAGAAGACACAATTTGCAATTTGCCCAAGAGGTCTGCAGGCCCAAGCTGCTGCACCACAGTGTAGTGATGGTTTGGGAGTTACCTGCCCCCCCACACAATGAAATCACCCAGGCTAGACTCAGCCAGCTGGAAGTTGAGGAATGAAGCTTAGCAGAGTTTCCAGGCAGATATATACACAACATACAATTATAGTTACAGTTATATAGAAGTTAAAAGTAATACAGAAACACAAAATCCCTCCCAAAACAATCAGATGGCCAGGAGGATCCCGACCCAAACCTCTCCCACCCCTTCTGTCTCCTTCCCTCCCTTCAGCAATAACCAGATCAATCCCCATATATCTCACGTGATAAATCTGGAGAGATCTGAGGTGAGATGTCAAAAAAATGGCAAGGAAATAAAGGATTAGGTCAGATTAGAGTTAAGGCAGATGCAGCCACAGACTGCCAGAGAAGGAGCAGAACAACTGAGAACTAACTGAGCAGTGTGTGAGCAGTGAGTGTCTTACCTACTTTGTGACTAGTTGTGTTTCTCAGCAGAAAAATGAGTGATATAGGTTATTGTTGTTGTTTTTTCTTTCTTCTCACAGCTAAGGATTTAATTTCTCCAATAAAAGATTCCAATTAGCCTCAAACCAGCACAGAGGTGGTTTCAAAGCTGAGAGTCCCTCCAGAGGAATGGTCTGCAAGTGTCTTCCATTCTTTAGCATAAAGTGTGACCTCCACTGGTTGCTGTTGTAGTCAGAAAAAGGAGAAAAAGAATCCTTCACAGAATAAGGTCCCATGGCATTTTGTGGGGCAAAATCTTAGTTCAGTCTCAACTCCAAGGTTCCTTTAGAAATATGCAATGGCTATTTGCATAGGTATGAAGAGGACTGTAGAGAGGAAAAGAGCTGAAGTCATGCTGAGTGTCATGCGTGCCCTACATCTGCCTGCTTGTCTCTCATTCACGTGGGCTCTGTCAGTTACAGTGTTAGAAAATACAAATAAAAATAGCCAGTCCTTAAGACTGGCCATTACCTACTTTTGTTTGCTTTTCTCACTCTTACGTTTCTATAAGCATTAAAAAAAATAATAAAAAATTATAGAACCCCCAAACTGTCCAGGGCAGAATTTAACCTGGGCCCACAGAGAGGATGCCATGAGGCAAAGATGTACCTTCAAAGAGGGGGTTTAAGGAATATGAGCACATTGTGCATAGTCACACTGAGGAGAGCAAAGGGTAGGCAGAGACAATATTTCTGAATTTCCATGTCTTTGTAAGTTGAAGGCAGACCCTTAACCTTATTTGAATATAGTGTTTTTATAGTTTAATACATTTCATACAGAATGCATAAAGAAGATTTAATAACTGTCTCTTAGCTGTGGTTTATCTCTACCTCAGAGAAAGCCAAAATGAGTTTCTAGCGAAATGGCTGAAAGAGCATCCACAGTTAAGTCTTCGATCAAATTATTTCCAGTCTTGCTGATTTGTAAAAGATCTTTCAGCAAGATTCTGTCTTTTTATGTGGAATGTTGAAATTTGATTCTGTGCCCAAAATTTATAAAAGGAACTACAAATAACCACTGAAAGCCTGGCTTGCCATCTTCTGCTCCTTAAAACTCCTGCGACTTCTTGCCTCCACAGGGAATTTGTAACAGCGTTTAACCCAAGTTGTTCCCTCAAAAAAAGGAAATGATATTCAAATGTATTGCTTCTTTCTGGCTGTAATAGTAATTAAATACCTTGGAAGAAACTAATCAAATCCCCAGGCTTCTCTGCTTTCTTGGTTTTCAGATGGGCGCTGCAGATAAAGGCCTGACTTGGTGAGCACAGTCTTAGGGTAAGAAGGACACAAAATGAACAATAGTCTTGTAATTAACCAGCAGACACAAGTAGCCCAGGATAAGATTTTCTGAAGTATTGTGGCAAAAAATGCTTTATGTTGCTGTTGTCAGCTATTAAAAATGGAGAGCAGATTTAGACTGGATCTTAGGAAGAAAGTCTTCAGTACAAGGGTGGGGAGACTCTGGAATAGCTTGCCCAGGCAGGTTGTGGATGCCTCTCCCTGGGGGCGTTCAAGGCCAGGCTGGATGAGGCCTTGAGCAGCCAACTCTAATTGTGAGGTGTCCCTGCCCACAGCAGGGAGGTTGGAGTAGGTGATCTGTAAGGTGCCTTCCAACCTAAACCCTTCTATGATTCTGCAGCATTTCACACTCTCTGGCAGCATTATGTCAGACTAAGGTGGTTTTGAGGGAGTGACATTGCACAATGGGGAGGTATAAGCTGGATGTTAGGAGGAAGTTCTTGACAGAGAGTGATTGGCATTGGAATGGGCTGCCCAGGGAGGGGGTGGAGTTGCCATCCCTGGAGGTGTTGAAGCAAAGCCTGGATGGGGCACTTAGTGCCATGGTCTGGTTGATTGGCTAGGGCTGGGGGATAGGTTGGGCTGGATGAGCTTGGAGGTCTCTTCCAACCTGGTTGATTCTGTGAGTCTGTGATTCAATTTCCATCCTGCCCCACAAGCAAACTAGGCCACTGGCACCATCTAAAGTAATAAAATCAAGCCGGACCTGTAGGTGTGTGTTCGCCTACAGGTGTGTGTTTGTGGGGTCCAAAGGTATCTTGTAGCTTTGACTGTGCTGCAAAAGTAAATCAGATTTTAATGGAAGCAGTTTTCTAGGACTCCAGTGCAAACACCTGAGCTGACTGGCCAAAAGGTATCAACCAGCACTGTCAATGTGATCAGTCAGGGGACTGCTATGTCTGAAAGTTCAGCCTTACAGAATCACAGACACATGNCAATGTGCTTTCCATGCACACCCAAAAAGAGCAGACAAATTCTCCCTCAGCTTAATGGGGAAACATTTAGAGAGGTGCACTCATTATCACACGCAAATGAAGAGAGCCTTCCATAATTGTTAGCACTGATTGTAAGTGAGGAGCTAGTGTGGGCACAGCATCTATGTGCAGGGTGTTAATGCTGGTCCTGCTGTAGAAATAATACTCAAACATTCTTCTGTGCCATCTGGTGTTTCTGATCCAGAACAATCTATTTGTTTGTCTTCCTTGAAAACTCAAAACCAAGAGTCTGGTTCTGCTTTTTCTTCTTTTGTACAGTTGGATTCATTTGGGAGGTTTTGTTCCTAGCACAACAAAGCTGTGGTTTTGCAGTCAGCATCAGCAAATTTTAATCCATTCTGCTGCTGCAAATGATGCTACTGCTCTCCTTTCCTCCCTCCTTCAGCTGCATCATTCTGCTGCCTCCCTGGGGAGGATGAGGATGCTCATGACTGCGTGGTCAGCTGTGTCAGGCTGCATGGTCAGCCTGAAAATTACTGTGTGGCTTGGAGCTCAGGTGGATCATTTTGCTGGGTTTTTTTATGATCTGGCAGCATGAGAGCTGATGATGAAACACAAGGAGAGTATTTACCGAGGTCTGAGGCAAGGAGGGAGGGTGGAAAGAGTGGGTTTGCCTCTTGGCACACTCCACACCAGTTAGTTTAAGCCAATAATGAAACTACACCTTGGAGTCCTCTTGCTAAACTCAGAAGTGAAACGTGCTTCTGATAGCAAGGAAGACCAAACATTGGAAAATTCCAATGCTTTTTTCTTTCTTTCCTTTCTTTTTTTTTTTTTTCCCCTCTTTTAAAGACTTACTTTCTTTTTAGTGTAATATCCTGAGGACTTGAAGCAGAGCCATCATACAGGAGAAATAAACAGGGCTGGATAAAGAGTGGAAACAATGGTAAGAGCTAGACAGCTCACACAGAGCTTCACTGGTAACTAGATCTCCCTACAACATCATCAATGGGCAGAACACTGAAAATACTCTTAAATACAACAAAAAGTATCCAAAATGTGTGCAGTTTCTAAGCTGTGATTGGGATGAAAACTCACAGAAATAAATCTGTTCCTTCCCTTCCCTTTTTTTTTTTTAATTGATCCCATCTCTCTTGCAGCAATTCCTACCTACCAGGTAGGGCCCATGGAACCTGTGGTACTAGAGATGGCTCCTCTGAGTTGTGTTGACATGTGAGGTGGGAAGGGGAATGTGGGAAACAGATGGATCCTGGATTATGCTGCAGCTGAGACTGGAATAAAATTTCACCTGAAAATGGGGTGGCTGCTTCTTCTGCCAAACTCTTGGGGATAATTTATCTGCCACTTGATAACACAGTGGAGGTTCTTTCCATGTCCTTTATTCTCCTACATGCTTTGTGTGTACACATGTGTGTGAGGTATGTGTGTGTAATTTTCAAGAGATGCCTGGCCCCTTTTTTCTCCTTGGCTAACTTCTGAAATAGAGCTGTCAGGATGATTCCAGCATTTGGAGCCATATTCTTTCTGACAGAATATAACTCTTCTCCACAGTTTTCCTTTTTTATGGCCTCAAGTCAATGGGAATATTCAATGCAACCTGAGGTCAGCTTCTTGAATTTTAAAGCAATTTCCCATGAGAACTAGAGGGACGAAAATTCCTCTAAGACAGGGAACAGAATGTGCAACAGTAATATGAGGAGTAAAGATTTGTTAGGTGGCTTTTAGAAAGCAGTTTGAAGAGGTTTCAGATCATCAAATAAAATAATTTCAGAAATGTGTTGCCGTATGATGTATAGAATCATAGAATCATAGAATGGTAAGGTTGGAAAGAACCTCAAAGATCATCCAGTTCCAACCCCTTGCCATAGGCAGGGACACCTCCCACTAGAACAGGTCACTCAAAGGCCTCATCCAACCTGGCCTTGAACACCTCCAGGGAGGGAGCAGCCATAACCTCCCTGGGCAGTTGTATGGACCTGTATGACATGGAAAGATTTTAAACTGTGCCATAGCAATGGGCTGTACAGGAATACAAGTGCCAGTTTCTTGTTGAACATGTAAGATGTTATGAGTCGGGCAGGTTTGCATAGCTCCTTTTTAGCTGATCAATGTTGTTCTTTCGTATCGTGGGGCAGAGGGAGAGATTGTGACCACTTCATTCATCAAAGAATTTTGTAATCCTGAAAAGAAAGGGTAATGTTCATTTATCTTCTGCAGAGGGAGAAGTTTCATTCCTGTGCCCACCTTCACAGAGTGGAAATTCACAGGGACCTAGTTTTTATCTAGGCAGAGTTTCCTGTGCAGCAAGTGGGAATTTTAGATCTTTCTAATATCAGCTGAACTCTGAAAAAAAATCTAAATTCTCCTGTTCTACATATTTCTGATGTCAGGAGCCTTGGGTTTTACAGGAGAGAAATAGGATGAGAGAGAAGGTGTTGCTATTTACAACCTCTTTGAAGATGTAAGTGCTGTATATATAGAAACCATCACTTTTAGAGGGCTTTGGGTGTGCTAAAGATGCATCGCGCTTCATTGATGGCACAACTTGGTGCTGATCAATGAAGAGTCTGAATGTTAAATTCAGAGCAGAGTATTTTGCTAAAAATGTTCCATTAAGAAGGCCAAAATATGCTTTATTCATGTCATATTTTAAGCTCATTCACTTCCCCAAATGTCAGCTGTCAAACTTTGTTTCTGGCCTTTGTAACGGCTGCAGAGGGAGTTTGGAGGGCCCTACCTTCCAGTAGTCATCAGTGGTTTAAAAAACAAGTTTTAAATGGAAACAAGAATTATATTTCAACTATGACATAGCATTGCAGAGAGACAGAGAAAACCCCACAGAGTAAATCATGCTCTAAGGGGGGAAAAACAGCAGCAGTCTGCCCCATGGCAAGATGAACAATCAAAAATCTGACTTTAAATTTCATCCAGTCCAACCACTTTTAAACATTTTGTGGGAAATCTACTCTGCAGGATGATGTTTATGATATTAAAGGCACCTCTGTAGGTTTTGCCCCCTCTCCTAATGTTTTTTTCAGGCTCTCCATAACAATATCATTTCACATTCTGTTTTCAGTCTGCTCCATGTTCCCTTGTCTCGCCTCTCCCTCCCTCTCCCCCTCCTCCACACCTTTTCTCTCTTTCTCATATCATCTCAGAGCTGTTAGAAAAAAAAAATGCTGCCTTTTTGTGTGTGATGTGCTTCAGCTTTAGCAATTTTCCATTTCACTTCTTTCTTGTTATACTTTTCTCCATTTAATATTTGGGGAGAAAAATCATTCTATTTAAAGGTAAGCCAAATACACCATCACAATGTTTTGGCCCGAGTTAGTATTTTCAGACACAAAGTTTACTTACAGTTTCCTGTGCTTTCCATTTGAGTGTTATTAAAGAAGCAGGAGGAGGGAAGAAAAAAAGGTATTAACTTTTCCCATCAGCAGCAGGTGTATTTTTACAACTGTCACAGTTACTCATCCCTCGTCTGGTTTGCAGCAGCTTGGAATCTCTACAGGCTTGCTCACGCAACCCCAGGTCTCATGACAGCTCAGCTCTGTGGGATGACATTGGTCTGGATCTAAAATGGTATCATGAGGAGGTCAAAGGGGAAGATGTGATCTGAATGAGTTCTAAGGAGGGAAATAAGCTGAATTTGGTACTAGAAAAAAAAAAAAATCATGAGGACAGTGTGGTGTTGGGTGGGTAGATGTCAGTGACATGGACAGAGGAATCAGTGCACCCTCAGCAAGTGTGCAGATGACACCAAGCTGTGTGGCACAGTCGACTTGCTAGAGGGCAGNGTGGCTGCTCCCTCCCTGGAGGTGTTCAAGGCCAGGTTGGATGAGGCCTTGAGTGATCTGTGCTAGTGGGAGGTGTCCCTGCCTATGGCAGGGAGTTGGAACTAGATGATCCTTGAGGTCCCTTCCAACCTTACCATTCTATGATTCTATGTGGTTGTCTGAGCTGGTTAGGAGGCAGAATGCAAATAATTTTCAGTAGAGCTCAAGGGGTTTGGAATCAGAGAAGCCTTCACCAATGGAGCACCTTCTGCTATGTTTGCAGAATAAATGAAGACTGAAGGAAACAGTAAGGACTTTAAATTTTACTTTGATATTTATATATTGGTATGGAAAAGATGTGTGTGCATTTAATCTATGGCTCTTCTGTCCCAGCTAATACTTCCTTAATATGAAAAGGCTGTGTAAAAGTGGACAAAAATGCCAATACCACTCAGCATATACAGAGCTGGCAAGCACCAAGTTACCACAGCATTTAGACACCATGGTGATAGATGCCTTAGAGATAAACACAAGAGAGACAAACACAATGACTCAATCCATTGCCCAATTTGCATACACATTTTCATAAAATAACTTGCAGTGTTTGAGAAAGAAAATAAATATTTGGTGTTTAGGTTGCTATGGTTTTGTGGTAGTGATTAAAAAAAACCAACCCAACAAGCCAAAACAAGGAGACTACGAATGGTCTAAGCTGCATCATGAGTTTACTAAGCAGTGTCTTCTGAGTAACAAAGTGAGTATGAAAAACTGCTTTAGTTATGTAGAGGTTAGATGTGACAGCAGGCAGTGTAATGACAGCCTTTCCTCTCCTCTGAGCTTCTAAAGCAGATTCTAACTATTGCTTTCAAGAAGCTCTGAAGAGGATTGTGCAGCAAGTGCTGCGAATTCCTCTTTACTCTGATAAATAAGCTCTGCCTTTGCCTTACTGCTTGGGACTTGGTGATAGAGCAGGTTTCATCTGCCTCTGAGAGACCCTTCTGCTTTTCCTTTCAGTTGGGAGGAGCATTACCCTGGTTTACTGTCTTTCTTTTTTTGAGTCAGAAGCATTTTTTAATAGATTCTTCAACCCAAGAGTGATGAATGCTTTCCCTGCATGCTCTGCTAGACTAACATCTGGTTTCAGCAGAACACTTACACACATGTCTAAGTGCATCCTTAAACATTTTGTTGGGCATATGCCTAAAGGAGTACAGTAGGCACATTAAAGAGCAGGATATTCTTAAGTGCTTTTTTGAATAGGGGCCTAAATGGGAATAAAGAAAGAATTATGTGCCTTGTTTTAATTGGGTGAATTAATTAGCCAAGTGTATGTTTCATTTACTGAGATTATCTTTTGTAGTTATGTAACTTGGAAAATTACAGAGAAATACTTCACCCAATTCTTGTTATGTTTTAGTAAGAAAAAAAAACTCCCTCCATATAATTTAGCTGCAAAGGTACTGAGAAAAAAAAATAAATGCTTGCTTCCATTCAGCCACAGTTTGCTAGTAAATGAGCTTGCAATATTGAAAAAAGGGTTTAGGGGGGATCAAGAAAGAAGAAAATGGACAACTTCATGCTAACTTCTTGGAAGATGCATCACACTCTCAGAGTTTTGTGCCTTTGCTGCAGTGCAGTTATTTCTGAATTGGTATTCCTGGCTGAGGAGGCAATAACCTGTTGGGTTTTGTTGGTTTGGTTTGGTCTTGTTTTTCTGTTAGACTTGAATAAATGAGGAAATTTAGGAATGAAGTACTGCAAAGAGAATAAACATGCTGGTTTGCAGTTTATAAAACATGACTCTGATACTGGAGGAAGTCACACTCTTTTCATAGAATCATAGAATGGTAAGGTTGGAAGGGACCTCAAGGATCATCTAGTTCCAACTCCCTGCCATAGGCAGGGACACCTCCCACTAGTACAGGTCACTCAGGGCCTTTTCTAACAGGTGAATGGCTTGAAAAGTGGAGTTCTGCACCAGAGTATAGCAAGACTAGTTACTTTATCCAACTTGAAGTCCATTTACCAGGGGCAAAGAGAATACATTTAAGGATAAATTAACATACCCATCCCTCTGAAACTGCCTGGTACTCTTGTGAGCTTCCCTAGGAGGTGTGGGGAGAGCCTTGGGCAGAAATGATAGCAAACTTAGACATCAGAATTACACTGGAGTTACTCAAATTAGGGCTCAATGGAATTGACACCTGAATTTTTATTTTGCTAAATTTTCACTGAAAATTCTCTCCAGGATGGTATATTTTGGCAATATTTTTCCTTGCAGATGACTTTAAATAAAAGGAAACTATGCCCCCAGTGCATACCTATGCAGGCATTTGGAATGCAGTCAGTGTGTTTTCATTATGACTGAGCAATTTCAGCTGTGAGCAACTGTATAGCAAAAAAGGAGGAAAAAAAAAAGAATACATCTTTGGAGGTAAATTAAATTGCAGTACCCAAAGAATTGGGATCTGTCTTTTATAATTTGGACATGACAAAACTGAAATCAAAATAAGAGTTCAAACTGGATTCTCCACCAAATTCAGATGTCTTCAACAAAAAAAAAATAAATTGAATGGGGACTGAAGCAGCTTGAAAATTTGTTTCTCTTCATTTTCAACATGCTCATCAAGGTGTACTCCATATAGAGTCTTTGTCTGCCATTCAAAAAGCCTTTGCAAATGAAATTTAATATGAACAATGGTCTCTAAGTAGAAATGTTCTTATCAGAGATAGTAATTTTCATACTGTACATCAGTGTATGTGCACATCTATGGCTGTCGAGAGGATTTAAGGAAGGGGCAGGGAAAAGACAACCCTGACAGAACTATTTGTAAAGTATCTCTCTACCCATTCATTCCCTGCATGATGTTGCACTACCTAAAACACTAATTGGATTGCACCATTGCATGACTCTCCAGAGTATTGCATCTCAGCAATAGAATCCCTGCAGAGTCATTTGTCATGTCAAAGGGTAAGTGATATTTTTCTGAGTATTCATTTGACTAGATGAAAAACAAACAGTGGAGTTTGGGAATTCCTAGGTATGTAGCCATGGCCTGTGAATGAGTGATCTGCAAGACTGTGCACAGAATGTGCTTCAAATGGCAATATAAAATGCCCTTCTCTATGCACATATTAGATGTGGCTAATATGGAAGGCTGAGGAGGGACTATTTACAAGGTCTTGCAATGACAGGACTAGGAGCAATGGGTTTGAACTGACAGAGGGGAGATTTAGACTGGATGTTAGGAGGAAGTCCTTTACAGTGAGGGTGGTGAGACACTGGCACAGGTTGCCCAGGGAGGTTGTGGCTGCTCCCTCCCTGGAGGTGTTCAAGGCCAGGTTGGACGAGGCCCTGAGTGACCTGTGCTAGTGGGAGGTGTCTCTGCCTATGGCAGGGGGTTGAAACTAGATGATCCTAGAGGTCCCTTCCAACCTTACCATTCTATGATTCTATGTGTCTCTTTAAGTTTGAGATACTGGTGCTTCTAGCAGCCCTCAACAAACTCTGGGTGCTTCCAGCAGCCCTCAACAAACTCTGGGTGCTTCCATTGTGCAGGATCGGAATGGAAATAAAAAAACCTGTGGAGTGAGTCCACCAAGGAATAAGGAAGTGGATTTTTTTTTTAGGGAAGTGACATCTTACTAGCTCAAAGCAATGGGGGTTGCAGGCAGGCCAGTGTGTCTGTGCTAATGCTGTGAAGTGTGCAGCAGTCTCTTGGGTGAACTCCAACAGAGATCTTTGGGGGATCATCACTTTTCAATCCGGGATCATTTTTCCAGTGAAGACTTTGGTCTTCGGTGTGCAAAACCCAACACTTCTGATTCCCTTTACAAATGTGAATAGTGAAGTCCAATGGGAAAGGCCTCTAATTTCCAAAGGCATGTCATAGCACAAGGAGAAAGTTGGGATTTGGAGCAAAAAATCACTGGACAGAGTGATGGGGAAAAGGCATTCCATGTTTTGAAAATGCATCCAAAGGAACCTGGGTTTAGTCTGTAAGGTCTGGTAGATCTCATCTAATTTCAGGTACCTAGGTGAGGGGTAGAAGAAGTAGTTGGTTACTTTCAATTCTTCCTGTTGGATATAGAATCACAGAATATCCTGGGCTGGGATGGACTTTAAAGGTCATCTGGTCCAACCCAACCCTTGCAGAAAGTGATGGGCCACTTCAAACTGCACCCCTGGTTTCCTCAGTCCTTCCCATTGATTATAAGGGTAGCCAGAAGAAATTAGATTGTCACTTAGGAACCAGGTTTTCTAATGAGATTAAAACTTTGGTCTTAAAAAGCCTAAGGGATTTTAGTGCTGATGGATGGAGAAGTTCCTTTTGCCATTTCCAAATGATATTTGACTTCCAATAATTTTAATGGGACTCTATGAATATTTTGAAATCTAATGAGTTTTGTGAATACCTTTGGAAACTAAGTCTGCTAACCTGAGTGTCACTGAAAACAGAATTCAATGTACTGAAAGCTACAGTGTACAAGCAAAGTTAGATTTGTTGCTTTAGACAGTTCAGTAGCTTTCCAAATTTAACCTCTGCCCACTCACTTCTAAGGACAGTTGGATCTGTAATGAAGATGTTCTGAATGCACCATAGGATTTCATGAAGAAAAAACTTCACTTATGAAAATAAACTTCACTTATGAAAATAAACAAATTCATTAATGGTTGAGGTGCAGGTGAGCATTATCTGCAGAAGAGATATTCAAATTCAGCTAAGAAATTCCTCAACACATGATTGCTGGAAGTGGAAAAGGCTACAAATGTGACTTAATTTTTGCCCAGCTTCTTATATTCTTTGCTTAATCACAGAATCAGATAATTAACCAGGTTGGAAAAGACTTATAAGATAACCGACTCCAACCTAACACCTTCTAANACCTGTATTCTTTCTTGAGACACAAGAGTCTGGATTTTTGCTTAACAAAGTATGCCTGCTTTTACATTCTAAATGGGATTCCATTTTATGTGAATAAAGTGATCCTCCCTCACTCAGAGCTCCACTGACATCAAGAGGGTGCAGTGCCAAGGTGCAAAGGCTTCCACAAAGAGTCATTTGCAGGACTCGGCCTGAACTTGCATCTGTTTGTCTTTCTTGCTATTTCTCCTGCAATAACAGCACCACTAATCTTTTAATAGGGCATTACAGAAAGTGAGCAGCAATATGTTAGTTCTATAGAGGAAATTATGTGCTATTATGGGTATTAATTAGCATGCACACGGAAAATGTATGATCTAAAATGGAGAGCATGTTCTGAGGCAGTGATTTTTTTATGAGGCATGTTGTACTGGTATGCAAATAAATAATATCTGTAGGAAACCTGTGTTTGTTCCTTATCACTGTCAGATAATTTCAGCAGGAGCAACTGGCACCTTTTTATCTAAAAACGATTGGGTGGAGTTGGAAGTCACTGGACTGAGAACTGATATTTTTGCAATGATCATGAATATAATTAGTGTTAGTCTACTTTCTCCCCTTTGTCAATGTTTTTTTTAGCAGCACTGTGTTGTGATTTTCAGGATCTGTTGCAGCAAGATATTACAGCAGCAGCACACATCTGTGGCACACCAGTGTTATTATTGAAAACATTCTTATACATCATAAAGTGCTATCCAGGAAGGCAACAGTGGCAGGAGAACTTTGCATTGCATGTAAATACTCCAGTAAATCCTTATTTGTCTCTAGAAGTGATATATTTGTGGGAAAAAAAAAAAAAGAAATTATCTTTAAAGTCCCTTGCAACCCAAACCATTCCATGAGTCTATGAAAATGCCCCAGAAAAAAAACCCTGGGTGCACCAAGAAGTGAAGTTCTTGAATCATAGAATCATACAATNGAAGGTCTTTGATAAAGCTCTACTTTATTTATTACAATAAGGGGAAATTAAATAAGTGCTAACCTCCATGGTGAATGAAACCATTGAACTCCAAATATGATAAGCTTAAAATTTGCATACCTGAGAAACGTCTTATTTCTGTATTCTGACATGATCATTAACTTTTTAAATAGCTCAGTGCTGAGTTCATTAATTCCAGAAGCAGCATTACTGACATGTTCCTTGGCTAAAGCAGCCATCCCACTGCACTTTAGAATATTCTTGCTACATTTACCAAAATGATAACTTCCTGTATTGCTTTCTATTACAGTGATAAAAAGTTGATAAATTTAAGGAGCATAGGCTATCATTTTTAGGTTTCTTTTTTTTTCCCAGAGTAAAAGAAAAAGTCCCTGCTGAATGTGCAGTGGAAGCAAGTGTTTTTCCAGCTCAGCAGTTTCTGCTGAATTGTAAACAATTGGGTTGTTTCAAGAGGAGAGTAGCATGGTCCGTAACTCCGACAGCTAGTAGTAGCTTAGTTTACTGCTCCTACCACCTGCCTTCTGGCTTAATATTGGAAGCAAGAAGCGTGCAATTAAGAATGAGGAAATGAAAATAAATGACACTGTTCATTGCACATTACAAAGTGCCTGGCAGAAAGAATGCAGCTTGCCTGGACCTGATGACCCCTGGGGAAAGCCTGTCTCGTGCCTGGGAGAGCGCCAGCGAATCAGACACTGACCCTGCTTTCATCTGGTCTCAAACGCTTTTGGTCTCCTCCTTAACAATTTTAAACTTTGCTTTTGTTTTGGTTTTAAATTGTAGTCAGCTTCTGAAGAGCCAGGAGATATTAAAGTGAAACACATGTAGAGGTTACAGGATGAAAAAGTTACTTAGGTTCCAGGATAGAAAAGTTATTTGGATTGCAACCCTAACTGGACTGATGCAAACTGATGATGAAATTCTGAGTTTCGTTCTGGAAGTGAACAGATTTTGAAAATATTTATTACATCTAAGCAGCAATATTGTATTGAACCCTAAACCTAACCCTAACCTTAATCCTAACCCTTAACATTAATCCTAAGCATAACCCTTAACCTTCATCCTGACCCTAACCCTGACCCCACCCCTAACTCTCCCTTCAGCTCAGAATCTCAGTGCTTTAAATCTGTTTCATTTTATGATGCCTGCTTTGTGAGTGCTGTCTCATTTCTTCTGAATATGGCTCATACTGTTCTTAGAACACAACAATAAGAACATAATAGCAATAATTGGTTTTAGTCATTCACCCTAAATTGGCCAAGCACCTTTACAAAGCTGAGTAAATGTTATCCTGATATTACAGAATAGGAAGAAACTGCACCACCGAGAAATCTGGTGGCTGGCCGAGAACACAGAACACATCAGAGTAATTGGAAGTGAGATACCAAGTTGAGCAAGAAACTAAAGGCTTTAACACAAGTTGTGTTATTATGCCACTGAAGTTAAATTCATCTTTTTTAGCTCCCAGATGACTCTAATGCATGAGTTCAGTCACTACTGTCTGATTTAGATGGCCACGTACAAATGGTGGGGGTAGGTTTCATAGTGAAAGCAGAAGCAAGTAGAGCTTTCATGTCTTCATGCTCAGCTACAAACTACAACTCAGATGAGGTTGGCTAAAATTTGTCAACTTCTCAGGGAAGCTCAATAAGCAAGGGGTAGAAAACAGATCATTTCAAGCAGAAGTGCTGCCAAGACTTTGTGTTTTTTAGTGACTTATCTTGAAGAGAGGAGCATCTTGGTAACTTGAGGGGTATTGTTTTGACTACTTTTTTTTCACCTCATAAACCAATGTAAAACTCAAGGGTCCAAACTCAGAAGGAATTGAAACCTTATAAGGATTCATAGGCCCTCCAAACCAAAACCACCAACTTTCACATTTCTGGCTCTATGTAAGTTCATGAATTTTCCCTCTGCCTTTAATCACAGAATGGTTTGGATTGGAAGAGACCTTAAAGATCATCTATTTCCAGCCCTCTTGCCATGGAGGGGTAGTATTACATGCACACTGTAGAAGGATTTATTTTTTCTCAACCACATTTTAGGTATGGTTGCCATGCTCTATGAAAGGCTGTCTTTTCTGTTGCACTTCTTAATAGGACTTTTTAGACCACAACAGAAAGAAGAGTCTTTGGCTGTCAGTCATTCAGTCTCTGCTGGTTGCAAAGCATGTCTTTCCAGAGCTGCTTTCTATCCATAGTCCTGCACAACATGAAATATGGTTGACAGCTATATTACCACACTGCAGATTGCAAAGCAATTCACATTCACACTTCTAAGTGCCTCTCCTTTCAAGACTTATGGATGTGTGCCAAATTACTTGCTTTGTGGTGTATGGCCTTCTATATGTACTTTATAGAACAGTCCTTTGGTTTCCATTAAAATCAATGAAGTAGAGCCCCAAAGAGCTTTTCTGAAGTGTGTACTAGCTGTCAGGCAAGGTTAATAATAAAAGACTTCATGTATAAAACACATCTTCAACATATTTCAGTGGCTGTCTTTAAGATGGTGCTTCCTGTGTTTAGGATGGAAAGTCCAGCACTGAAGTTAACCGTTGCGTAGGGCTTAGTTCAGCTTTCCTTTTTTGCCCTCATTAGTGTCTCTGTGAAAAATGAAGGGGTGATTTCATCCCCTGTTTAGGCAGTGTTTCCAAATGTAATGGGCCAGCAGCCATTCAGGGAGCCTAAGGTCTTGTGTTAACAAAACCATCATCATTATTCCAGATGAAATGGGAAAGACTCAGGACATCCTCCAACGCCATTTCAAATTAGTGGCTACATCATACCCTTGTGCCTCTTCCTTAGTCCCTCTGCTCATATGCTTCACTGAAGCAGTTCTTTGTCAGATGAGTTAAAGTGGCTGATCAGCAGGCATGGCAAAACAATTTAATTAATTATTAATTATTAAAATATTGGCATGACTACTGTTGCTCATATTGCTATGATAAAGGAGGCAAATTGATAGATTGCTGTGACAGACATTTAAGTGACAAGCCTAATTTACAGGAGAGAAGAGACATCTTTTAGAGATACCTGAGTATGCAGGTAATGGCCTTGAGCAGCCTGTCTAGTGGAAGGTGTCCCTGCCCATGGCAGGGGAGTTGGCACTAAATGATCTTTAAGATCACTTCCAACCCAAACCATTCTATGATTCTATGAATCTCTGAGTAAAATGAACTCCAGTGAATTTAGTGAGTCTTGTGAAAGATTGAGTTGAAGGGGGAGAAAAGGCCTAAGAATGAGTGTGTGATGGGGGAGGGTACATTGCATCTTTATTTAGTTAATCATAAAAACTTAGGATGTCAGGGGCTGGAAGGGACCTGGAAAGCTCATCTGGTCCAGCTGCCCTGCCAGAGCAGGATCACCCAGAGGTGATCCAAAAGGTTCTTGTATATCTCCAGAGAGGAAGACTCCACAACCTCCCTGAGTTGTCACTCTCTGTCTCTCTGCCACCCTTACAGTGAAAAAAATTCTTCCTCAGGTTCACATAGAACCTCCTATGCCTCAGCTTCCACCCATTGCCCCTTGTCCTGTCCCTGGGCATCACCCAGCAGAGCCTGGCTCCAGCCTCCTGGCATTATT
Source organism: Ramphastos sulfuratus (assembly GCA_013399055.1). Lineage (NCBI taxonomy): Eukaryota > Metazoa > Chordata > Aves > Piciformes > Ramphastidae > Ramphastos > Ramphastos sulfuratus. The sequence goes on from WBNM01003794.1 coordinate 147,664, forward strand.
AAAGTTTCCCTGAGGTCTACAACATCTAGAGGAAAGCAGCAACATAATTTTAAAATTGCCTTGAAATTTACAGAATGAAAAAAATCCATGAAAATGACTATCACTGACTGCTCTCAGCAAACTTCTGTCAGTAAAAGCAAAAGCCAGGAAGTTTTGTTCTTGTTAGAAGGATCTTTTCCTAGAGTGGAGCAGGTACAAGGAGGCCTAGGGATTTGTGTGTCCATATAATGCCACATTTTTATAGCCCAGAGTCCCTGTAGATTGTTTTTTCCAGAAGGGGAATGAATTCCATGCAGTGTTTTTCAGTTTAATTGCAGCATATGTGGAAAACTCCTGGTCTGTGTCTCAGAGATGTTCTTTGAAATCATGTTCTGTGGTTAGCAAACATCAGGACATCCATTTATCAAAATAACTTGAAAGAAATGATGGGGAACAGGCACCTAAATGCACTGGAGTGCTTGCATTAGATAATGCTCCATAAGTAAATTTGAAAATTAAGCAAACTGATGCCCTTTAAAAGAATGTTGGGCTGATTAGTCAGACAGAAAGTATTCTGGGTCATTTCAAAATGCAGACAAGAAATTTCTGGAGATTAAATATAGTTTGTAAGAATGACTATAGCAGGACACACTTCTTAGCACTGAAAATAACCCAGGAAGGGTATGAGCAGGTTCTAGCAAACAGTGCAAGTGTGGTGTGATCTTTTATTTGATATGCCCATGTAGGCACAGCAGGAGCTTCTGGTAGCCCTACACCTCCATGGGTTCATCTAATCTCTTTCAATATCTTTAAGATCAAGTGTGTCACAGCAAGAAAGTTTGCCCACTGAAGTGGTGGAATGGAAAAAGAGACTCCACAAGAAAGAACTTTCTATGCTTTCAGTACCAAACTGTAAAGAGTTGGTCATGGTTATGTAAGACTTTTCTGCAGGGTTTTGGCAGCTCTAAACATCCTCAGCTGAGGTGACAAAAGTCAGCTAAAGCACCCAAAGCACCCAAGGTGAGGCTGTAAAAAATAAACAAAAGGCAGAAAATCCAAACTTTTGAAGACTTGCAGCTATCCTTTATGTGAAAATAACTCATAAATTTAGAAAACAGTGTAAAGGGGGCAGTAGACCTTTGCCCAGGCTTTTACTTGCAGGCTAGCCAGATGCTGGAGATGAGGAAAATGTGGAAAAAGAAGATGCCTGAAGAGGTTTAGAACTTACATTAATGCAAGATGCATGGCTGAGTCTGTAGGAAATTGCTTGGTAATAGCAGCATGCAGTGAACAGAAGAAATAAATTTCAGCTCAGTACTACTGATGCTGAAGTTGAATTCTACCCAGATTGCTGGAGAAACCCTCTCCAGTAAATAGAGGAAATTATGGCACAACAGTGACTGCCACCTGCTGCAATCCTGAAATAAAATGTGGGTGCCAGGATATTATTTCCTGGCCATTATTAGTTCATTGGTGGCTCACTGTAAATGTTCTCCAAGTGAACTGCTCCAGAGATTGCTAGCCAGATCTTCAGCTGCTGGCAAGAAAATGAGGTAGGAGTGCAAAGAAGACATCAAACTCTCACTTCATGTCCCAGGTGATTCATGCAAGGACCTCCAGCCAGAGTATGTCAGACTGGATCTTTACTTTCTCTACTTTTGTCCTCTCCTATTAGCCCCAAAGAGCACAGCAAATCCAGAACTTTGGTATGTTAAAATCCAAAGTGTCTTAAAAAGGGGTGAAAATGAGCTTATTTCCTTATCTATCAGCATTGGAGGCAGCTCTCTGGAGTTTTGGTTTAGCCTGAACATGGGGACCAAACTTATGGCTGCTGGTCAGGTGCTGCCAAATGCTAGCAAGGTCAGCATTCGAACACGGCTGGTAAAAGCTGAGGCTGCTGAGGTGTCTCCACAGCAAACATCTAAGTGTGACCTAGTGTGGTGTGAAGTATATCTCAAAACATTTCTCACCTGTTTTGGCCCCAGAATCTTGAGGAAAATGAAGCATCTGCTGTTGGCAGATGAGTATACAACAGTCTTGAATAAATACTGGGAGGTGGTGATTTTTTTACAGCAGAAAGGAAATGATCTCTGCAGAACACATAAAATATGATGTATTAACATAATATTGTCATTGAAGATCAAGTATTCTAATATTTTATATATATATATATATTTTACACTGCACACAACAATAAGAGGTTAATATATCAAATGTATACATAAAGTCTTCCCACTGTACATAACTGTTCCATATATTACTGTTACATCTTCTGAGATTAAGTAAACACAAGACATAATGTACTCCTCATAAATATAGCACCACTGAATCATAATAAAAAATTGAAAATATCTCTTCACCATAAGAACTGTGTCAGAATCTCTCAGTGAAAATGCTGGCTAGTTCAAAGGGGAAGAGGCTTTTTTTTTTTTTTTGGTTTGTTTCTTTTCCCAGAAATGTACCAATTTCAACTCGAAAGCATCAGTTTCAAGAAGGATTTTCTGGTTAAAACTAAATAAAACCTAGCATACCAAACTGCCATTGGATGAGTATGAACCAAGAGACCACAAAGGTCAATTTGGTTCTTCTGTCTGCTTGAACTTGGATTTTCCACTTAGGTGAATGTCCTCCTCCTTGCTGGTAGTTTCAGTTTCCCCACTGAATGTGCTCCTGTTGGTTTATATGTGTGGGTAAGTGACCACTTGGAAGGTGGAGCCTGAGGTTACTTGGTTATAGCACAGTGACCTGAGTAAGTGAGCATTTGGAAGATGAACCTTAGACCAGCACAGTGACCTGAGTGACCATTTTGAAGACAGAGCCTCAGACTGCTCTAGCAGAGAGACCCAAGAACTCAAGGGGTGTAAAAGATGTTTGTGTTCTCAGAAAACTTTTGTGTATTTCCAAAGTTGTCATTAGAAAACAGAGTTCTGGCAGGTTTGGATGTATCCAAAAGGACAAGATTTCAAAGATGTTAATCTCTACTTGATATTTCAACAGGCAAACACTGCAGCAGTGAGCAGCCTCTTTACTTACTGTAAGAGAAGTCCCAGTGCAGAGCAGAATTCACATGGCAGGGAGAGAAATGCTGCGTTTGTAACCTGCGGAGACAGTGACAGCTTCTTGATACAGCTGAGAAAGGCAGAAATTCAACTCTTCTTAAAGACATCTGGAAAAGCCCACCCTACTGAGGCAGGGGGGATTAGGTTGTCTTAGATTTACCCATGGGGAGGCCAGTTGAGTCTCAGAGCCAAATGCCAATCCACCAAAATGACCATGAAATGCTCAGCACTTAATGTGCTGAAGCCAACATGCAACAGAAAAAAAACCCAAACAAACCCAAACCATCCCTCCATTCAATTCTGTGGCCTCGTATCTGTTTTCCATAACACCTTCTTACCCTGCATCTCATTTCACTAGCAGGCAGTCCCCTGAAACATCACTTCTTTGCTTGTCTCCTTGATATAAGATTTTACTTTGCTTATAAGTTTGGATTCTATTTGCAAAGGCAGGATAAAAAAGCACTTGATTTGTGCTGTGAAATG
>WBNM01003794.1:151472-167195 GCA_013399055.1 Ramphastos sulfuratus
TCTCCTCACCGCAGAGCAGCTCCAGCCCTCTGAGCATCCTTTGAACATGAGCTAAGTTACTGTGATTTTCAAGACACATTTTAAGCTGGAAAAATGATGAGTGAAGACAAATGAAGGCAATTGTGCTCAAAAGCCTAGAAGGTGAAGTGCTGTTTGTGATAAACACTAACTATTAAGGGTGGAGTTGGTTATCGTTGGTCTTGCTCAACTTTTGTTTTCTGTGATCAGTGTAATAGAGTGGCTGTAGGTAATAGATGATGCCAGCTATGTCAGTATGGGTGTCCTGCAAAAGCTAAATAAATAAGAAGTGACTCTGCTTCTATTTACCTTGCAGCAGGTGAACAAATAAGGTGACAGTGAAATAAATTATTTTTTCCTGCCAGCTAAGCATGTCGTCAATCCTTCTTACTAAAGTAATGAAGCAGGGAAACAATATTTTGTTTGCTTTTCCTGGTGGTGAAGGAGATTCCCATCAAAAAGAAAGATAACATTTGAAATGTAAGGAGAGCTGTGGCATAGTATTATGGCCTGCCTGCTAAGTCATGTTCTGTTTTCTGGTTTAAACCAATTTGAGATGGCTCTAGACTACCCTGTTATGAATAATGCCTGCTGGAAATTGTCAATGTAACTTGGAAAAAACACACAGGGGCAGCATATTTGGGTCTGAGAGACACTGTGCTGGGGAAGTTTTATCTGTGTACTACACAGGAGTGTTTCAAAGGAGGTATATTGTCTTCTGCTGATAATCAGATGCTCATATTCTTATCTTCTGGCAAATTGAGGCTGTGAAGTGATAAGGCAAAAGAAAAAACAAATTCCATATTTATTTGCTTCTAATTCCTCCTTTCATTCAGAGTCCAGACTTGGGGTTACATTTCAGGGGTGCCATTTGGAAGAAAGTATTTGTGGAATTGAAAGCATGGCCTTTTCCAAATGCAGCAATGAAACTGGTGATGTGTTTACTTCCCCTGGAGAGAACTGCAGGGTGGCATTTCTCCACCAGCTCTTCGGCATGAGGCTGCTAAACTCACTCGCACTACGCAGCCCTGGACTTCTGAAAACTTCAGCAATACGTACATCTGACAGCTCTGAGAAGCAGTGGGAGGAAAGTGAAAGACTGCAAAACTGAATCCTGTGGCAACTGGGCAAATTGCCAGCAAATTCAATGAAGCTTTTCATTAACTTGAGAGTGGTTTACATTAAAGCTGCATTTGGCCCCACCGTCTGCAGCTGTTAATGTTACGCAGCTTTAAAAAGTTACACGCAAATTTTACCTACTTGCAAAAATTCAATTTCATGTTGAATCTATTTTCAAACCACTAGAAAAATAGTTTTGAATGATCTGTTAAGGAGTGATGTGATGTATGGCTTCTCTCTTCAAGTTGTATCTAGATGGATCAGTTGAAGCACGTGGTGATGTGTTTCCAGATCATTTTACACACACACTTGGCAGCAGCAAATCAAAATGTGTACACATGCCTCATTTTTATATAAGAAAATGTTTCTATTGATGAGAGATATTTTTTTTCCAATGGCTGCCCTGAATGATATGTAATTAATAATGCTCTCACCTTTCCCCTTTAAACTTGTGATAAATTGATTTTTTTTTTTTCCAAACCATCCCTCCATTCAATTCTGTGGCCTCGTATCTGTTTTCCATAACACCTTCTTACCCTGCATCTCATTTCACTAGCAGGCAGTCCCCTGAAACATCACTTCTTTGCTTGTCTCCTTGATATAAGATTTTACTTTGCTTATAAGTTTGGATTCTATTTGCAAAGGCAGGATAAAAAAGCACTTGATTTGTGCTGTGAAATGGGAGGATGGAGCAAGCTCCTGCAGGCAGGCTGCTTTGTTGAGTCAAATTTATACTCTCATTTTGAGTGTGGAGCTTACACCATCCCTCACTTTGCAGGAAAAGAGGTGCTTTACGCTAACACACACTCATCTCTGTACAATCCCTGCTCACTTTCTCTGCCCTCAGCCACACCCGAGCGGGAAATTTCTCTGAGCAATTAACATAGGAATTGGGTCTTAGCTGCATTTGCAAATCTGTTTATCAATTCTCTCTTTTTTTTTTTTTTTTTTTTGGTACTGGGATGACAAAGACATCTTACTACTAATAGTAATTGATCTTTTATAACAGCTAAAACGCAGACACTGAAAACTCCTAAGCGTGGCCTTAGTGCATTCTGAATTATAGAATCAGGCAGGGTTGNAGAATGTCCAACCTAAATTTCCCCTGGAACAACTTGAGGCCGTTTCCTCTTGTTACTTAGGGTGGAAGAGAGCAAAGGGTGCTCACAGCACTGCTGAGAGGAGTTCAGCTGGTTTGCCTTGCACAGACCTCCCTACATCCATGGTGGATGCAACAGGGTCCTGTGTGAGGCCTGAGATGGCTTTTTTTTCCAGCAGTGCCCAAAGTCTTCAACCTCAAGACCAGCAGAAGCTACAATCCTTTCTGTAAGTCTTTGATCCTGTTCCCTGCCAAATTTCTCTCTCATTAAATTTTGGGGAAACTCCACACATTTCCTTTTAAAAATATGATCTTTGAATGTCTTCAGTTACTTCATTTTCTCTTCATGAGTTTCCATTCTCCACATTTCAGGCGCTCCTTTCGATTGCTGATGTTGCTGCCAGTGAAGTGACTCCTGTCCCATATTGCTTATGGCCCATCAAAGTCCTGTTCAGGTTTAAAACTGCCCTCTAGGACTCACTATTTAAAGTTAGCCCTGCTTCTTTAAGTAATAATGAACTAACCTCAAGAATGTTTGAAAGAGACAGGCAAAGAATTGTCCTTCTTGAAGTGTGGTTACTGCTGTGTTCCCCTGTCACCACCAAGAGTATCCCTTAATTATGTATTTGAATTATTGATGTTTCTCAGTAGGACAGAAGCCTGTCCTCTAGGTGCCTTTTCTTGAAGCTCCTAACTATCATTTCAGTCTACCAAATCCATATAGAAAAATCTGGCATCTATTTTACTTTACTGTAGGTTGTTGGGTCAGCTTTCACAAAGGCAATAACACCACATCTTTCAATGACACAAAAGCACTTTGAAAGAAGAAAATAAAATAAAATAGAATAAAAAAGGAGATGCAGTGACAGGAAGAAGTGTGAACCAATAGGAAACTCCAACGTCTTCACCTCCCTGTTAGCTCCCAGCATTCAGCTGCTCATAACAGTTTAGAAAGCATACCGCCCACACCACAGGATCTTGCTCCTCTTTAATTTTCTCTAATTTGTGTAGTGAATAACCAAATACTCATAATGCAATTAGAAGATAATCAGGCTTGTAATTATGTTAATTGCTGGAGACTTACATCAATCCTCCAGCAAAGTGATAGGATTTCAGGGGAACTATTAACATGGGAAGAGAGAGGAAGCGCACATGAGAGAGAAAGAGATTGGAGGAGTGGGTAAATTGATGAACAGCTTAGGCTTGTATCATTGAGCAACAATGAGAATACAATGGTGCAACAAATGAAAGGGCCTCAAGGGGAGAAGCTCAGAAAATAAGGTTTTAGGTACCAGCAACTCAACCTCTTTTGTCTGTTTTCTTCCCATAAATAATCATGTTGTGCATCTATATTTATTGTAATAAGCCCGATTCAGAGAAATCGGATCCATAGCTGAAGAGAGAACAAAGGGGAACTGTTCAGCTCTGCAGCAGTTTGCCATGTCTCCCACACCACTCAAAGAGCCACTGTATTACCTTCTGTCCTCGACTCCTGGGGTTGGCCTTTTCTCATGGTGATGCCCAATATTACATTTAAAGCCATAATGCCGCAGCCGCAGTGGCCTGTCTGGGGACTGTCATGGATCAGTCATAATCTGCAGAGAGCATGCAATAGAGAGTGGGCTGGCAGAACTTAGGCAGTAATCCACACTGAGGATGCTTTCTTTTTATTATTTATTTACCCTTTTGTCAGTACCTCATCCAGCTTGTAACGATTGCTTAAGCCTTTTGAAAGTGAGTTTTGTCAGCTGAAGTCTGGGCTAAGGTGTAGACCATGGCTGCACTGCATTAGTGAGCCTAGCTCCTGGCTTTACAGAAGAGTTTTCTGTGTCTAGGCTGCTTATCAGAAGTTGCCTAGCTGGCTTTAAATAAATAAAGTAGTATGAAGTTACTTGTTTGTGGCTTAGGAGATAGTTTGTACACAGGAAGAGAAACTAGTAAAGATCAAGGAGGTCAGACTCCCTTTAGGCTGAAATCATCTTTTTGTCATGATGAAGAAAAGATAATAAAGAAACTGAGTTGTTTTCTCTTTTTGTCTGCATTTTTGTACATGCAATTAACCCAAAGGGCATTTTGCAATATTTCATTAACTCTAGGAATTTCTTTTTTTTTTTTTTGGGGGGGGATGTGAAAGTGCATTGGGTTTTGCAACTCCATGGGAAAAAAAAACCCAACGCTTTTTGTCATATCTTTTGAACTGGCATTGCACTATTGTTTATGAAACCTAAATAACCATCAAAAGGGCAGGGGGATTTGGCAGAAAATATTTAGGCATTTAGATGCCTTGTTTTGAAATATTTCCTGTAAATGTCTCATGGTGTCCCTTTGATTCAGGTTCAGCTATCAAGTGTCATCAGTCACTCCTACCATCTAATGTCTTTAAATTCCAATTAAGCTTGATTTCTCAGTACTTAGAAACCTAGGAAGAGTCAAAAGAAACTCTCTGAAGGGCTTCATCTACTAGAGATTTCTCCCCCGTTGTTCTTCCAGCAGATGAGTGCTGCATACCTTGACTCCAGCCATGACAACACAATTCCCATGAAACAGCCCTTAAAACTCGCTGGAGTTCACACAGCAGGAGCCTGGAGAGCACAAACCCAGTGTAAGCCCAAGCTTCCTCACACATAATTCCTCAGCTCTGCAGGGCTGCCTGCCCCTGTTTGGCCCACCCTGGTGTAGCCTTCTTGTAGGAGTGTGGCAAAGACAGGGGCTCTGAGATGCTCCCTGCCTCTCCTGAGGCTCTGCAAGTGTTGAAAGAGCTGTGGCTGTCTGACAAAAGGATCATGCACGTAAAATGCACAGAGTGCACCTTCAGCTCCAAGTAACCCAGGTGAAAAATCAACAGGTGGGAGAAGAGGCTGACCCCCACCTCACTACTACCTCCTTTTAGGAAGTTCACAGAAGCACAGAATTAACCAGGTTGGTAAAGACCTCTGGGATCATCCAGTCCAACCTTTCACCTANCGCTAAGCACAGAGCCTCGAAGCACCTAATAAGGTCTAGTAAGGCTTTAAATCCTAGATGTGGAGGCAAAAGTCAGGAAAAAAGAAAAAAATCAACAGACATTCCAATGAAGAAGGGAGAAACATCCAAGGACATCCAGAAAAGGGGGATCTTGAGACAGAGCTAAGGAGCAGGTCTTTGGGTAGGACACTGTGGTAGATAAATCAAGAGTGTGGGTATTTGATTTTGTTTTGCAACCAAATGCCTACATTCTTTGTCTAGACAAATAATTCTATGGAAAAGCTGCCAGGCTCCATCAGCAATTCTCCAATCTGCAAGGCACCATTTTAGCTAAGTGCTTTATTAAAAAATAATACTATTTTCCATTGGTTTGGGAGACCACTTACTGATTATAGCAAGAGTTTATTTCGCCTTTACTTTGTAATTCATAGGCTCTCAGATATTTTCACTCCTATTATTTGTGTTCCATAAAGTTATGCTTGTAAAATTAGTTTTAGGAGCATGTTCTAAAACAAAGAGTTTAGAGTGAAATGGAAAGTTCTTTTTGTGCTTTCCTGCAGCTTGGCATCGTGGCACACAGCAGAGGAGCTTGCTTACTTATTTGGATTTACAGCCCAGAGTGAAAACAAAACTATGTAGAATAGAAAGCAGAAAAGAATTACTTTCAACAAAACTGGAATGGAACTCTTGTAAATTTTGCCAGGTCTATTGTCTCAGCTGCCAGGTTGCTGCATTTTGTGCCAGGTTTTCTCTCTAGGTGCTGGTTAATTTTTCCATACATCAAATGCTTCGCACCTGATTAGACTGCTACAAGGACAGGACAGTGCTAACCTGCTATGACTCTAAGCCAGGCTGTCTTCTGGAAACATTGGCTCACTTTGGAGGCTCTCCTAGGGGCATCTTGTGGAGGATAATCAATTTCCATCAGGACATGAGTTCAGCTTTTCTCTTGTGACCATCATAATATAATTAAAAATTATCCACAAGAAATGTTAGTGTATGCTTCCACCAGCTGTGCCTGACTCCTTTCCTCCTGCTCTTTTGACAGCAGTAGTTTTGCCTCACCTTGGATGGTCTTTAGTGACTTCCTACATTTGGGACCTTGTCTTTCACTTTAAGGGGCCTACCAGAGCCTTTATGCTGCTGCCCCAGTTCACTCTCCATACACATACACATTCATTAGGTTGGCTTCATCACAAATTGTTAAGTACCAAACATTTGCATGTGGCTTTTTTTTCCCTAGCAGCTGCATGTGTAGCATAAAGAGGTTTCTTTCTCACTGTTCTTATAATGCCCATATCATCTAAAAGTTGTGCAAGAGGTTTGGGCTTTAAAGGGGGCCACTAGGTCAGGGAGACTGCACAAGATTCAAGTCACAGGAGAATTCATTCACCTGATTGTGTTTCCCTGGACTTTTTCATAAAGAGAGCAGCTAAGCTGGCAACTGGAATCTGTCATTTCCTGCAGCTCAGAGATAGATGCTTTTGTTCCTTTTGATTTCCTTACCCCTGTCATTGAACTGTCTCTTTTGAGAGGGCAGATTTACTGTATTCAGTTTTGGGCTCCNTGCACTATGACTGGTGCTGGTGACCTCCTTTTCTGCAGCTGCTTTGTGATTCCAGCTCTTGCTGTACAGGATGACAGGTTGCTGTTCATTTATCCTTGCCTCTCACTTGACAGGATGTCTTACTGGAGTTCAAACCTTGCACATCTCTTGTTGTGGGCCAACGGAAAGGCAGTGGAGGTGAGAGGATAGGATACCATTAGTATACTATTAGTATATTGTTAGTATACCATCTCCCAGGGTTGTCAGCCTTTTTTTTTTTTTTTTTAATTTTATTTTTTTTATCCAAATCAAGTCCTTTCTTGGTCTAGAAAAATCCTTCCTGATGCAGATCTTGTATGAATAGCTTTTCCTCACTCCTCACCAGATATATTTGCAGCTCTGTTGAAAGAGTACAGCTACAAACTTGGTTCTTCAATCCATTCTGCTACAAAACCTCACTCAATTTACCTACAAGCTCGAGTCACCCACACCTTGCAAATCACCAATCAGCAAGCCATTATGCCTGGTGCTTCTAGCCTGCATTCCAGATTTCAGTCTTTTAAAGACCTAACAGCAGTCCCAGTTCTTTATTCTCCAGCCTCCTGAAAACTTCAGCTCTAGTATGGTCCACTGAATTAACTGTGTGCACATTCTCAGGTCAGGATTAGTTCTGGCATCCTTACATGACAGGCTACATAGACCTGCTCCTTCTGAGCAAGTCACTTAACGTTTCTCTTCCTTAAATTGTTTGGCTGGGGACAGATGGCTGTGACAGACCTTGTATATTCTCCTCTTCACAGCTTCTCCAATAGTCCGTAAACCCAATCCCCAACACCCTACAATTTCAGTTCTTGGCTTTGTATCACCAAAAATTGCTAACTGTGCCAAATTTGGAAAGCAGAGAGGTTTCTGAAACATGAAAAGCTATCCAGTAGGGACCAAACTCAAGCTATCAATTCACTGAACAGATTATAAACCATATTTAAAGCTATTTCTCCACGGGTTAAATGCTGGTTCATTAACAAAAGATTTAAATCTTTGCCACTTCTCTATCTTGGGACCTTGCATCCTTCATATAAGCCAAGCTTCAGTTCTCTGCTAATAAAACCCTGTGTGACACTTTATAGCACATGTTTATTCTGCAGTGAAAATGACACAGTTCCTTAGTACAGCATCAGTCCTGCCCATGGAGCTTTGTATTCCTATAAATGCCCCCATTGGGAAATCTGGAGGTTGGCTCTAGAAAACTGTGTTTTTAAAACAGATAGGGTGGAACCCAACATCATGTTGCTTATTACTCCAGTGATCCATCTGATGGTATTCTTTGCTGCTGAAATCTAATTTAAAAAAAAAAAAAAGGCATTTTTTGAAATATTAGATATTGGATTAAAGCTCCTAATTGTCTCTTTCATAACCAAGGAAGGTCCATATTAATAATTCTTTACAGAGCCATTGAAAAGCAGACATCTGTTTTAGCATACATTGTGAAACTCAAATCTGCCCAGTGCAGTTTGATTCGTTTGTTCCTTTCCACGAACAAATGTGACTGCACATTTATTGAAATCTTTAGAAATGGGGTTGAACAAACAGGAGACAAAGTAAAGTTAAACCTCAATTGGAGACATGCTGCTAAGGAAGAGACAGTTCCACCCACAGTGGGTGGTTACTGCCCTTGTAATAGCCCAGTGCAGTAATGCTGATATGGTCAAACTGTGCCTCTCATATTCACTGTCTCAAGCGCATAAAGAGTTCCAAAAAGAGTGCAACCCCCCCACTTACCCAGTAAAAGGTCGTTGGAAAGAGAGAAGCAATGCCAAGCACAGAGGCTGGCATGGTTTAACCCCAGCTGGCAGCTAAGCACCACACAGCTGCCCTCTCAGTCCTGCCCATGGGGTGAGGGAGAGGATCAGAAGAATGAAATTGAGAAAACTCAGAAGTTGAGACAAAGACAATTTCATAGGGAAAGCAAAAGCTGTGCACACCAGCAAAACAAAACAGGGAATTCCTTCCCCACTTCCCATCAGCAGGCAGTTCAGCCAGCTCCAGGAAAGCAGAGCTCTGTCATGCATAATGGTGTCTTGGGAAGACAAACACCATCACTCCAAACATCCTCTCCTTTCTTCCTCCATGTGAGCATGGTGTCATATGGTCTGAAATATCTCTTTGGTCAGCTGTCTGGAGTAGGCTCCTGATGGGCAGCTGACCTGGCTGGCCCTTTCTGAAGTGAAAAGAAGCAAAATGAAAGCTGCTCTTGCCTCTTGGGATGCTCTAAGATATGTACACTCTTACCAGGAGGCTCAGGAAGTTGCGTCTGTCAAGTGTGAAATTCTTAAGCTCCAAAAATGCCCATTTAAAGACTTAGGAAACACCTGCAGATTTTCATCCACTGCAATGCTCTCATCTCCTCATCCTCTGCAATATATGGCCTACACACACATGGTTTTCACAAGTGTTTTATTGCCCATTTGTTCAAGCTCACATTTTGTGTTTTGTTACCCCTCCAAAGGTGTGAAAGCAATACCTGTTCTGTATTAACAATGCATCTATTCATTGCCAATGGTAGGAGGTTGATCTTCGAGTGTCACTGTTCTGTTCTTGAGTGAACTTACACCCACTCCATTCCATGGCTTTAGAAAGATGAAAATAAGATGATGTAAAGGGACTGAAGCATCTCTCTGATGAGGAAAGGTTGAAAGACCTGAGGCTGCTTAGCCCTTAGAAAAGAAAACTGAGAGGGCATCTCCTCAATGCTGATCCATATTGAAAGGGTTGGGGGGCAAGAGGATGGGGCCAGACTCTTCTCAGTGGTGAAACACTTTATGCTCCACTGAAGCATAAAGAGGAAGTTCTTTCCCCTGAGGATGCTGAAGCCCTGGAGCAGGCTGCCCAGAGAGGTTTGTGGGGTCTCCTTCTCTGGAGAGATTCCAAACTTGCTTGGATATTGTGATTCTGGGCAGCCTGCTGTGGGTGACCCTGCTTTAACAGTGGTCTAGATAATCCCCAGAGGTCCCTTCCACCCCCCACCAGTCTGTGATTCTGTGAGAACTTAAAAGTAGCCTAAGAAAATTACTAAATGTCTTGTTTTTCTGAACTTTAACTTCTAGCCTTGACCATCATTTAGAGGCATAAATTACTTTCTAAGAGCTGTAGATGAGCATTTGAGGCAGGGACCTGAGGTTTGTATTCAGAGGAATGTGCTGAAAGTTGCACATCAGAGTCACCTTAAGTACGTGAACATTTCTGGTGTATTTTGCAGTGTTACAGCTCTGCTCCAAAAACAACATCATGAGGTTATACAATGAGACACTCAAACAGCCAAGGGACACAGAAAGACTGTCAGAATCACTAGAGTGCAGTTACAGAGCACTTTATAAAGTAATATGAGTAATTGCATGGAGCAATTGCCAATATCCACAAGCACTGACAATGTCTGTAGTGCAGTAGGTGAAAAATGCTGGGGCAGTCTTTAAAATGATGATGATCTTCTGCAGCAGTGGTTCATTCCCAACCAGCAAGCTTGATATTCCCCTGCAGTGGTTTCTCCTTCACCTATTGCACCTGGCCTGCACCACTGAAATGGATTTTGTAGTGACAAATTGTGACAAACCGTCGTGTTTTGAATCCTTCTTGTTCTAGGTAATGTTCTCTTCATTTTATTCTGGTCTACAAAAGTCTTCACAGATTTCTTCTAGCTGGCAGGTGATGAGATAGGCTGCTCAGTTTTGCTTCATGTAAGAAACAAATGTGAGACATTGTTGGAAGTGGTGCTCTTCAGCTCTCTCTCCAAGAGTGTTTATAAGAAAAATGAGTTGGAACAGCCTCGGTGTCTAGAATTGCAACAGAGGTCTGCTGCCATACCTGAAAGGTGTCTCTCAGAGACAGGAGCTATATAAAGAGAATGTCTTTACTCAGTTAATTTTCTTATTTATCATGTAAACCAACAAACACATAGTGACAAACTTTTTGTTGCAAGAGCCAATAGAATCCAAGAAGGTTTAAATATTTGATGTAACCTCCCTCTAACTTGCAAAGTGGCTTGCTGTTTCTTTAAGCACCATGCTTTGTTCTCAGAGGAATGCTGAAGCCTTTTACTAACTAGAAATAAAGCCATTTACTGATGCTGTCAGATGGTCAAGAAGATAACCAGCTCCCAAGAGATGCAGTTGCATACTTAGTTCCAAAGATGGAAGACTTGGTGCATAGGAAACCAAACTATGAAGACAAATTGTCAGTGCCATAGTGACCCCTGAATAGTAATGACAATCACTGTGGTCCATGGTGTCTAGAGTGGAGGAGAGGAGAGTTGGAAATGAATTAATTATCAACTTCAGAACAAACTGGTATCTGAGAACTGGTGGTGCACTCAGAGACAATGCAGATTCACCTCTCAGTGCCCAAGCTGAGAAGTCAAGCATTCCACTGCAGAATTTCCTGATGAAATGTTTGGCAACTGGTACTTTTCTGCACCAATTCTTCATTTTACATAAAAATGTGGGTTTTAGCTAAATATCATTCACCCAACCAGCATTGCTTGGGAATAAAGGGGTGCACTTTGTCAGAGAAGGGTAGACTTAGATTGGATGTTAATAACAAATTCTTTACCATGAGGGTGATGGAACACTGCAACAGGTTGCCTGGGGAGGTAGTTGAGGTCCATCCCTGGAGATATTCAAGGTCAAGCTGGACAAAGCTCTGAGCAACCTGATCTAGTGGAGGATGCTGACTGCAGGGAGAGTTACACTAGATGACCTTTGGAGATCCATTCCAACCCAAACCATTCTGTAATTAGGAACAAGCACAAAAAAAACCCCAAGAGCTCTCTACAGGACAGTGTTTGAAAAATGGTGAAGTAAATCGAGGACCTTGGGAAAAAAATGATTTACATATTGAAGTGTAAACTCTGGGAAAAATCACTAAATGTTGTTCATAGTCCTTTTTGTTTTTATCCTCCAGGGATAGCAGATAGAACAGCAAATATTGGTACAAATGAGAAGAAAACCTCATACTGCTTGACACGAAATACACAATGGAAAACTAACATAGTTACACCAATAAATCTTTTAAATGCAGAGAATTCCCTCACTCCAGAGTTGTGTTCTGAATTCAGTAGCATAACACTTTATTTGACAGTTGGTAGCAAAACTTGAACTCAGCTTATTAATAACCTTTCCACAGTCTCTCATTAATGTCAGTGGGTGCGGTTTAGGAGCTGTATTTTGGCAAGTGTAATCTGTTAACAGATTAACTGACTGCTCGCACAGTCACAGCAGCACTGCTAGCCAGGGGAGGCATTTCACGCCAATTCTGGAGGCACTAAAAATAAACTGCTACTTACTAACTCAGACAACTTGGTAACAGTCTGATTCCTCCAGCCTCTGAAGCGCTGCAGCAACACTTAGGCTGGAGTTTAAGACATTCCTTTCAGTAAGCGTTTGCGCAGAAGGAGGTGGTTTGGCTACAGGACATTTCCAGCAGACAAATGAGGACAGGCTGAGAGAGTTGAGGCTCTGCAGCCTGCAGAAGAGAAGGCTTCCAGGAGACCTTGGAGTAGCCTTCCCATATCTGAAGGGGGCTACAGGAAGGCTGAGGAGGGACTATTGACAAGGTCTTGTAATGCCAGGACGAGGGGCAATGGGTTTGAAGTGGCAGAGGGGAGATTGAAAGTGGATGTTAGGAGGAAGTTGTTTGCAGTGAGGGTGGTGAGACACTGGCACAGGTTGCCCAGGGAGGTTGTGGCTGCTCCCTCCCTGGAGGGGTTCAAGGCCAGGTTGGATGAGGCCTTGAGTGACCTGTTCTAGTGGGAGGTGTCCCTGCCTATGGTGAGGCCTTGGAACTGGACGAGCTTTGAGGTCCCTTCCAACCTAAACCATTCTATGATTCTATGATTAAGAAGTGAGCATAAAAGTAGACCTGCAAACATCAATTAACAATAAACTGTTGTCCTGGAAAGAATTATGCTGCTTTATCCTCTTTGGTGTATCTGTCCCACGGGGACCTTGTGCAAGGTTGTCCAAGACTCTCCTAATATTCCAATTGCTGCTTCCTAAGAGGCAACATCAAGAGAGGGCATGTACTCTCAATTTGGGTACATGGACTCAGTCTCCCTGATCACCTTCCACTCCTTTGAAGCCATCCAAAGACTGTTAGAAGCTAGATCTGCCCCTGTACTCAGCACTGGTTTGGCCACACCTTGAGTATCATGTCCAATTCTGGGCCTCTCAATTTAAGAAAGATGATGAGGTACAGGAAGGTGTCCAGGTTTAGGCTGGAAGTTAGGAAGAAGTTCTTGACAGAGAATGATTGGCATTGGAATGGGCTGCCTGGGGAGGTGGTGGAGTCACCATCCATGTTTAAGAGGAGGATGGATGAGGCACTTAGTGCTATGGGTTAGTTAATTAGAAGGGTTAGGTGATAGGTTGGACTCAATGATCTTAGAGGTCTTGTCCAACCTGGTTAATTCTGTGATTCTGTGATTCTGAGGCTACAGCAAACACAAACAACTCTGCATGGAAGTTACTTTGAGGAGATCATCTATTGCCTTCTTCTGCTACCAGGCAGAAGGCTCAAACCTAAACCATCCCTGACAGATGTTTACTTTTACTATTTACAAAAAGCAGTGAATGAGAGGTCTCTTCAAAGCACTGTGTTTCACTGCTAAAGACTGCTGAACTAATTTAACACTAGTTGGAACTCTTTTTTTCCCTCACAGCTAGCATAAATGTCTCCTGTTACAAATTAAGATAATTACTTCTACTCTCACTGGATACAGAGAGTATTGATCACTGTCTTTTTGCTGTGTATGACAAGAAAAGTTACTTTTCAGCTAAGCAGCCATAATTTTTTTTTCAACCTTTCTTTAGTGATGCTTTCTAAATCTCTTCTAATTTGTTGCTGGGTTCATATTTTATTAATTATCTTCTCTAAAAGGCTGATGTAATTACTGAATCATCCTTGGTTTGTCCTCCCAGTTTAATTTGTTGAGTCCAATATTTTTACTTTCTGTCCCGTGCAGCCTTTTTATCTGGGCTATCTGTTCTCTAGTTTGTTTATTAATGTGTTGTTTAGACAGGTTTGAAAGCTTTACTAATGTCAAAGTAATTTAGATCTATTACTTTCCACCAACCAAAAGAACAATTTTTCTCTCCCAAGATAACATTATGCAAGGCTATAGAAGGAATGTCCTCGAAATCTGTGTTAATCGTTTCTTGTCAACCTATCTTTTCAGTACTCAGAGATGGATTGTTTAAGACTGGAGACAGCAACAATGGGTGTAGTATGTCCTAATGACTGTAGGCATTAGCTTGTCTGATGTGCAACACCCCAAACCTGCTTTTATTCCCTTTTCAAGGTGAGTAATCTATTTCTCTGTCCCCTGTGGATTCTTTCTGCATCTGTAATAGTTTAAAAAAAATTCTTTTCTCTCTAATATTCTAAGTCGAGAATATTCTAAGTCTTTATTTAAACTAAATTTTTCTTTTTTATTTAGACTAAAATGGATTTATTTAACCTAGGCTGGATAGTAAGAGGAAGTTCTTGACAGAGAGAGTGATTGGCATTGGAATGGGCTGCCCAGGGAGGTGGTGGAGTCACCATCCCTGGAAGTGTTGAAGCAAAGCCTGGATGGGGCACTTAGTGCCATGGTCTAGTTGATTGGCTAGGTGCTACGTTGGGCTGGATGAGCTTGGAGGTCTCTTCCAACCTGCTTGATTCTATGATTCTATGATTTTCTTTTTTTATTTAACCTAAACTTTTGGGTTTGTTTGTTTTGCTTTGTTTTGTTTTAATCTTTTCTTTTTTTTTTTTTTTTTTGAAACATGGCTTTGTTAAGCATCCTTTCATATTTAAACTCTTGTTTGGATGAAACAACATTGGAAAATTCAGTCTGCACTACACCATGTGGTTTCTTTTCTACTAACGTGATTTGTTCATGTTTTTATTTGACTTCTAAAGGACTATAAAATCTTCTTATATATATCACAGGCTCATAGGATGTCAGGGGTTGGAAGGGACCCAAAGAGATCATCCAGTCCAACCCCCCTGCCACAGCAGGACCAGACAATCCAGCTCAGGGCACACAGGAACACATTCAGACAGGCCTGGAAAGGCTCCAGGGAAGGAGACTCCACAACCTCTCTGGGCAGCCTGTGCCAGGGCTCTGGGACCCTTCCAGGCAAGAAGTTGCCCCTTGTGTTGAGCTGGAACCTCCTGTGCTGTAGCTTCCATCCATTGCTCCTTGTGCTATCCCAGGCAGCAGTGAGCAGAGCCTGTCCCCCCCTCTCCTGACTCCCAGCCTCAGATAGTTATAAACATTGATTAGATCCCCTCTCAGTCTTCTCTTCTCCAGACTAAACAGCCTGAAGGGCCTCAGACTCTCCTCACCAAGTGTTCCAGTCCCCTCAGCATCCTCGTAGCCCTGTGTTGGCCTCTCTCCAGCAGATCCCAGTCCCTCTGAAACTGGGGAGCCCAAAACTGAATATATGCAGTGTTGTGTGGAAACAGCCAGCAGAAATCAGAGTTGGTGATTCCCTTCTGTTTAATATTTTTGCCTGAATTCAGTAACATGGCTAACTGTACAAAAGCTAGCAGAGTTAGATTGCCCTGCTGAAGGTTTACAAAGGACATATGGAGGTGCAATTGTGCCAATGAAGCAGACAAATTTCACCTTTTGTCTGCAGAAGTATTACTGTGTTGTGAACAGTTCTTTGGCTTGTGGGACTTTTTATGTCTCCAGTGAAAAAATAAAGCCAGTGACCAACAGAGACTGATTGCAAGGGATTTTTTAAATAGTTAATCTGAACTGTAATGTTACTAAATTGATGAAAAGACTTATAAAGAAATAAAAGGACAAGAAATAAATAAATAATTTAAATAAACAAAAGGATGATAAATAAATGAATAAAAGGACAATAAATAAATAAAAGGACAATAAATAAAATCTTGCCACAAATGCTAGATATTGTGACAAAATTTCATTGAG
>WBNM01003795.1:0-14796 GCA_013399055.1 Ramphastos sulfuratus
GAAGTCTAAATTTTGGCCAACTGTAAGCAAGAGCTCTTTCACATTTCACAGCCAAAGCATAACTCAGGTGAATTAACTTCATTCAAATCGAGTTCAGTTCAGTGAGTGTTGAACTTTCACTCAGACCAGAAGAAGAAATATCTATGACCTACTTATCTCTGAAAAATGAGTTATTTAAACATGCCTTTACTTAAAGCTTCATTCATTTAATGCCTATTCTCTAGCACATGCTGTAAAAACACTAAAGAGGGCAAAATCTTTTTTCCCTAAGGATCCTCAGCGAACACAGCCATAATTACAGTTGCGTAAACAAAAGTGTCCCTCTCCAGCCTTCAAAAATCATTAGTGTGGATCTGCAACATTGAGATCATATCAGAAAGCTCAGCAAGCAGAGCTTTTTCATCCTTCTGTTTGTCTTCTGGCCGTAGAAAACTTGGCACTTTGTATTTTCTTTTACAGCCATGTGGGCTAAAAAACTTTTTTAATGAAAGCAGGCTTGGAGGGTAATTGCCTTGCTCCAGAAGTTTGAGGCTTTAGAAGTAAATGTCAGATGCTGCTAGAGTAATGCTAAAATGGTGAACTCAGCCCTGCTGTATACACAGTGATGCTGTGCATCAATTAAAAGTGGTTTGTTTTTTTTTTTTTTTTCTGAGGATTTGCCAATGGGAGGGAAGTCAGAGGAGCAAACGCTGCAGCTTGTCTTAGCTGTGCCATCAGCACAGGCGACTCCGGTGATAGGCCTGCCAGAAATCAATACAGCAAAAATAACAAAAGCCATTATTTTACTGTGAAAAAAAGGTAAACAGAAAATCAATCATCAAATGATGAATTCTCTGTCCAAAAACCAGAGGTATTTTTTTTTCCCTCCTGTATCCAAAGAGAAAAGTCATTGCTTTTTGCTGCGCATGACATGAGAGAGCTTTCTGGTTAATGAGCAACCAGTGTAAAATATCTTTCCAAATGTTTCCCTCTCCTCCTCCATGTACAACTTTTTCAGCATGTGAAAGCAGATTATAGGCTTCATATATTTCAGTTTATGTAGTTTCCTTTCCAGGAAACTCTACAGGTCAGCAGTGTGGATGAATTACGGGATGTAAGCATGGGAAATGTTAAAGGCAGCATTTGTCAACCGAGCTTCACGTAAAAATGAACTATTTTGTTGTTGTTGTTGGAGGTCCATAAAATGTCTGGAAGAATTAAGTGAATTTGAACTACAAATTAGACCAATTACTATTATTCTGTCCCTTTTGGCAAAGGCTGCCACAGTCGAGTCAGTTTGACCTGCTGACCTCATACTGCATAAACCGATAAGATGCCAGGCTTTGATTAATCTAGTTAGTTTTACAGGGTCTGGCATCTCAACAAGCCCAAACTAGTTCCTCAAACCAGTCTTCAATGTAACATTCAAATGATCACTCCGTGGAGTCCCAGAGGTATTCATTACAGACAAAATTGCTCTTGTTGCCTTGCATACAAGCTGAGTTTTCAATGGGAAATGAAAGGCTGCCTGGAAAAATAGGCCACCTAATTAAGTTAAACTACTCTAGCATTTGGCTTGACATCTTCATTACTCAAAATTAAAAAGATGCTTCACTTGAGCACACAAGTTACTATTGTTTATGTTGTTTTCCACTTAAATTGGCTTCTTCCATAGAAGTCTGCTTTTCAGAATTATATCTGGTAATAGGTGGCATATTTCTTGAGTTTATAAAAATGTCTTAATAGGTAGCACACTGCTGAGAGTTGGGGAGACACTGGGACAGTTGAGCTTATTACTGAGGTCTCAGCAGTCTTACTGCTTACATGACACTTTATTAATAGAAGGCCAGATTCTGCCAGCTTGACTTGCTTGAGTAATCTTGACTTATTCATATACTGAGTGTTCCTTGGCACTCTGAGGTTCAAATTCTAGGCTGTGAAGTCAGTGGGATCACCAATAGGGTTTGGGAGCTCTCCTATCCCTCAGCTTTTGGCTTTTCTGGCCACTGACAAAGGGCTAAACAAAGGTAAATTCAGAGGAACAGCAAAGTGTAGCCCTGCTTCTCTTTTCATCATCTTTCTCTCAAATGGTGATGTTTTACATTAAATCAGGCCATTGGGAGAGGTCTAAGATGGGTGGGACCTGCTGCCCATCTGAATACTGAAAAGTAACTCACTGGGCTTTTCTAAGCAGACAGAAGATGAAAAGAGCAGCAACAAAACTAAACCAAAGCCCAAACAACAGCAAAGAGCCCAAGCAAACAAAAAAACCTTGTGAAACAAAAGACAACCAACCAAAAAAAAAACAAAAACCAAAAAACAAAAACCAACCCCCACCAAAAAAAAAAAAAGCCAACAAAAACCCCAAACACAACCAAAAAGCAACAACAAAACCAACAAAGAACCCAACAAAACCGAGCCCAAACAAAACATAGAAGAAAAGAACTCTTTGTCCTTCATCTGCTCTGCTGTGGGTGCAATCTTATTTCATCTTCTGGTGCCTTTCTCAGAAGGGATCTGGAAACTTAGCCAGAATATTTGCCCCCAAAACAGAAATACTTAAATGTAAATCTACACCACTGCTATTTTAAGAGCATTTAAAAATGTAAACACGTGAAGAGCAGACTGCCTTGATTGCTGGTTTAGAGTCTATGATGCTAATGAGGCTTCTGACAGGTTAAATGTGGTGTATCATCTATATTTTCAAGCAGCAGGATTTGTGAAGATGTGACTCCTATTTTTTTTCCCCCCCTTTTACTTCAATTCTCCTCATTGAATATGGAAATTGCTGGGTTTATCACCCAGTGCTTTGTAGTGAGCATAATTTAGATATGTTTTGCAGAGAGGGTCTCTGTAAGTGTGTTATCTCTAATATGCTTTTTATCTCTAGTTGGAAAGGAATATTTAGTAACTGCAGTGACTAATTTATAGAAGTATATCTTGCACTGTTAAGTTCATGATCATGTCAGAGGTGACACTGCTTGAGGTGATCAGAGAGCTGCAGCAGCTCTGCTATGAGAACAGGCTGAGAGAGTTTGGGTTCTTCAGCCTGGAGAAGAGAAGGCTTCCAGGAGACCTTAGAGTAGCCTTTGAGTATCNAGACAGAGATCTAAAGTTAGCTTCACCTGAGCTTTAATTAATAATAACATTTAGTTAAAATAATAATAACAATAATAATTTGCTCTCCTTATTGCTAAGAAAATCTTGTGAATAGGCTTTTGTCTCTTTTACCTCATCTGTAAATAGCAGGAACAGGTAGCTGTGAGGTGTTGGTGCTGCTCTGCTTGTGTTTAGGAGGTAGCATGCAGAAATCTCTTGTGCTGCAAGCCTCTCCTTCCCTTGCAGTGTTCCCAAAACATTGGGGAATAGTAGAGCCACAGGTTTGGGTTGGAAGGAACCTTTAAGGCTTATTTAGTCCAACCACCCACCAGTAATCAGGGACAGTTTCAGCTACAGGAGGTTGCTCAGAGCCCCCAGTGATCTGACCTGGAATGTTTCTCCCACCCCTCTGGGCAACCTGGGCCAGTGTTTAAGCCTCACTGTTAAAAAAAAAAACAAACCAAAACCAACTCTTTACTGCTTTTTCCTTTATCATCTGTTCTGACAGACCCTGCTGAAATGTTGCATCACAACAGGCCCTGCTAAAATGTATGTCCTAATCTTATTGGCCCCTTAGTCCTGAAAGACCACAAGAAGGTCTCCCTGGAGCTTTGTATTCTCCATGCTGAACAAACCCAACTCTCTCAGCCTGTCTTTATAGAGGAGGGTGGTGCACTGAGCCTCTGAAAGTGCTCCAGCTCCAGAGGTCTAAGGATGCTCCAGCTTCAGAGCTGCACCTTCAGAGGTCTAAGGATGCTCTCTGTGTGCCTAAAACCCTTTGGTATTCCTAAGGAATTGCTCTGTGGGGGGGAATGATCAAGAATTCCCAGGACTTGCACTTCTCTTATAGAATTACTCAGACTTTCTACATAGGAAAAGTTTACAGCTGGATCTGAAGGGAAGTTTAAGTTCTTCAGTGGCAGTATTGGTGTTTGCAGAGCCCAAATCTTGTAATCTTTCATTATGTTTGTGCTTCTACTTATTGTCATCTTTAAAATGCATTTTAATTTAAAGCCTGCACATAGTATATGTATAATATTAATGTATTTAACAAAAACTCTCAAGACTGGGATATTAAAAAAAAAATCTACTCTTTTATCTAATTCTGTTAACTTTTAACTTGTGATTGTTTAAAATCAATTATATCATTGTCAGCACATTCTCTTTCTTGAGAACAGAATTCATCTGGTACTGGAAAATTAATGTTTTGCTTGAGGCTTTGCCCTTTACCTAATGTAAATTAGAGAAATTGATTAATGCAATAGGAAAAAAAAATATTATACCTTCCCCTGTAATATATTTTTGATAGCTGCTGCTTGATAAATTAGTACATTGTGTGTTTTTAAATGAATATGATTTATTGCTGTTGTCTACCCTATGAAGAAACACCAAAAAATTGTTTGCAGGATCATTGACTTGAACATATCAATGGCACTGTTGGACAATTCTTGCTGGGTGTTAAGATGATTTATGCAACAGACCAGAGGTTTCCACAGCAATGCATTATAGTCTCGAGCTATCAAGCCTTGTTCATGCAGAGACAAAAGAAGCTGGGGGGGGGGGNGGGGGGAGGGGGGGGGGGGGGGGGGGGGGAGGAAAAAAAGCAAACCACTTGCTTCTGAAGGTCTTCCATTTAGAAATTAGAGATAAGATTGACCCTATTAAAACTCCTAGAAATATCTGCTCTTGGATGCATTATCCAAACTTACCAGCCTGTGTGAGGTAGGTTGCTGTTTCCCCCTCTTCTAATGAGCTCATTGGGGTTTTTTGCATTACTCTGGATTCAGAAGCATTTCAGTTATGTAACAATGTGTTCAATAATAGAAGAGGAGACAGCCTGAAGCATCTATCTTTTAAAAACTGGCATCTTTCCACAGTTCAGATGCAGAAGCCTTGGTGCAAATGAAAAATTAAGACACGCTCTACATAGTTGGTGGCAGCAGCAGCACTCGTTTCATTTCAACTGCACTTCTATAGGCAGGTTCCCCACTTTTAAGGAGCTGTTGCTAATAGCAGGTTCTGTTGAGCATGTGCATGGTGAGCACATGAGTTAAGCTTAAGGTGTGCCCTCACAGGATAATGGTTTTGCTCTTTGCAGAGGGATTTGCAAGGGATGTTTGAATGCTTGCTGCCTCTTGTGGTCAGTCTGCAGCTAGCTCCTTGAATTTCCCTTCAACTTCCCTTCTCTGATTACTTTTTCAAGTTCCACTAAAATTGTTTGGAAACCTAAGTAAGTTTTCAAGTCATCAGTGGCTTTGTTTTAATTTCTTTCTTTCTCTGTACTCCCCTGTTCCTCAGTTCTTATGCAGCAGGCTCTGTGAGCATTTCATAGAATCATAAAAATGGGTTGGAAGAGACCTTAAAGATTATCCAGTTCCACCCCCCCTGCCATACCTCCCACTAGCTCAGGTTGCTCAATGCCTTGTCCAACCTGGCCTTGAACACCTCCAGGGAAGGGCATCCACAGTCTCCTGGGGGAACCTGTTCCAGTGCCTCAGTGCTCTCTCTCTGAAACATTTCTTCTGGTATCCACTTAATCTATCCTCTTTCAACTTGAGAATTTCCTTCAGTTTTCTGCTGACAATGAGTATCTTGAGTTTCTCAAATAAATACTAATATTGTGTGTGTGTGTTGTTAGCAGAGCAGGATGCTTAGCCCTGGCTTGGCTTTTGTTTTGCTGAAGTAAAGACCTGACCTTTGGTATAGACCTCAGGCTCTCCATTTTGCCCCACTTCCATAGTTTGTTGCCAGGCTAAGTGGCATAAAAAATAAATTCAAGGGGACCAATGAGGTCATTGTTCAGGAACAAGAGGTGGGACTTGGGTTGGACAGTGAACAAGAGTTAAGTGTTCATTTAGTTTCATCATGGCAAGCTCTTTTTTCCATAAAATTAGAGGCTAAGGTGTCAGAGATAATGAGATCTCCTGGTCTCAGAGAGGGCATCTCAGTGATCATCCACTTCATAAAGGTGCCATCATTTGCTGGGGAACGAGCAAAGAGACCCAACCCATGGTGGTGTGCACTCGAGTGGGTTCTTCTGTATTCAGCAGGTCATTGAGAACACCAAAGACTATCTGTTGTTGGTCTGATTTAAGGTTTTTATCCATGCTCATGCAGAGCAGAGTAACCTCAGGCAGCAGGAGGACACTATTACTGCAGTGACTAATGAACCCCCCTTTGTTTATAATTGCCCATTGATTGTGCCCTCCTGCATGAATTCCTGCACTGCACTGGCCTGCATTTGCAAACTTGCTTTGGGAAAAACATTTTCTTCTAATAGCTGCTCTTTGAAACTCTGCCCTCGTTTTTGTCTTTCCTGAAGATACTTTGTGGGAGCAGAATGTATTTAAGTCCTTGACAAAAGCAGCTCAGGGAACGAGGCTGTGTTGCTGCAGAGGAAAGGGAAGGGTGGAAGTTGTCACCTCATGGCTCTGGGTGTCCCTGTGCAAAGATTCACCACTTGTGGAGGAGAGGAGAAGTGTTCCTGTTCTTGCAAAAGAAGAGCAAGGTTTGGGGCTGAACCACTGTAACTGATCCCTTTGTCTCTTCAGTTGGATCATAGAATATTTAAGGTTGGAAAAGACCTCCAAGATCATCAAGTCTGACTGTCCATCTAACACTAACATGACCACTAAAACGTGTCCTGAAGTTTTTGGGACACCTTATATGGTGAATCTCTCACTTCCCTGGGCAGCCCATGCCTTTGGAACACCTCATATGGTGAATCCATCACCTCCCTAGGCAGCCTGTTCTAATGCCTGACAACTCTTTCAGTAAAGACTTCTTCCCCCCCCCCCACCATCCAACCTAAACCTCCCCTGGCACAACTTGAGGTCATTTTCCTGTTGTCGTATCACACCTGGGAGAAGAATCCAATGCTCACCACCCCACAACCTCCTTTCAGATAGTTGTGGAGAGCTAGGTCTCTGCTCAGCTTCCTTTTGTCTAGGCTGAACAATTCCAGTCCCCTCAGCTGTTCCTCATAAGACTTTCCTCTAAACCTTTCACCCTGCTCACTCTTTTCATTTAAGGAATAAACAAAGACACCCCTTATCCCCCCATGAGCCTACCTGCTGTACAAAGAATGTAGATAAATAATAGCAATTATCCACCTTGCTGCATTACTCTGACTTTGCCTTTGGCTTCTCCTTGGATCAGATTGAGTTGGGTGACTTAATGATAGCAGGTAACAAAAGACTAAGCAGCTGCTTTGTGGAGTAACTCATTTAGATGACTGACAAAATGGGTGTATCGTTGAGTTCACAGACTACAGGAGGAACAAAACACTGGTTTTGAGACAGCAGGAATGTGTTTTTATAAACACAAAGTATATTCATACAACGTGGGCACTATTTTTGTGCTTATTTGTCTTTCTCTGTAGCAGAACAAGGCTAAAAGCAGTACCTTTCTTCTTCACTGTGTAATTCTTGATCTGAGAAGCAGGGAGACTGATAAACCATTTAAAGCCAGAGTTAATTTTATAAATTGCATTCCCTTTTCCACAATTCCCATGAAAAAGGTATTCAGCCAGATGAACACTCTTGGAAAATTTTAATAGGACCCTTGAAATCTCTTTGAATTTAGCTCCTTTAAAAAACAGATTAAAAAAAAAGAAATCCTCTCTCTAATTGAAGCTGTGAAAGTATCAGAGATTCTTATGCCTTAGAGGCAATTTTTCCTTCCATACATAGTGGGGAAACTCCACTGTTACAATACATAGGTGTTGAAAATATTCTCTTTGCTAAACTGGAGGATGTGAGTTGGGCTCTTTGTGTTTGTTTGTGTGACTTCTATTATTATTCATAGCACTTTCCTTTTATTTTCCAGTCTTTCCCTGGCCCAAGTCTGGAAAGTGAAGATTTTAACATACCTCCTATAACTCCTCCATCGTTGCCTGACCACTCCCTGGTGCACTTGAATGAGATAGAGTCTGGGTACCACTCTCTGTGTCATCCCATGAACCACAATGGCCTCCTTCCATTCCACCCACAAAACATGGATCTACCTGAAATTACAGTTTCCAACATGCTTGGCCAGGATGGGACACTGCTGTCCAACTCGCTCTCAGTGGTAAGTGGCTTGAATCTTTCACTGCTGCTCTGCTTTACATTGTGAAATAGTGGAAATACAAATCCCTTTGACACCCTGCAACCACCAAGTAGTTTGGATGGGAAGGAACCTTTCAAGGTCAGCTCTTCTAACCCCTCTGCAGTGTGTGGGGACATATTCTTAGAATGGTTTAGTCATAGAGCCATAGAATGGTAAGGTTGGAAGGGACCTCAAAGATCATCTAGTTCCAACCCTCTGCCATAGGTAGGGGCATCTCCCATTAGCACAGGTCACTCAAGGCTTCATCCAACCTGGCCTTGAACACCTCCAGGGAGGTTGTGGAGCACAGAATCACCCAATGTGATTCATGTTGGGTGCTTCTGTGCTCCACAACCTCTCTGGGCAACCTGTGCCAGTGTCTCACCACCCTCACTGCAAACAACTTCCTCCTAACATCCAGTTTAAATCTGCTCTCTGCCAGTTTAAACTCATTGCCCCTTGTCCTGGCATTGCAAGACCTTGTCAGTAGTCTGGAAGGGACCTCAAGGATCATCTAGTTCCAGAGACACCTCCCACTAGAACAGGTTGCTCAGAGCCTCGTCCCACCTCATTCGATTAGGTCAAGTTGCTCAGAGCTCTATTAAACCTCCAGCACAGAAATCTTCTGAGGAGCTCAGGTCCTGGGGCGCACCGGCCCGGCTGGGGGCTTTTGGGGCGCGCTCCCCACGTCAAATCCTGCCCTTACCGAAGGCAGCGGAGCTTGTACAGCTGAGTTCCTGAAAAGCAGGAGGTTGCCCCATGCCTTGTGTAGAATTCCTCCCCTCTTTACAGGGATGTAACTAATGACAAAAGGAGGCTCAGGGCTTGGGCTGGTGCTGGAGCAGGGTTTGGCTCCAGATGGCAGTTGTTCTGTGTTTGTCTGACGAGGCTTTTTCCATTCTCATTTGCATGTGCTGAGAGATGTACAAAAATTTAATATCTCCTTTCTTGTTTACCGCACGTTTGGAAAACAGCAAATGTTATTTCTGATTCCAGGCCAAATCTTACAGCCTTTTTACAGTTCCCAGTCCTTAGCCAGCCAGAATCCAATTGAAATGACTGGACGATTTGCTTATAAAGTCTGTCAGATAGTCATTATGGTCATAATCTTGGGCAGCCTGATATTGTAAATCACTTCTTTGAATGTTAAATTGCTTGCAACAACTGCAGAGCTACTTTGCATGTTACAGTTTTGAGTGGGCTCTACAAATAATTAGTGCACTGCTTGCATAGCAGCTCCAGACAAGATTATTTCGTGCTGGTTGTACAATTTTAAGCCAAAGAGTTAAAATTTCCTTGGAAAAAGATGGGACCTGGCATTGTGTGGGGCCCACAGGACTCCAGCCATTCTGTTGGATGGGCTGCCCAGGCAGCTGAAGTTCAGAATCTGCCACTCCTAGAGATCCAAGGATTCTGTGGCCCAGCTGGGAGGCTCTGTGCTTATGGACTGAAGCTGTTTCAGCTTCCAACTCTCTAGCTTCCTATGTATTACCTCCTAAAAAATAGATTGCTCTGGGGAGTGTGGTTGCTGAGGCAGAATATGGAGGTTTGGGGGTTAGAGGATCCAGGCTTAGCTTCTCCTCAGTCCCTTGGAGCCAGGGGCCCGGAAACAATTAGTTAATAACAAAAATCTTCCTTGTCACAATTGCAACTTAATTAAAATAAAGCTGCCTTGATTTGGAAGAGCTCTGTGTTCCCTCTGAGGATGTCCAACAAGCTCTGCTGCAGGGGGGCTGGTCTTGGCTTCTTATGTGCTGCTTAGCTGTTATTGATTTACTAGGATGTTGCATGCTTTGTGTTTGAGGTCAGAATCTGACCCTGGGGTCATGTTCAATAATGGGAGGGAGGGAGGAGGGGCAGATTTTCATAGAGAGAAATATTTTCTCATCTCTTTATTTTCCTATCTCTACAGTAATTTACTTTCACATCTGTAAGTACCCTTGATGGAAACGTTCTGAATTTCGCTTGCGTTTTACTAAGCTGCTGGCTTGCAATAACGAGCAGGAGCTAAATCTCAGGGTTTTGAGAATCCAAACTATGAAATGACTCTAAAGAATTAAAAGAAACACTTGGCACTCCAGTCAAGACAAGCAGTATTTCATTGCGCTGACCCCTTCCGAGCCGCGGCTGTGGCTCAAAACTATGCATTCTTTTAAGCCCTGATGTTCCACATTAACCTCTTGCAAGCAGCTCTGAACAAAGGGCCTTGAGAGTTTGTAGATCATCACAATGAACTCTTGCACCGGGGGCAAACACAAACAAAACAAAACAAAAAGCTGCATAATATAACGAGGGAATTTTGCTGTTGGGACTTAGTGAAGATCAGGGAAAAGGAGAGTCAGGCATGGGGAAAATCTGCGTTAAATTTTAACAGTCATTTGTGAGGATTTGCTCACCAAAGCATGAGCCTTGAAGCATCATGGGCTAAGTCAACTGTGATCCCTAACTCACATGCCCTTCGCTCACAAGAGGGGCTCTTAACTAGCGATAGTTTTAACTCAAGCTGGCTTGCCTGTCAAGGAGATTAGGCTACAGCTCCTGTTAGTACAACGGGTAGGATGTTAACACCGTGATTTTGTACAGTTTAAACGCCGCTTGGCACTCGAGCTCCTTTGATTTGGGTTTGATAGCTTGAGAGAAATTAGCTCGAGGGAGATAATGTAAGGAAATTCTTCAGTGAATCCAGTGAAAAGAATGGCCCCATTGTCCTCTCGGCTTTGCATTGATGAGGGACAGAGGATTTTGTAGAGTTAGCATTCCTTACTTTGCTTTGAAGCTCTTTGTAATCCAGAACCTTTTACACTTTGTCTTCAATATGACTTTTTTTTTTTCCCCTGCCTTGCCATTACTCATCTCTAAGTTTCCTTTTTACTATCTCATCAAGCTCCGATCCATTTAACAAGTGCTTGCCTAAATCACTTTTGTATTGCCTCACACAGAAGAGAATCTATGAACTCCTCCAATCTGTCTAAACCCTTGGTGCCATAAAATTTCTGGTATATCAACTAGCACTTAGTGTATTTGGAAACTGTATCTCACTTTGTTTTTCAGGGCACTAATGAGTGCTTTTAGAAGAATTATTCTTAGAAATTAATCTGTTGGCAGTTCTCTATCCCTAATTAATATCGTATCTTCAGCAAATTTCATTTGTATTGGAACAAATTCAGCTGCAATGCAATGGGCCTCTGAATTTGGTCTGGTTTAGCCACCCTTTGACCTATGTTTTAGCAGTGATTCCTTAGTCTCTGTTAGAACTGGTGAGTGTTTTCAGTTGATGTTTTTACAGAGCAGTCATTAATTAATGCTAGCCAAATGAAAGAAAGGAAACAGTGAGCTCAGAACAAAGTAGGAAGAGAGTTTGTACTCTGAGTTTTCCTTTCATCTCAAGTGGCAGACGTGTTCAGATGGGGCTTTCTGTGATTTTTGGACAGACTGAGAATTGAGGATGTGCCCCTCCTAAAACCCCTTAAAAACTCCCCCATGAGGAGTCCTGGTCTCTCACTGTGCGCTCCCTGCGAACCGCGGATGAAATCCTTTTGAGTGAGGATTGCAGGATTTGCCCCGAGCTCTGTAAGAATTCTCCTCTGTGGAGGTGCTTAAACACACACACACAATGAGAGCCCACTACCAGCTCAGTGAATTCTTATTAGGGATCAGCTTCTTACAGATTTTTTTTCACACTGTGGGAATTCTTTCTGAAATTTCTTACAATGCTGGGAGATGAAAATTTCCTACTGCCATTTACTGTGCCTGATGCTTAAATTTGGAATTAGCCTTCTTTGAAGTTGTTTTGATTGATTGGACATCCTGTTGCACCCCTACTACTTTAAAAGACAAAAAAAAAGAAGTATTTAGAAAAAATCACTAAAGTTTCTCTTTCTCACTTATTGTGCTGTCAGTTCATGTACCGATGTCTGTGTTTGTGTGATTCTGTTTTCTGCTTAGGTGACACAGATACAGGCACACTGATTTCTGCTGTGCTGTCACATACACATTGCTTTAGGTGCTCATTGTGTCTGGGTGTTGAGCATTCCCAAGATTAGGAATTTGTGCAGAATGTGACCTGTGGTGGCAGGAACAGCCCCAGCATGGGCAGCCACAGGTGGGGGTTGGGGCTCTTTAGCTTGAAGCGGAGGACAGAGAGGCAACCTCTTCAATGTTTGTGACTGTCCAGAGGATGCAGCCAGGCTCGGCTCAGCAATGTCCAGTGATAGGACAAGGGGCAGTGAGTGCAAGCTGGAGCAGAGGAGGTTCCAAGAAACATAAGGAAGAAGTTTGTCACTGTGAGTGACAGAGTCATGGAGGAGACTGCCCAGAGAGATTGTGGACTCCACTTCTCTGGAGACACTCAAAACCCACCTGGATGTGTTCCTGTTTGACCTCCTCTAGGTGATCCTGCTCTGGTAGGAAGATTAGATTTGATCTTTGGAGGTCTCTTCCAACCCCTAATATTCTGTGAGCTCTCTGAAGTCCTTCTTCAAAGTGAATGTGACTTCCATTCCTGTTCCTTAAGTGACCTCAATTAAATATAGATCAAGCTGTTTAATGAAGATGGGCTGATGGTCACACAATCACAGAAACATGCAGGTTGGCAAAGCCCTTCAGGATCACCAAGTCCAACCTAAGAACCCTACTCTGTAAGATTTAAACCATAGTCCTAAGCACCACATCCAAATGACCCTTAAATGAACCAGGGTTGGTGACTCCACCACCTCCCTGGGCAGCCCATTGCAGCCCCTGACCACTCTCTCCCTGAAAAACTTTTTCCTAATGTCCAATCTAAACCTACCTGTCCTGTAGGCATGTTTGTTTCTATATGATAGAACAGGGATCCCTTCCTGATTTACTGCAGTTAAAGGTAGCTCTGTGTAGGTTTGGTGCAGTTTCAGTTGGAACTTGACCTGCCAACACTTCTATTTGCATTAACTGCCTTGAGGACACAGTCTCAAGCTGTGCCAGGGGAGGTTCAGGCTCGAGGTGAGGAGAAAGTTCTTCACTGAGAGAGTCATTCCCCACTGGAATGGGCTGCCCAGGGAGGTGGTGGAGTCACCGTCCCTGGAGGTGTTCAAGGCAGGTTTGGACGTGGCACTTGGTGCCATGGTCTAGTCTTGAGGTCTGTGGTAATGGGTTGGACTTGATGATCTTTGAGGTCTCTTCCAACCTTGCTTATACTGTGATACTGTGAAATTCCAAGGATAGCAGGAAACACTCTTCCAACATTTGCAAACAAATGCAGCTATTTACCATCCCTGGGAGAGTGTCTTTAGCTGTAAAAAATGCTTTTGGATATATAGAATTACTTTCCCTCTGTTCATTTTATCAACAGGATTGTAGACATTTCAGCTTCTTTACTATATCCTGTAGATGATTCCTTCCCCCTCCTCAAGAAACCAGGTTAAGAATCACAGTGCTGGTTTTGCATGGGGAGGAGGGAAGGGAACCCAAACCCACTATTTTTGGGGTGCTTTCATTGATGATCTTGTGCTGATCTTTGTGAAAGTGTGGCTCACGATACCATACTGTAGGAACTTGACCAGAAAGAAAGAAGAGATTCTCAGTTTCTTGAAATGCTTCAAATTTCAGGGTTTGAAGTTTAAAATGGAAAGGATGTTAAAAAGCAATAAAATCAAGGGATTTGTTTCCCAAATGCTTTCCTTGTGCTGGCAACAAAAGGCAGCATAATGTATAGACTTGGGCTCATTGTCCTTTTTAGTCTCCAGTCAAGGCACACTTTGAATTCAAAGGCTACTGTACCACTGTTTTGACAACCACCACATCAGTAGGTAATGTGCAGGACATATGAAACTGAAGCAAAAAAAAAATGTTTCTTTAGGTCTACAGGGAGTGCAGCACATCAATGAATTCAGATATATTAGAGCAGCATGAATTTCTAATATGTTGCTCTTATGGAAAAGAGACCACTGGCATATTGAATAATGCTGCTTTCAAAGGCAAGCAGAAAATGTGATTACAGACAATTTCATTGCTGTTTCTAAAATAAATATTTTCAGAATCTTGAGGTATTTTATTTCATGTAATGCACAGAGTATGTAACAGTGGACTAGAGCTAAAGATCTGCGAGGACACGGAAGAGTAGATGATGTCAGCTGTAATTATTCAGATGTGGAATAATAGAAGCATTAGTTTTAAATAAAATGCATGCCACAAAAGCCCATGTCCTCATATAATAAAAAAAAAAGCCAATAAAAAGCTTTTCTGTTCTTTTTTTTTCCCCCTTCTGCACACTTTGACAGAAGAATAAAGGCAATGAATAATTATTTAACATTATTCCCCAATTCATCAAAGCCTGAACAATTACATTAAACTTTTTCATGAATTATATTTTTTAGATACACAACCCATGAGAGAGTAATATCTTAACCAAAATATGGCACTGCATAACAGGGAAGAAAGCTGCTTTCCCTCTTCTTTTTCTCCCCTTCCTTTGCTATTTTTCTTCTTCTCCTTTCCTTTGCCTTTTTTTAACCTTGTCCTCCTTGCCCTTACTATTTTTCTTCTTTGCCTTTTTTCTCCTCTTTCCTTTCCTTTGCTTTTTTCCCCTTTCCCCCCCTTCTTCCCCACCTTTCCTTTTTCCCCCCCTTCTTCCCCACCTTTCCTTTTCCCCCCCTT